>JBBPBS010000689.1:3258464-3277271 GCA_037974835.1 Cicer judaicum
ATTTTTTTTAATTTTTTAAAGAATTCTGAAAAAATTGCATTTTGAAAATTTTATTTATCTAAATTTCAATTATTTAAAAAAATATAAAAAAACTATATTTTAGAAATTTCATATTTATTCAAAGTTTTAAATTTTTTTTAACTTTTGAAAAAATTATATTTCAAAAATTTTATATTCATCTAAAATTTCAAAATTGTTTAAAATTTAAAAAAAAATTGAATTTAAGAAGTTTCATACTAATCCATTTTTTTAAAATTTTTGAAAAAATTACATTTAAAAAATTTTACATTCATTCAAATTTTTAATTTTTTTTTAAAACTTTTAAAAGAATTGACTATCAAATAGTAAAAAGTAAAAAAATAAAATAATTTTTTCATGTGTTGTGGAAGGTAAATATGAGGGAGTGGTGGATATATTTCTCCTCTTATTTTTGTCGAAGGGAAACTCATTTGACGGACAAAGCCCAAAATATAATTTACAAAATATTCAGAAAAAAAACTACTCCGGCCCAAGTCAATGATCAAATTGTTGTCAGAGATAAGCAAAATATGGGAGAAACTTTCTTCACTTCCAACATGACTTGCTTGCTATATACACATTTGAAAAGAAGAAGAAAAATATTAAAAAGAAAAATCGAAATAAATGATGCAGTTCAAAAATATACTTCTAGAATCATGTGTAATTTTTTATAGAAATGTGGGCAGAGAAAGTTGCCCTATTCCGTGATGTTTACATTGCATCGATTAATTCGTTGGAGCTGAATTTGCAATAATATACCTATGGTAAAATCATATTTAACCAAAACAATATCTCAATAAAATCAAACGTCTACTTTGATTTAAAAGAAAATACAGAAACAAATAATGATTAACTGTTATAATTTTCTTCAGCTATGAAACAATTATTCTCAGTCACACATTGATGAGTTGTATTAACAGGGTAAACCATATCACAAGCAACACTTGGATTGCTTTGTGTCGTGTGCACTTCCGAAAACATTAGAGATGTTTTTGAAGAGAGGATGAAAAAATTAGCTCTTGCCAAACTATTTATTGGTGGAAAAATTAAATATTAGAGGTCTGTCTATCATACAGAAATAATCATATGATCAAATTGGCAATAATTAATTGCAACTTCAGGTACCATAGAACTAGGACCTTTTACTATGCATATGTTCATTGGATTTTATCAACACTCAAAGCAAAACAGGAAAAGTAGTTTAGAATTATTCTTAAATATAACATGCAAGAGTAATCAGAGAGTCCAAGACCAAGGTGGCAGGGTTTATATTGAAAGATTAATCTTCAATACACTAAGCTAACAGTACAAGTTTTCCTCAAAAGTTTCAAGATTTCAACAATGTTATTACATTAATGATGGCTAAGTTTTTGTAGATTGCATTCATAGTTGACCATAAATCACACTGCACATTCAAATATTTTCTTCTTCTTGGTAAACACTTATACCATTTAGCTATGTAAAATACACGTTACAGATTAGCACACAAGCACAGTTCAGGCAACTTCATCAGAAGTGCCCTTTACTAAAGAATTAGGCTCAAATCCTAAAGCCTGTTAAAGCAAGTAAAAGAGAATTGTCTTTCACTTCTTTCTCTTTTTCTGTTTTGATATTTACAAAGACTAATCGTGAGTGCATGAGTGGTATTTTACAAGATTTAGTGAACTCTTGTATATAACAAGACCAAATCTACAAACAAACTTAGCCTAAAAAGTGTCCAAAAAAGGAGTATCACAACTTACACAAGAGTATCTCCTACCATTTCACATCAAGTGTGAGAGCCTCAGGAGGAAGAAGAATTGGTCGCAACTTCGTATATGACATATTTGACATCAAATTAGCCCATGAAACTGAATCAGATTCAATAAAAGGTTTAACTTTCTTGATCAAAACAGGCTTGAGCCTGTTTTCCTCGACTCTGGCCAATATCTCAAACCAGACCCTTTCGACACTTGGCCTTGTTCTCCAATCAGGCAACGCACTATGAGTGACGTTATTCCCTACGTCTCTTTCCAATTCCAGGGGGAACTTCACAGCAGCATATGCTTTGATATTTGCTTTGATAAGGCCAGAAAATCGATCTTGAAGGATCTTACGACCAAGAAGACTTCTCAAAATTTTCTCTAACATACTTAATCTCAAACTTAAGGAAGCAACAGGGCATGCTCGCTTTCTAAACACATGACCATGGTAACATTTTTCTGGAAGCAGTTCAACGGTGTCCTTGGAAATCAATGTGGTTCCTATATGTGTATAAGGATTCCGAGCTCCATAAGCAATCAACGATGCAGAACCTATTATGTGTAAGGGAATTAGAGGCACACACATGGATTGCAAAAAGGGCCAGAACTCACTCTTCCCCTTGTTACACGCGACACTTCCATTCGTTTGCCAATCAAGATCGGGACAATAAAAAAAAGACATTTCTCGTGCTCTTCTTACTTCGACCGTAATACCTTCACCAACAATAATGTGTTTCAAACCAGTATACGAAACATTCATCTGTAAACAGAAGTCAGATATTATTGAAATATCAAAAAGAATGCTACTTGGAAATATCATAGAACAATAATCTTATCAATTGAAGGGAAAAAAACATCAATCAAACAGTTGAGCATTACAAAACAAATGACAGTAAAATGTCATTGACGTTGGAGATATCATTAGTTACAAACAGAAGATGACAACACTAGTAGCCACAATATACTGAGAGCCAATTTGGATGAATTTCTCAGCAAACACAGAAGCATTTATGAATGAAAAATATCAAAAGAATCTTATAAAGTTATAACCATGAGTATTTTAAACAATAGCTTCAAGTATAATTTATCTACATTTCAACTTTCTTCCCATCTAAAGTCTCCATAAACAATGATTAAACTTATAAGTACTTTTTGTAAGCAGAAAAACCATAATTCCATAAACTAATTTTAATTGAGAGGCTCTCATAAATCAGAAGCTAATCCAAACTAAGCCTACAATGTCCAAGGCTATAGTAGCAAATACGCGTAAGAAATAACAACTTGTCATCGACAACAGCAATAAGTACAGCTATATAACAGTTGACCCCTTTAGTGTTCAATTCATTTCCATGTTTTCACTTCTTTACCCGAAAAGAAATTTCACAATCAAATTGTAAGCTATTTCTATAACAAACAATGAAATAAAGTCAGCATTTTACAGTAAAAGCTGTTTTCATAAAAATAAGCTATCTTGAGTAAAAAAATAAGCTAATTTGAAAAACTTATAAAAATAAGTTGAAAACAGCTTTAAGGACCTGTAACATGCAGTTTCCATTAACTCTCCCAAACAATCTCACAAATGTTTATGCCAATAAATAAATTCAAATAACACAATCCAAACATATCCTTACAATCTAGACATAAAGGAGGTGAACAATGACAGCAAAATTCAAAGGAACCCTAACCCAAATTACCCAATAAAAATAATAATTTAAAAAAACAAACTTTAACGAATTAATAGCAAATAGAGATCTAAATTATAACTTACCGGCAAAGAGAGTGAAAGGTGATGAAGTTCATCGACGTGCAACTCAAAGGGACCTTCCAATTTGATGTCATCAAGGAATGCGATTGAAGTGAATCGATGAACGAGAGTCTCTAAATCGAGCTTTGGTGTTGCGAAGTTGTTGTTGTTGTTCCAAGAGGAAACTTGGTCGGAGAATTTGAGGGTGAAGTTATCGTTACCCGAACCGATTCGAAAGTTGTAGGTTTGGGAGGTTCCGAACCTAAGTTTTGCAAGATCGAAGTTGAAAACTCTGACATCATTGAAATCCCACTTCTGTTTCGCTGATATTGCCTTCAATATATCCTGATTTAGATAAATTCACAAAAAAAAATAAAAAAAATCAGAAATTTATTTGTTGTTTATTAATTAATTTGAATGAAGAAAAAGAGATTGGAGAATGTGAGTAATGTACCTGGAAAATGAGGGTGAGATTGGAGTGAGTGGAAGAAGATGTGAAGGCAGTGAATTGAAGGAGAAAGATGAGAAGGAATGGAAGTTGGAGACCACCACTTACCATCGTCTCTTCCAAACGGTATGTCGTTTCTGTCGGTTACACTTGCAATAAACTGTTTTTGTTTTTTTTTTTAATACTGTCTAGTTTTCTACTATAATTTTAAGAAACAATTTACAAACAATTTGTTTAAGTTAATTGACATATTAACAATACCTAACTCTAGTTTCTATAATTTTGGGTGGGGAAGGATGGTTGGATGAAGCATGATAATTACAAAGTGTGTTGGTACATAAACTTATGGGTGTGGTAAATCTGTTAAAATAAATTTACATTGGTTCATTAAAGTTGGATATTGAATTTTATTGGTTTTTAAAATAAAAAAAATTGTTCATTAAAGTTGAATATCGGTGTGAAATTGGAACAACCCAAAGTATATATTTATATGACTCGGTAGTATAAAAGTTTAAAAGAAATATTTTTTTAGATCTATTCGGATTCACCATGTTTATTTTTATTAGGACAATCAGAAAAGTATTAAACACTAAATTTGAGATGTCACCCCTCTCCTCCACCATTTATGTTTGTGTCTCCGCCACCCTCACATTCCTTTCGTTTATTGCCTTTTCCTATATGGTTGCATGTCGCCAGCCTCATATCCGTTGCATTTTTGTTCTATAATTTTTCCATGTTCATGTGTTTCAATTGTATCATTTCGAATAATGGATGTTAATGTTTTTATTGTGAATATTTTTAAGTTCTTGTTGGTAGTTTTTTAAATAAATTATTTTCAAAAAATATTTTAAAACATATCTTAAAAAAAAATTAGGGTAATCAAAACCCAAACAAAATCAAAAATAAAATGATTTAACCCAATCCGACCAATGTTGTATGACAGGTTATTTTCTTGACCAAGATCGAATTCCCTACATGGTTCAAGTTTGGATTTTGATCAAACCCGACCCATGTACATATAAACTTGAATTTTTGATTTTATGCAAACTAGATGAAGTAAACTACTAAATTAGTTTTTGTCTCTGTAATATAATATCAAATATGTATTTGAAACAAGTAATATTTCAAAATAATTTTTGTCTCTGTCAACTATTTTTCAGTTGAGTCCATTTGTTTATTCTTGTTTCTTAACTAATGACTTTCAATTTAATCTATATATTTACCTCAATTCTAATAAATTAGTTCCTATCATAACAACTCACGTGATTTTCTCTCAGTCCTAATCCTAAAAACAATAGTCGTTTCACAACACCAAACACTTTATCTCTTTTCTCGACGACCCATTCAACCGATAGCTAGAACCAACATTAATACTTTAATCTTTTGCATTCCTTTATCATATTCAATCCCCTTCATTTATTTTTTTTCATAAAGGAAGGAATTTGTGTTTCGAAAATTTATGGTTTATGTTGTGTTTTCAAAAATAAATGGGTTTAGGGTTCAAGAAGATGGAAAATCTTTGACTTCTAAATATAAGAAGATTTGAGAAATTTATGACTTAAAGATGATTGGGAAAAAGATTGAAGAAAACTGGCAGAGAAGAAGATTAGGAAAGAAGGGTGAAAAAAAAGATTGTTGTTTTTTAAAGCGATAAAAACATAATAGTTGCAATAATAGATATGTTGCTCAGTCGTCCACATGTGCACTTAACGAGCCGCTTCATTGCTAGTAATGATGTCAGTAGTCAAGAGTAATGGAGGGACTTATTGTGTAACATTTGACAAAGACACACAATATTTTGAAATATTTATAGTCTCAAGGACTTGTGTTGAGAGTTCCTTACAAAGACATAGATTAACTTATGATTTAGTCAAACTAAATGCAATAAAGATAATTGTGAATCCCTTTCAAGATAATTACACACTTACTTTACACAAATCAATTAATAATACTTGCGCGCTTTTATGTCTTTTGAGCACCTCTATTCATAAAAAAATAAAATAAAAAAAATAAAAATCAAACTAATTAACGAAGAAAAACAATTCTTAAATTATTTTTTATTAGAAAAAACTCAAGTCGCACATGGATAAGATACATAGATATATAATAGTTTATGAATAGAGACAACTTTCACTTTACAAGTTGATTTTGTAAAGATGAATTAAACCTAATATAAAAATTAAGATGGTATGAGAGTTTATGTCATTCACTATTTATATACATTCACCAAACAAATAATGCAATAAAGCGAAAATCAAAATAATGTCGTAGTAAGACGGCGAAATAACTAAAAAAACACAACAACAAAAATTAAATATGCTTGTAAATCACTTATTTTAGTAAAAAAAAATGATTTAAAGGATAACTTCAAACAAAAAAATTAGTCTTAAATCACATTTATTATGTACATAAAAAAAATAGAAAAAAGTGACGCCACTATTTGGTTTTTAAGATACTTTTTAACATTAAAAAAATGTTACATATTCATTTATAATAAAATAAATAATATTGGTTGCGTAAAAAAAATAAATTTAAATATGTTTTTAGTTCTTGCAATTATAATATTTTTTATTTTAATCCTCGTAAGTTTTTTTTTATTTAGTTTACATCTTTGCAAATATAATTTTATTTTAAAATAGTCATTCCATCCAACTTACGGCGAAATAACGGAAATAACACAACAACAAAAATTAAATATGCTTGTAAATCACTTATTTTAGTAAAAAAAAAATGATTTAAAGGGTTAACTTCAAACAAAAAATTAGTCTTAAATCAAATGTACATAAAAAAAATAAAACAAAGTGACGGACTAATTGGTTTTTAAGATACCTTTTAACATTAAAAAATGTTACATATTCATTTATAATTAAGTAAATAATATTGATTGCGTACAAAAAATAGATTTAAATATGTCTTTAGTTCTTGCAATTATAATATTTTTTATTTTAGTCCTCATAAATTCTTTTTTTTAGTTTACATTCCTGCAAATATAATTTTATTTTAAAATATTTATCTAAATTTCATTACAAAAACTATAGCATTGTTAAACCTAAATATAATTAACAAAATATGAATTGTTTAACCAAACATAAACCATTTAATATAATTAAATAATAATATTTTTTTAACTTAAAATTAACCCAAAATATTTCATTCTTCTTCCTTAAAACTAGTTTGAAATGTTTCATTTTTATTCCATAAAAAATTACACTTCTACATAAATTAGGGTTCGATTTCCAAATACTATATCAGTACAAAATGGTGAATGTTTGTTTCTTCTTTCAATTTATTGACTTCAATTTTCTTTGGGTCGATAGATGAAAAAGTGAAATTGAAGCTAACATTTGAGAATTTGTTCAAAACAATGAATCAATTGTTTACATTGTCAACTCATTGAATTTGAAAAATATGATCAATCTATAAATCCAAAAGTGCGATTAACCATAAAACGATTATCATAGAAGGAAAAAACTATAAAAAAATGTTGAACCAACAATTCAAAAGAAACTCACCGATATTATCTTAATATCGTCTTATTTTTTATAAATATAATACATATTGCTATGTTGCAATGAACCTGACAGTGTTAATGTTCTAAACTTGAACCAACAATTTCAAAAGAAACTATTTGAAGTTGTGAATTTTAGGGAAGAATAATAAAATATTTGGGGTTAATTTTAGATTAAAAAATATTATAATTTAATTATATTGGGGTTTATGTTTATGTTAAATAAAATTATGTTTTAGTTATATTTAGACTAAATTGTATATGTAGTCCCTTAACTTAATTTCAATTAACATTTTAGTGATTTATTTATTTTTCCGATTTGATCCTTTATTTTAATTACATAAATTATTAGTATAAATTTTTTATCAATTAAATTAATTACAACAATTAAATCATTTAAAAAATTTAATTTAATAACTATTCATAAAATTATATAGATGTAATTTATGCATAATATCTATATCAAAAAAATTTATTTAATATAAATCAATCCCAATCATTAAAGATGTTTAATTTATATTTTAATTATTTCTAAAAGTATATTGATAAATAATTGTGATGTGGTGACAATTGATGTTTCAGTTCTTTTAACATTAATTAAACTAAGAAGAATTTAATTATTATGCATCATTAATTGACTTAAAATATCACTATATCACAATCATATAAAAATATGATTTTAAAAATAATTATAATAAAATTTAAATATTTTAAATGATAATATATATAAATTAAATTTAATTAAAAAAAAGTGAAAAATTTATTTTCATTTTACGAATTTAGAATATTAGGTACTCTAATAGATAACATCATATAAAATGGTAAATATGAGGAAGAAGCACACTATTGAATTAATTGCTATTGTCATATGAAAATGAAAATGAAAGAGAAATAACCATTACCAACACTCCCGCTGCAGCGTCTTCCTCCTCGCTCCAAACTACTCAAACCAAAGGTTCTCTCACTCACCTTCAAATCTTTTATATTTTATTTCAATTTTTCATCAATTTCTTCTCATTTCTGTTTTGGCTAGGTGTTGCGATTATGCTAGGGATCAATCATCCAGATGCAGTAACTATTTAGGGGAAAACAATTTTCAGATTTTCTGTGGTTGGTTATTGATGTTTCAGAAGTGACAAATCGTTGACATTACTCGAAAATCGAAATTAAATATATACTGTTTCAATCAAATAATTGAATTTGATTTATGGCGTGTGATTGTAAAGGAAAGTTAAATGTGAGAAGACCTCACTTCTATGAGGTGTATTCTCTTGCTTCTAGCTCTGAAACTATGGTAATTTTCAAACTTCTTTTTTCTACTTCCTTGTTCTTGACCTAATTGCATGTTTTCGTAAATACTCCAAAAATGTATATAACTTACCTATTTGGTATGATCTTTATTAATGAGTGAATGTGAATGACTTATTTCTAGCATATTTTGCTACTTTGTTGCTAGTGAGGGAGTTCATTTATTTGTTGATGTGGTATACGTTATTATAGTTGAATACTAGAGAATGGTTGGGGGATATGAAGTTGGTTTGGTGGCTGTGGTGAAGGAGTTAGGGAGTGGCATGATAAGGAGGTTGAGGGTTTGATCACCCTCCGCAAAATACTAACAATATCAGCGATACTAATTACTAATAGTGGTTGTTGCAAAAGAAGAAAAAAAACTAGAGGCTGGTTGGATGCAAATGAAAAAGAAAAAGATTATCGTTTGAGACATTTCAAAAGCTAAAACAAATGCAATAGTGCATCTGTATGCAACAATAACAAGCTGAAGTGTGTTTTTGTTGCCTAAAGTATTTTCTTTTACTAGTTTTCATTAATAAGCTTACACTGATACTAACAACAATCAAACCTTATAGATGGGACTAGGAGGGGTCTCCGATAAAAAGCTGCTTGACATTTCTTGTTGGTAACGGTATGTTTGGTAGGTGGGTTTTGGAGGGGAATTGAGAGTAGGAGGAGGGTTTTGCAGGGGAAATGAGAGTTGGAGGAGGGTTTTGCAGGGGAAATGAGAGTTGGAGGAGGCTAATGGTTAGTTTTCCCCTTGTTTGTGACTTTCTAAAAACGGTTGAAGCAGTTTGGGGTTTTTAAAATCTCCTTCAAAGCCGTCCTATATCTTCTTTTTTTTACTTTCCCCAAATAGGAGATTTACGCTCCCTTTCATGCAAAGTGAAGGATTACCCTCACTTTCCCTCTGCTCCGCTCCTAATTCCCTCACATAGCCTAAATGAGGCTGATACCTTAAAGTTCTACCTTTCCCAAAAAGTCATGATATGGAATCAAGTGGCCCTTAAGAGTGTGAAGTAGTCAAGTTTGCGGTCTTAAAGTGATACTATCCTCCTTAATTTGCAGTGTCGTGTATCTAAACAAAAAAATGATGTCAGTTATCATTTTATTTTTGGGCATTGTTGGTAGTGGGGTTTAAGATGAAAGGAGGAGAGAATATAATAAGAACTTTGAATATTATTGATAATAACTTGATACTGACTTCATAGTAGCTTGATACAAACAACTAAATACTAATCCCTATTTTTAGTGATACATAGACCCAATTCTAAATAAATAGGGAAATCGAGAAACAAATAATAATAAGTAGGAGATATTGAAATTTATCGTAAGAGATAATCTAAGATATGCTAAGATTGATAATTGATCGCAGGAGATAAACCAAGATATTCTAACATAATATCAATGTATTATAGCATATTATTTTATTTTCTTACAGATATCATAAAATGCTTTTGGAGTTTCTGTTTGAATATATATTATTTTGTTGCAGAGGATTCCAGATGGTTTCATTTGTCAAATGGAGGGAAGGACATGCGGATTAGTTTCATTAACAGGTCCAAGTGGAAACACTTGGCAAGTCCGTTTAGTTGAGCAGAACAATTATCTATTCTTCCATCATGGATGGTCAACATTTGTGGGAGATCATCATTTAAAATATGGCGACCTTTTGGTTTTCAGATACGAGGGTCAGCTGCATTTCACTGTGCAAGTATTTGGTGAGAATGCATGCGAGAAAGAAGCAGCATTTCATTCTGCATCCAATCTAAATTCATTCAACTTCCATAATATTAAAGGACAGAAAAGTGATGCTATGGAGAGTTCTTCTTTGGATGTTGCCGGAGGTGATCAGAGGAAAATGAGATGCGACACCATTGAAAACCAGGAGCTTGCTCTGGGTATTTCTGGTAGAGATCTATCCAAGTATGAGGTAGTTAAACCAATTAGTATTATCAGAGAAATAGAAGAAACATACAAAGAATGTTCAACTAGTGCTGTCCCTGTTCCTTTTCACCCAGCGAATAGCAATGAAGATGAAGGTATTATGTTAGGATCCTTTCTATATCTTAACATATAAAAAAATTGATTTCTCCAAAAAATATGTATTAAAACTGGTCTCATCTTCTCTAGCAAATTGATACTCTTCTAGGAACTAGGAAAGAGTATTTTGCATTCAAATCCTTATATTTGTGCCAGAGCATACCCTTATTTAATAGTCCATATTTTATATGTAGAAATGCCATCCAGAATACAATATGTTATTAAAATCTTAAACTCTTGCTTGAATTGTTCAATTCCACAGAGGCAGCCATCTTGTATAAAAGTGGGAAGGAAGATGATCATTATATTGTCAGCGGAGCTTCAATGTCAAAGTTATCAGCACATGATGAGAAAAAGATAGCCCAGTCATTTACCTCCTCTTTTCCATATTTTGTTAAAATAATTAAAAGCTTCAATGTTAGTGGTTCATATACTCTGGTGAGTTGCTCGCTTTTGTGATTCTTAATTTATCTTCCAAGTGATGTTGTTTTAGCTCTCTGCTCTAATCGTAAGTCACTTATGTTTATGTAGTGCTTCATCTGCTTGAGAAACTGATCTGGTTGGGGTATATTAATTTTTACCCAAACAGTATTTCTCCTTTAATGTATGGTGGATGGTAATCATGGATTAAATCATTTTAGATGTATACATTACAAGTAAAAGATTATCTCAATGAAAAATCCATCTATACATACTGAGATGAATCCTAATTAATGAGTCAGTCAACCTTGGTGGATTTGAACTATTCTTGTCCTTGCACTTCAATGCATGTTGGAGCAACATTTCAATATTTAATGAAATGCTGCATTGCTGCTTGAGGGAATTCTCTACTTCTTCCTAACCAAGCTTCTACATCACACTAAGTTCGAGACCGTTTCTACTTCTATTACATTTACAAATTATTTCTTTGCAATTACAATGTTGTATTTTTCCGCTCTTCTATTACATTTACAAATTTTGGATTGAAATGCTGCATTTCAATGTTGTATTGTTATCATCGTTTTCCGCTCTTCAAATTTTGGATTGAATGATATTGTAATTTTAACTTTCCTTCTCCTCACATATTTCCTATTTTGAGTTTATTGGTCAAAATATTTGCTATGTAAAGTTTTCTTCTGATTCACTGTGCTTGGCATTAAACTGAAAGCTCTTGCTGATACTGATTTATAATTGATATAATGCAGAATATACCGTATCAATTTTCAATGTCACATTTTCCAAACTGCAAGATAAAGATTATTCTTCATAATTTGAAGGGAGAGCACTGGACTGTTAATTCCGTTCCAACAACTAGAGTGCATACAAGTCACACTCTTTGTGGAGGATGGATGGCTTTTGTTCGTGGCAATAACATAAAGGTTGGGGATGTTTGCATTTTCGAACTTATACGTGAGTGTGAATTACATGTTCGCATTGTTGAGGTTGGAAAAGATGGGCTGGACTGCCAGGTTGGAAAACTAGCTTTTAGTATGCTTAGTGCAGGGCATGATGTTGCTTGCAATAAGACTTCCAAATATAAGCCAAAGAATCCTAAAGTCAGCTCAAAGTGCAGAAACAAAGTTGATCTGTCAGATAAAAAATTGTCAAAGATCGGTCAAGAAGCTGTTTTATCCATTGACTTAAAAAAATCTGGTAGAGCTTCAAATACTTCGAAGAAGATGGGGATTTGTCCCCAATCGAAAGCTTCCCATAAAAAGTTGGGTAAGGTTTTTCCTCTGTTCACTAGCCCACTCAAATTATATTGCATTGTAGATCTATATCTTAAGTTTCTGCATCAAATTTCAATGAAGTATTTTATTTTCAGAAGAAAAAAAATAGAATATAATTCAATTCCTTGAGATTTAAGAATTGCAATGATGTTACTTTGCTAGTGAAAGAAAGATAAAAAGGATAAATATTGAATACTTTCGTTCTATAATAAAAGTTTCTACCTTCAAATTATGACCTCAGTCACATTTGAACTGTAAACAAAGACAGCTGTATCGAGGAGACATCGTGTGGAAGATGAACTAAGCTCCCAGGCTAAAGCTGGTTTGAGAATGTTGTTTGCCCTCGACGAACAAAGAGTAGCTCAAGCTTTTTCATCCCCATTTCCTAATTTTGTGAAAATCATGAAGAAGTTCAATGTCAGTGGATCATACACTTTGGTGAGTAGTACACATTACACACCTAATTAGTGTTAGGATGTGTATTTAATGTAAATATCAATGCTAAATTATGGAATACTTGTTACACTGTAGAAAATCCCATATCAGTTCTCTGCTGCACATCTCCCCTCATACAAAACAGAAGTGACGCTTCGCAATTCAAAAGGCGAATGTTGGACTGTGAACTCTGTCCCAGATGCTAAAGGGAGAACAATTCACACCTTTTGTGGGGGATGGATGGCCTTTGTTCGTGATAATGACATCAATTTTGGGGATACTTGCATTTTTGAGCTTGTTTCTCATTATGAGATGCAGGTTTATATATCTGGGGTTGGAAAGGAAGGTCTTGATGATCAAAATGGTCTTGTGAAACTTAACAGCTAGTTAGTAGCTACTGTTCCATCTACATGCTAACGTTCTTGTTTGTGAGACAGATAAATCAATCTTCAATGAAGATCTTTTGTTGTAAGAGTATCAAAAGACTTTATTCATTTTAAGCATGTCAGTAAATTAGCTGTATCATCACTAATCAAGATCATAGAGTGTATTGATTATATATTATGCCATTGTTGTTTTAGTCCATTATTACATTCAGTAGGCTCGTGAAATGTTGGTCTCGTACAGGCAAAAACCACATTCTGATTTTTGTACATGTCTCGCGATTCATGACTTCATTGTTGCCTTGTTATTTAGTACATTGTACATTTTTCAACAGGAGTTTGACCACTTTGTACACCCAAGTCAATATTCTATATTCGTTTTTTTTTTGGCAAACATATCCTTTGGTTTCTTTGTTCACTTCACTTATATCTCCTTTTCAATAAAATTAAGAAATAAATAAATAAACATCCATCTAAGTAGACACTTACTGATGGGAGTTAAATGTATGAGTTAGATGTGAATGACAAATGTATCAATGTAAAAAAATTATATTTATTTAATTTAAAGTAAAGTCTCACATGTGAATGAGGTAAATGTAGACTGTATAAAAAAAGAGATTTATATATTTGACGTTTTAAAGTTTTTAGTGAAAATATGATATTAATTAATCAAAAAAAGAAAATTGTGTGAAAGTTTCTTGTGATTTTGAAAGATTTGATTTGTTGTTTCTCTCGTGCTTTTGAACTCTCCAACAAGTAGATAGAGCCCCTAGTTCGATTTGGTGGGGGAAGAAGAGTGCATCTTGGTGGATTAGATTGTTGAAACAAAAGTCTTCATTGACGGCGTCATCGGGAGATGTGTTCTGTTGGTTCTAACAATAGTATAAATATAAGATGTGATAGACTTATATTAGAGCGGGAAATTGTTGGGTTAAGTGTAAATCCTTAAATCTCACATCGACATTAAATATATAAGAGACGGTCAATATACCAATTGTTTTATGATCTATTTGATAAACATGATATAATATAAAATTGGATAAAGATAAAATAGAATTTTGCTAGGATATATTATCGTAACATATTTTTGATACACACATGATAAAATTTTATTTTATAATATATTTGAATTATATCAATTATATAATTTAAAATTACAATCACATACACCATAATATCTATATTAATTAACATATATCATGCCAGTTATAGTTGAAATTGATCACAATATATTAATATATATCAAACCACTATATTAAACCACATAATATAATAATTTATCCCATATACTTATATAATTTATCCCTTCTACTTGTATAATTTGATTTTAACACATTCATAACAATAAACGATATTATAATATAATATACTATAAAGTATAAAGTATGAAGTTTCATTTATGGCAAACGCGCAGGTAAGTATGAGGAGCTGGTTCCATTTACTTGTAAAACAAAACCACGTCTGACTTGGGAAATACCAAGAAAGATTGCTTTAAAGCTTAAGGTGGAGAACTGTTTTCAAATAAAACAAATAAAAAGTTTTCAACTTTGAACTGTTTTTATTTTGAAATTGGTGGAGAATAAAACTTCAAATCATCATGGGAACAAGACATCTACTAGAACCATTTTGTCCAATTTCTTAGTAAAGATTATCATGAACGACTAGTTAGTACTCTCTTATTTTTTCTTTCTTTTAAATGAAAAAAAAAATCTTTCATTCTTGTAAACAAAAAAAAACTTTTTTTTTTTTTAAAGTTTTCACATTTGTGTGCTGTATGCATGCATTTCGTTTCATACCTATACTGATTTTCACCTTCCCTCTAGTACTTTTTATTTTCCTCTGGAAATGAAATAAACAAATTATTTCTTAATTAGTAGAAAAAAAACTTTTTTTTTAAGTTTTCAGGTGTTGTATGAATATACTTTATTACAGTGTTTGAAGAAAGTTGAGTTTTTTATTGTTTGCACTGAGATTTTTTATCTTTTGATTACTGTATTTGTTTAAGTTTTTTGCCGTAGTTATTATATTATATGGTATACTTTTTTTTAAACAATGGTTTTTTTTTTTGTTTTACAAGTCTCTAAATAATGGCTTAGGAACTTTGACATTAGCGGTATCTGTGTTTTTTTTTCCCTTTCTCTAGTATATGTTTTTGAGAACTTTTGTTGTGAGCTCTGTTTTTTTTTATGAATAACTTTATTGTGAGTTTGTATTGCAATAGAGAAACCATGCATCTACATTGTAATTACAATATAACCATGCTTGTGTTGTTTGGCTTAAAACAAAAGATAAAGGAAGTTAATTAGTAGATTGTAGTGTGGTTTTTTCTTGAATTATTATTCTTCTAATTGTTCTGTTAATACTATCTATGTAAATCATGAACTTGAGATGATTAAGGGTTGTTTTTCAACAAAAAATTTAGCTCTTCAACTCAAATGTTTCTTAATCTCAAAATGGAAATTTATATTTTAATTGTAGGCACTTCCTCAAACATTCTCACAGAATGTAAAGAAGAAGTTGTCACAAGATGTGTCACTCAAAGGTCCCAGTGTGGAGCTGTGTGGAATATAATGCTAACAACTAGAGATGATATTGTTTACTTCGCTGACGGTTGGCAACAATTTGTGAAAGATCACACTTTGAAAGAGAATGATTTCCTTGTCTTCAAATACAACAGTGAATTGGTGTTCGAGGTTTTAGTCTTTGATGGAGAAAGTCTGTGTGAGAAGGCAACTTCTTATTTTGTTGGAAAATGTAAAGGGTGTTATGGCAAGGAAAAGGACACAAACAATTCTAATGAAGAAATCAATAATATTTCTAATGCTGTTGTTGAATGTGGTTCACCTGCGAAACTTGTGCATCTTAACAATAGGGCTGAACCTTCTAAAACAACCAAAGAAAAGACGTCTAATGATTGTGTCGAATCTTGTCCCGAGGAATTCATGGCTGATGCAGTCGCTAAAACTGTTCAGGTTAAAATATTTCTTTCATATTATTCATTCATTCACTTTTGCTATGTTAATTTTAACTTGGATTTAATTTATAAACACAATCACGTGCAAAAAGTTTTTATCTTTAGACTATAAATCAATTAAGTAGTGTTTTAGGGGACCAACATAACATATGATCCACTGAGTATAGGTGCTTAAAAATCACCCAAAGCTCGGATGATGATGCTGAGTAGAAGTTCATAGCCCTCCTCGTTCATATAATTGAGATAGTGATTAGATTGGTGTCGGTTCGACGAGTTTGTCTATTCATAGACACATAATGGTTTTTCCTTGTTTTTATGAACATACTTCTTCAATCAAGTCACTTTCTCAATCCTAATGAGGAGGACCACAAACTTCTACTGCTATGAGATAATGTTTGTCCGTAAGTGAAATTTTAAACAATTTTAAGTACTTATCACAATGAGTCACTTTTGAAAATGGACCGACCATAAAATTTGCTATCATTATAGCTAGCAACTATATCATTAAAAACATTTAATCTTTATCATAACTACTTCTCAATTCATATATATTCATAGTTGTGTTGTCAACTTTTTACTTTGAGAGTCTATCTATAAAAATTTAACTCTTCTAAATTATTCAGTAACTATAACTTATTGATGTTATTGTTTTCTCTTCCTTTACCGATATGTTTATTTCCAAACTAGTTTCCTTCCCTTTTCTATTTCTTAGACCATATACTGACTTTTTTTTCCTTCATTTCTCATGATTTCATGTACCAAAGAGAAAGATGTTGAGGACTAATAATTTTAAGGTGGAAGCTGACTTTAAGTTATGACTTCAGAGGAAGGTTATATTATGTTATATGTTTTTTTTTTACTATTGTGTTTGGTACGATGGAAGATAAATCTTTTTGGATTTTAGGACACATGGATAGTAAAAAGTACCACTTAAATGAAACTCTTATTGGACATGGATAGTGCATGGAAGCATGAAATTGTTATTAAGGTACTGGTCATTACATTGTTAAATTAACCTACTTATTAATTTAAAGGGTTAGTTTGTAAGCTTTAATTATTAATGTGACAATCATATAATCTTAAATGAAAATATTTGAATTAAAACAATACATGTGTAACTAAGCAATGCTCCTATTAATACAAATTTATATTTTTAGACTTAGTCTAATGTGTACAAATAAATTAATTGGTATATGGTGCACAATAGAAGTATATTAACTTAGTGGTATTAAGAGGGTTTTCCTTAGGATTTTCCTATTAATTTTGTTTAAAAGTAAATTGAATAAAAATTGATTTTTTTTTTGAATATATTTAGATTTGAGGTTGGAAATCAATTTTGGAGACACATTTTAAATTTAGATTTTAAGTTAAAATTAAATTCTATAATTAAAATTAATTATATTTGACATATCTAAATATGTTAAAAAAAATCATTCTTCATCTCTAGAATAAATCAAACATAGATTTAAATAGTTTATAAATTTTATATTTGCATAGAAACAAATAAATTTCTTGAAAATAATCTATTTGGTCCCATCAAATCAAATCTATATGGTAGTACCATCAAGATTAGTCAGCCCACTATATGGAGTTACTTGGACTGCAGGTGTAAATAGATTAGGTCATATTAGTTTTCCGTTAAGTTTAATATGCTTATTTTTAGGTCAAAATTTTTGAAACTCTAATATGATATATTATCTATTTAAATATTTATTTAAGTAATTTATTCTATATTTAATTAGATGAATTAACTACTTAATGTATCAATAGATTAAATTCTATTTCAAAATTGAATATGATATTTTATGATAATATTTATTTATGTAATTTATCCTATATTTAATTAGATGAATTAACTACTTAATGTATCAATAGATTAAATTCTATTTTGAAATTGAATATGATATTTTATGATAATTTAACGTGATATGATACTCTATTTGTCACATAATAATTGTCGCTTTAGGATTTTAGTAGATTTTTTTTTATCAATTTTATTATCTAATTAATGTAGATTAACATATTTAAATCACATAAAATGTTTGCAATTTATTGATTTAGCGCAAAATACACAAGTTAATATCATAACAAAAATTTATATATATATTAGGGAAAAGAATCTTCTCACAGTATTCATTAATTGAATCCTCAAATGCAAACTATATCTTTTAGAAGACAAAATTGAGAGATATTTGTAAAAGAAAAAGAGTGAGAAGCACACTATATAAGATAGGAAATTTATTCTTCTCATTTTGAGTGAAAAAATATTTTAGTTATTAAACTTATGAGATTATCTCATAATCTTTTAACGTATTAAAATTTCGTAAACATCTTTCTAAAATAAATGTATATTTCAAACGATATAGTATATAAATATATTTTTTGTTTGCTAGTATAATTCTTAAATATATATTTTATTAGTATATTTAATTCCAAAAGTTATCATAAAAAATGCATTTAAAAATATTTTTGTAATTTTAAAAATTAAATAATTATATTAGTAATTTATCACA
>JBBPBS010000689.1:3277588-3318761 GCA_037974835.1 Cicer judaicum
TATATCGTATATATAATTTTTATAAAATAAAATAATTAGGTTATTGACCATAATTAAAAATAGACAATTAAGTCAATAACAAAAATTAAATAAATAAACTTAAAATTCTTGTCACATATTTAATTAATTACTTTTAATTATTATCAAAGATTTAATTATTCTTTTTTATTGAAATTATGTTTAAGATAATTAAATTGATTAGTTATCAATAAAAAAAATTTAATTTTTTAATTGTGGTTTAAATATGGATTAATTTAAATATACTAAAATAAATCCTTACTTTTTTTCTGTAAAAAAAAAAATAGAAAATACCGCATCTCAATTGTTAGAATCAAGCACATTGTAGATAGAACTGTTGTGCCATAAAATGATCTCAACATTAAAATAATAAAAAAAAGGAAACTTACCAACTTTTTACATTTAAAAAAAGGAAAAAGAAATAGTTAAAAAGAGGTTCACAAATAAGAAATGAAAAATAAAATTATAAAAATGTAAAACAAAGTGTGAAGTTACCACACAATACCTAATCAGAAAATCAACGTTCTTTGATTCGACTACTATTGAAAACCCTTGAAAGTATAAACTATTTTTGATTTTTATGCTTTCTATGTTTAGCAACAAAATGCTTTTCTGCACGTGATGATGGGTTTTGTCTCTCATCTTCATCTTCTTTTTCTTCATTATTAGTTTCTCTTCACTCTCCTTCATCTTCATTTTCACCGTTATTTCTTAACAAAGCTTTCACCTTTCAACATTTTCCAATTTTGTTTGAAATGGGAAGTGGTTGCAGATCGTGGGAAGAAAACATTTACTGGACCCATTTTCAATTCATCCATTTCACCCAATTTCTACACAAAGATTATCATCAACAACTTGTTAGTACTCTACTCTTTTTTATTCTTGTTTACCATGTTCAAGGACGAAAGAAAAATTAAACCTTTCTTTTTTTTACTAGAAAAAAATTAAACTCCATTTGATTTTTCACATTGTTTAAATTTATTTCATTTTTCTAAAACTATTTTAACCTACCCACATGGTTATTTTTATTTTTTTACAATTTGTTTAACTGTAGTTAATTTTATTTAATTTTTTATATGAAAGATTTGAGCTTTGGATATGCTGTTAAAAATTTAACTTTTTTTTTTCCCTTTGATTATTATACTCTATAGATATATATGCCTGTTTTTTATGAAAGTTTTGAGCTTTGGATAAGCTATTAAAGTTTTTAGGGTTGATCTGATTTGTGTTTGTTTTTTAGACTCTTTATTTTTAGTTTGCAATGTTATTAGGTTCTGTCCATGCATGAATCCTAAAATCCTGATAGGATTGTGTTTTATGAAGCACACATACTAACACGACATCGACATGTGTAATAATTTAAGAAAATCAATTATTTAAATGTAATTAAGGTGTTAGTGTCAGACACAAGGGACACACCTTCGATTAGAGGTATTGGTGCTATTTTTATGATTTAGGTGGCTTCAAAATAAATGATAAGGAAGTAAGTGAATAAGGACATTGTAATGTGGTTGATCTTGGGTTGTTATTATATTATTTATCTGTCACTATGTAAATCATGTACTTGAGATGATTAATAGCTGTTTTTCAATCTGATAACTATGATTGTCTCTTAGGCATATATTAAAGCTCATTGTATTTTATTCTGTAATATAAATTTGTATTTTGTTTGCAGGAACTTCCCAAAACATTTTCAAACAATATAAAAAAGAAGTTGCCAGAAAATGTGACCCTTAAAGGTCCTAGTGGAGTTATGTGGGATATAGGGCTGACAACTAGAGATGGTACGGCTTACTTCACGGATGGTTGGCACCAATTCGTGAAAGATCACTCTTTGAAAGAGAATGATTTTCTTGTCTTTAAGTACAACGGTGAATCACTGTTCGAGGTTTTGATATTTGATGGGGAGAGTTTCTGTGAGAAGGCAGGTCCTTATTTTGTTCGGAAATGTGGGCAGGCCGCCGCCCAGACTGAACAAGGTGGTGGATGTTCTAGCAAGAGAAGGGAAACAGATAATTCTGTTGAAGAAGTCAATACTCCTTCTAATGGTGGTGATGAAGGTGATTCGCCTGAAAAATCTGCACATATTAACGGTATCCAAGTGCCGTTTGTTGCACCTTCTAAAACTCCCAATGGAAAGACTTCTAATGCTGGTGTTGAATCTTCCGGCCCCGAGCAGGAAATGGAGGATGCAGTCAATGAGACCGACCCTGCAGCTGATCCCTCCCAAACAAATGGCAAACGGGTAAGGAAATCTGTTTATGCCGCCACGCCTGTTCAGATTAAGCGGAGAGGAAGACCACCAAAACTGTCTAATTCTCAAGGGAGAGCACTTAATTGGGTTGCTGGTAACGTTTTTTACATATCAATAAGGGAAAGAAAAATGAAACAGTTGCGGTAAAAATGGTGCACTGATTGCATAGTTTAATCATTGCACAAGATATTATTTGTACCATCCAATGAATGTAATAGTCAAAACTATTGGCGTATCGGTGCATCACTGAAAATCACAAATGTTACCAAGTAATATGCTTCCTTTAGAATGAAATATAAGCAAAAATGGTAACCGAAAAGTTGACGTATCTGGTGATCATAAACATCAACTTTTTAGTTACCATTTTTGCTTATATTTCCTTATAGAGGGATTATGTTAATATTGTTATACGTACATGTTTTTATCTTTAAAACACATGTTGAATTAACACATGGACATTGGTTGTTGATATGGTACCTTATTTTTATCACATTTTATAGATGCTGAACATTCTCCAAAGTGTAGATCAGGGACATGTGAATTGTATACCTCAAATAGAAGGCCTGTCACACAAAATGAGATAGAAAATACCCTTCTGTTTGCTCAGGCAGCGTGCACCAACGAATGTTTGCTTGTAACTATGCGACCTTCACATGTATACAAGAGATTCTTCGTGGTAAACTGCCACCCTCCTTTCTTTACTTTTTTAAACTCGGTTTTAATCTTATTATATATTATGCTAAGAGCCTCATTATGAAGTTATATTTACATTGTTACTAATTGTATTAACTTTGTTTTGGTGACTAGTCATTCCCTAATAAGTGGATACTAAACTATATTTCTCCATCATCTCAAGAAGTGATATTGCGCATGGGCGAGGGTGAATGGATTGCAAAATACTGCTACCATAATATTCGTAACAATGGAGGCCTTACTGGTGGGTGGAAATATTTTGCCCTCGACAATAACTTGGAAGAGTTTGATGTGTGTTTGTTTAAACCAGGTGGTCATTTGAGGGATCGATTGATAATTGAAATGAGCATTTTCAGAGTTGTTGAGGAGATTACTCCTCTAACTGCAATGAGTTCTCCTGGAAGGAAGAGAGGTGTTAAGAGAAGAGTGACTGGTTCCGTCCTAACAAAACTCGAGTCCATTGAAGGTGCATGATTTTGTAGTCCGAGGAAGATTCGAAGTTGGAATTATGCAGTGTATGTTGTGTTTAAACTTTGTATTTGTATGTTATGTTGGATTGTTTGACTTATTTAGTCTTCTAACTAGGTAATTCACCATATCATATGTAAACTTTGATCTATTACAGCATTTAGACCTTTGTTAGGACCCCAGTAATCTAATGTTTGGCCCTGAGTAAATACTGATCAAAGATTGTTTTAGGCCGGATTTGAATTCGGACTTTTTTGAACGATTCGATTTTAACTTAAATGATCTGTCTACTATCAAAAATTTTCCAAACCAAATTTCAACGTAAAAGAAATCTTGAAAGATGGAATTTTAGCCCATGGCTTTCTTGAATTGCTAATATAGTTCCTGAAACTGATTAGTATTTTTTTTCCACTTCAAGGCCTTGGAATGAAAGATAATTTCAGTCTATTAAAAAACATTATGCAAGTCTTTTATGTCTAAATGTTTGTGCGGTGAGAAGTTACATTGAATCAATTTTTTTGTCAAACCAACAAACATTGAAAGTTTTGTTCAAGGTTTTGCTAATGTATTATTGTCTTTATTTGTTAAGTTTGTGCAAAGTGACTATTGCCACGTGAAGAGGAAGAAATGAACAACTTTTTGCTTTTTATGAAGAGACATTTTTCTAGGAAATCAAAAAGAACTTATATATAAGCTAATATGTAAAACCATAAATACCAAACTTACCAAATGTATGAAAGTAATAAGCAAAATCACAGAAGCACTTCAATTTTAATGCAGTATTGTACATTCAAGTTGATACCTATATCAATTGAGCTGAACAGTAACTTTATCTGTTGTCAAAATTATACAGAATTTTTTTTAATTTAATTTAAAGTTTTGAATTAGTCTATTATCTTTTAATTTAAAAAGAACTTATCGTGTATTTCATGGGCTTCTACACTAGTATACTTATAAAGTGTGGAGGTTCATCCAATTCCGTTTTTGTTTATTTTTATCGTTTATGTTTATTTGGATATTGGATAATAAAGCGGACGTGACATCTCTGCAGTCGAAATTCTACACATTCAAACAGTCAACATTAGTAATTATTTGATTAAGATGGAACATCAATAATCATTTGATTAAGATCAAACAATTAAAATTTAAGATTAAAATCGAATATTTTTAAATTGTGTGATTAAGATCGAACGATCACTTGTTTCTTTGAATGTGTGAATGCATACAAAATTTAACAGTACTGAATACAATTTATAATCCAATGAAATCAAGTAGCAACATAGTAGTGCAACAACAATCGGTAATTTTGCTATTTAATTTCTATTTGTGCTATATTAGAGTATTAGACAATTAGATAATACTTCATTAACTTTTCTATTAAACATTTTAATCAACACTTATATACTACTACAATATTAGATTAGGTATACTTTTTAACTTAAGTAATGTTATACTAAATTTTAAATTGTAAGAAAGGTGTATTATTTTCGAAATATTTTTCTATAAGTAGTACCCAAAACTTCCAACTTCATTGAAATCAATGTCATGTCTAACCAATGCATGTGTCAATTTAATGACTAAGAAATTAATGTCTGTTTCTTTTCGAAATGTTACTTGCTGGAGGTTTCTGAATTCTAAGAGTTTTTTTTTTACTCCAATTTTGATAATATTTCTTTACTTTATATAAAGAAATTAATGTCTGTATTAATCCCTTGCTTCACATGATCTTCATTATCAAGCATAGCTCAACAATAAAAAGAAACAGTGCCATGAAAGTTTATGCAGCTACACTTGGACATAATCTGGTAAAGTAAAATTTCTCTATCGAATTCCTTCTTCTGTTTGTTTGTAACTTGTATTAGAACTTTAACTTGAGTCACCAAATTGAAATGTTCAGAATGGAATGCAGAGGTCTTGTAAGTTGTAAGCACTTTGACTTATAGTACAAATAAAACAACTCCAAATTTAATACATGTCATTTTCTATGCTTCCTCAAAAACATTAAATTACTAGTTCATGATACAACATTCACTCTGGTTGCCAAAATCCAAACAACAAATCATTTTTGGCATTTTCCTATTTTTATATACTGAGGTTATCACAAAAATGAAGATGCATATAGTAGTGTATTAGGAACATTAATGTCATTTTAGTCTTTCAAATACCAAATGTAAAATAAATTTGATTAAAATTTTGTAATTTCAAAAATCATTTTAAAATATCAAATTCTGATTCTTGATTGGTACAACAGTTCACATGACACTTTCATTTTGAAAGGGACCTGTGATTTTAATTTGTTTCTGTTATTGCATTTGGTTGTTCAATTGTCCAATTAATAATAATGGCTTAAAGTTAAACAGAGGCACGCCAATTGACAACAAAGTAAGCAAGGAAGACTCATTCCTCTTGAAGAATTCTAAAGTTTTAAGATATGTAAATAAAATGTATGTTTCTCTATAAAAAATTGAATTAAAAATGCATAATTTGTTAATGTGGGAGGGGTGTAGCATACTCAATTAGATTTATATATGGGGTGTTTAAACCATATAGTAATCCTATTTAATAAAATAAAACTTAATTGTTGCGTTGTAATAGCGTGATCATAAAAGATAAAAGATACGATGATAAAAAAGAATTAAAGATGCTATATATCAAAAATAAAAAATTAAAAAATAATATCAATGCCAAAAATCATATACAAAATATGAGGATTTGTAAAGTTTAAACATAAAACAATCAATCCACAAAAGAAACTACTTAAAGACTAGGTTAAGTCACTAATGCATCAATATTGAACCATATAATTCTCCAAAAGATAAATATTTTGATCTTCAATAATATCATCATGTTCATCTTTACTTCTTCAATACGAATAAAATAATCATTTAGAACAACTATAGTACGTAAGTACTACAATCTACCAGCTTCTTCATCATTTGAATGGAATCATGATCTTTTGGATCAATCCAAATGAATATAAATCTTAAAACAAAGTTGGACTACTTTTCACACCCCCTAGTTGTGGTGGCGGGACCAAATTGGGTTGAGGAGAACAGAAAAATATAGTTGTAAGTGGGCACAAGAAAAGAGCACGCAACACACACAAAAATACCTCTTTGCTGAAACCAGTTAATTTTGAGTGTCCACTTTGAAATTTCCACCAAATACTCATCGCATGCCACATTATTTTCTTCTTACAGAGTGGTCCTGTTCTCCGTGACCCATCTACCTGTTGCACTGCTCCAGCTACACTACATCTTATTAACACTTCCACTCTTTAATTCAGTATAAACATATTCCATCAATGAGTTCAATATTATCAATTTTGTATATCCAAAAATATAAATATTCATATTCTGGTTATTTTAATTTTATTATAAATTGGATCCTATGATTTATTCGTAAATTCATTTTTTATTTATTTAAGTAAATTTGCAAGTGTTTTATTCTCAATTACTCATTTAATTTAGATGAATGAATATCATATTTTATGTAAAAATATAAATAAATTTGAGAAATATAAATCTCCTGTTACCATTAAAAGAAGACAAATATAAATACTTATTAGTATTATTTAGAAGTTGACTAGTGATGATCAAACTTGTAACCCAAACTAAAATTTATAGCATTTATCTTTAAAATTAATTTTTAATTTAAAATTTATCATTCAAATTATTTTTATATAATATATTAAAAAATAAATTATTTTATTTTTGAATTTTATTTTAAGTATAATCAATTTTACGAAATTAATTTATTTAAAATGAAATTTTGTAACCGGTGAACCAAACATAATTTGGTTTTGAGATTCAGCGTCTTTCCCCTTATTTTCCTTTGTGTCTGTCTGCTACCCCACTATCTGTTTTGTGTAATATATATTACTGACAATTGCTTTGGTGTGGAAGATTCAAAAATCTATGATAGTGGTCAAACTTTTCAACCTTATCTAGCTTCTTCGTACACATAATTGGTCTGCACAAGCATTTCTCATGGACAACTTTTAACCAATGAAACTGTTCATTTTTCTTTTGAGTGTTTTACATTTTAGTAATTTATGTACATTTTAGTAATTTATGTACATTTTGTTCCAATACTCCAATTCTTATGAAGTTTACATTCACATTCAATTGTCAGATGATTTACAAAGATTAATGAGGAATTGGAAATATTTACTTATGAAAATAAAAATGATATGAATTTGAGAGAAGTGGGTATACATTCAAACATGATTGTCAACAGTAGGGATGCAAATCAGAGCATGATGATTTAGTTCTGCTCAATATCTAAGGGATATGACCTGGAAAGGTAACTCATATTATTATTTGCAATAGAAAGTTATTCGCTTTTAATGAATTATGAATATAAAGTTATTTATATTTATTATACATATATTTATGTAAAAGTAAATTAAATTATAAATTTAAGATTAAAAAGTCACATTTAAATTTAAAAATTATAAATTTTAATTTTAAATTAAAATTGATACTTAAAATAAAATTAATTCTATTAACTAATATTTATATATCAAAATTAATTTTACACTTTCATAATTAATTTTGACTCTATCCAAAATGAAATCAAACATTCACAAAGTCTTCAAATGTGGAATTGATTCTAACTTTTTTATAGCATTTGTTTGGATTTGTGTTTACCTCTTATTTCTTACATCTCGAAGAAGTTTAGATTTAAAAATTCTAAAGCAAGTTTTTGGGAGGTTGGCTTTTTTTTTTTATAAAAAAAAAAATATGAATAAGTTAGTTGATAACGAATAAATTTAGTGAATAAATTAATTGATAATCGATAATAGGTTGAATTTGAAATGTTTTGTAAAATTAGTAGTTACATTAACTTATAATAAGTATGAAATCACATAAAAAATTATTAAAAATTATTTCAAATTAATATTTAACTTTTTTTAATCATGATAATAAAGGTAAAAAAAGAAGAAAAAAAATTGAAACACGGTAAACTCAAACTCTAATGAAAATAGTATCTAAAAAATATTATAAACTTGTGTAAAATATCATAAGCTCGTATCAAAATGATTATTTTTGTCATACGAACTTTTGTGTTATATGTTATCTGATATCCGCTATAATATAGTAGTTTGATCTTGACAAACAAACAATTATAAGTTATAGTTTATAACTACGTATGATTAAAATAAAGTTGTTTGGTCATGATTATTCTCTTACAAGTTGATAGTATCTATGAGACACTACTTCAAGTTGATTTTGATTTTATAGTTTATATCGTTTTATGTTTTTCTATATTTTTTATTCTTATTATCTTAATTAAAAACTAAATAAATATTGATTAAAAATATCATCATGTCATTTTATTCTAAATAATTAATCAATCATTAATTTTATCAATTACATTAAATTTAATGTGTTAACTTATCTTCTATCTTCTATCAACTAATTTATCCATCATTTATTTTTTATTTGCCACATAGTCTTAGTTTGAATTGACGATAAATTTGACACAATTATATCCTACCACCATAATTTTATCAAATTATAATTAAATCACAATTTCACTGTAGTTTTATCAAACTCAATGAAATTTTAAAGGTAAAGTAAATTATTATTTCCTTTATCTTAATTTTTTGAATATTTTGTATTTTGATACACTTGGATTGAATTGATGGTAGAGTCACCTTTTGAAAAAGCCCAACTCAATAATAATAGAAACTGTTGTTGGGTCATATTCTCAAATAGCCAGAAGTACGGGAAAGTGGCCACACAGACAAAGAGAACATTTGAAAACCTTTTCTTTAGTCAACCAAAAAGTATAAACTTTTTCTTCTGTCAAAAAAAAAAACTTTTCTTCAGTAAAAAAAAAAGTAAAAGCATTTTCCAGAATTCATTTGTTTTTTATTCAGAGTTTACTTACTATCTAAGACCTTTTTATTTTATTTTTTATTTTTATTAAATGTTGTATACAAATTTACTTTTATATAACAAAAATGAGAAAGAGGAAAATTATTATTATATGTTCCTTCGTCGCATTAAAATCATGTTCAATTGAATAATTCTTTTTGGAAATTAAATATATAATAGTATAGGACCAAATTTGTTTAGTTAAAAAATGATTGATGACTTAACTATCTTGAACAATTAAAATGAAAAGGATCAAAAGTGAAATTATAGACCTTATAAAAAGTAAAAATATACCAAAAATACAGCTCAACCTACTTAATATTAAAGTCTCTAAATGTATTTAATTTAACAAATATTTAATGATATTATTTATTATTTGATCGCTTATACCTAATTAAATCTCACAATTTAAAATATTTGTGTAATTGTTTAAAAATAATACTATAACATAACACAATTGGTAAAATATGTGATTGAATATATGCATTAAACTTTAGAGAGTAAGGGATTGTGAGTTTTTTTTTGCAAAGGAATGGAGTTATTTGTTGACCTTAATGTTCAGTGATTAGTGCATAATTATCCGATGATTAATCTTGAGTGATGTTTTTCCATTTGCCAGCAATGGCATTGCCTAAAAGCTGCCATACTTTACATGCATTAGAAAAGATGGTATATAATATGATATGAATTATTATAATTGATTAAGATTATAGTAGTATAAAGAAGTACACTAACACTATGGAGCATGTAATGTCGTGGAGCTCATGAGCCTAAACGGCGTTAATATCGGTGATTCCTTGCTTTCTTTTTTGTCGTTTATTTGATACTCAAAGTAGATAGCAAGGGGAAAGGTGAAACTCAAACTTCGAAGCAACACATGCTTCTATGGCTCTATTCCGATCTCGCCAATAACCACCACCAACCTAATATTCTTCACACTAATATTACACAAATATTGTTCTTAATTTAATACTCTCTCCGTCCTCTCTCTCTCTATATATATATATATATGAGTTTATATTTAAAACACAAATAATATGTATGTATGTATACATTTTTTTGTTTGTTTATAATCGATATTGATCATATTCTCCAGAAAGAACTTTATCAACTAGCTACTTTTTGTTTTAGTAAAAAGAAAAAGAAAAAAAAACTAGTTACCTTTAGTTTTGGTAATTAAAGTATAATTTTACAGATTCGATTACATTTTTTTATCGTGTAATATTAATAAACGCAAATGAACTTTAACTCCTTTAGGAAAAAAAAACTTTAAATCTTACAAGTTACTTAAACATTTTAATTACAAGCTTCTTTACATTGTCTTCAACGTACTGTCGATTTCATTAACTAGCTATTGCAAGTTGATATTTGATGACAAAGAGTAACATGCGTATTCATTACTTTGATTTGGAATTATAAGTTTCACAAGTTGCCTATTTATAAATTGATGATCATAATATTTTTTTTTGGGTAGGTAGACGAGATACTAAATATGATTAAAGGTGATGTTTAATATAACAATAATGATATTTTGATATTTGTCAATTAAATTATAATTTAAAAACTAATTATATAATAATTAATGTAAAAACATGATAATCATAATATTATATTCTTAAAATTAAGAACAATAAGGATTACAGCATATGCATGTTACATTGTTTAAAATTAGAATCCATTTTATTATATTTTGTAAAAAAGAAATCCACTTTAATATATAATAATTTCTGCAAATCCATTGCAAAATGATACATAGATTTAATTATTAGTTATAAATATTCGCACGTACAAATGGTAGTATTTAACAAAGCCCACATGAAGAAATTTTAAATTCATTATAAAGTTTAAATATGTTCCTAACTTTTGTTCCAAAAAAATATATGTTTTATCAATTAATTAATTACCATTGTGAATTTTTTATATTACATGCATACATCTATTTCTTTGTTTTTTCTTTCTTTCTGTTTTTGTTTTATAATTAAATTGGGAATGTAATTTGTTATATCAATAAAAATTTCACTAATAACTATTTTACAACTGATAAACTATTTGCATTCAATATTCCACTTGGTAGCTGGTTGTGTCCAACATCACATGTCTTACAAATGAGCTGTAAAAGAATAAAATGGAGATATAACAGCCCGCATGTAAGTCATGCTGGCCAAAAATAGTAAAACATAATTAAGCATCACAAGTCAATTACGATAGACATAGCTATTCATTAATTTACTATGGCTAGAACATGCAACATCATGTTTGTTCTTGCTTGAGATTCACTATAGTTACTTCTCAATCACAACTTGTTGAATTCAATAAAACATGATATATTATTAAAAAAGGAAAATTGTTTATTATTTATAAAATTGTTTGAGAAGTATTAGTAGAAAGAGCAATTGGGGTAGTTATTAATTGAATATACTCCATGTTATTATAAGACAAACACATGGAATATTAATTGGATATAGCCAAAGCATTTGACAACATTACAATTGAGCCATAGAACGACATGTTGACCGGATATTCCCTAATCACAAGCTTATTGTTGAATAATTCGCGTAAAAACACAATAAGAGAGAACAAAGATAAATTTTTAATAATTTAATAATGTAAACAATTAGTCGTGTTGTAAAGAAATTTTAATATAAACAAATTAAAGCAAAGTTTTCATTTCCCGGAGAATCTAGAGCGCATCAGGCGCTGACCATGGCTTCGTAATCTATTAACAAATGGAATAATTAACAAAAATCGTTAATGATATCTTGCTGTCACATTAATCACTAAATAAAAACAAAATATGAGGAAGAATAAAAAAATGAGGAATTGAGCATGGGGGTACGAGCATAATTGAAACATACAAGAAGCCATAAATGCGTTATGTTATTATAATTATTTATATTAATGTTTTATAATATAGTTGATGGGAAGAGAGGAGAATACTTCTATATAAGAACAAAAGAAGAGAACAAAGGAAGAGACTATAGCCTAGACAAGGTCACGCCCACGAGTCACGTGAGGGAAGCCATGTTGACGCCGAGGAATATGCTATATTTTTTTTGTTTTCTTTTTCTACAATATATCTTTATTTATATAGTGAAAGACTAATTCAAGGTAGGAAGTATGAAGAAACATTTAAGGGAATGATTTCTTCTCATAAATGTTTTTCATATACAATGTGATTTTAAATTGTATTCTGCAATTGTAATTGTAACAGTATTATTATAAATTTTGAAATTTTCACAATACCAATTTAAGAAAAAATCAACAACAATTTAAAACCATAATATATATACCTATCAACTATATTGTTGGGAGATGGTATATGGAAATTGGAGTCCACGCGCGGAATATGAATTGAGGTGAGTGTGAGTGTGCATCTTAGACACAAGACATGGAATATTTGAACACGGAGAGGGAATATTGGAGAACAAGATTATATGCTACATAACTAGACAAGTGCTAGCGTTGAAATTGTTATTGTTAACGTTGGAAATAGAGGACAGTTTGGAATCCTTTTTACAAATTCCTACTTGCACACTTCCTCTCACGCTCCATTGCTCTACTCAAAAGTACACAGTTTTAATAATATTGAATTTTTAATAATTATAATTTATTTTAAATATTATATTTTTATTGAGTGAAACATAAAAAATATTTAAATTTATCGAAATAAGTAAGTTATAAATAATATCTAAATAAAATTTTAAATTAATACTAACTTTCTAATTATTTAAAAAAAAAATCTTTCTAATATTTTTTAAGTAAATTATTCAACCAATTTTTCATATTATAATTAAATAATATTACTTTATTTATAAGTAAAAAAACAATTAAAACCCTAATAATTTTGAAGTCAAGATTGCACGTGCATATAATCGACCCTGCTCAAGAGTAGTGATTAATATATCTATATATATGAATTACAATATGTGAATCAGACTCTTTAACTTCTAGTTTATGCGGTTTAAAAATTAATTTTTTTTTTATCTATTTGTATATTTGACTTTTTAAACAACATATTTTGTAATTTAAATCATCATATATTAATGAGTTAGTTTGGGATGATGTGTGTAACTATATTTTTTTAAAAAAAGTAGCAACGAACAACTAAATTTTTTGTCCATTGTAATTTGGCATAGAATTATCTATTTGGGTGAGCATCATAAAATTATCAACTATAATATTTTAAAAAAAAATTAGATTATATAAAAAAAATATTTTAAGTTTATTTTTATTTTTATATGGTTTGCACATCAACTTATTTAAGCGGGGATAACACAAAGCAGATTTAGACCAATTTGTCAAAGCACGTAAGTACACAAACATACTAACATAACCCATTAATTTAACGTGCTTATTTATGTGAATTGGGTTAAACAGGGTGGGCTAACCCTTATACTCAACTCTACACACAAGGTCACAAAATTAGTCTATTAGAACATCTACATTGCTCTGAAAAATTAGTTTAACTAGACAATGCTATTAATTAGACAGTTTGTTATAAAAAATAAATCAAGAGTTTGTTTAGAGTAATGTTAGGAGAAATATGACATTGATTGAGGAGTAGAAGTAGAAATTGAAGAGGGTGATATATAGGAGATGAAATTGCATGCATCAGCATGTGTCTCTGCAACCTGGTGTCACCGAACATCACACCCACTCTGACCTTAACAGGCTACACTTATGCTTATATATTCCTTCCCCTTAATTCCTTACCAGTAACCAATTTTTCTATGTTCAATTTTTTCAACCTTCGGGTATATATCGCACGTGTACACCTCCGCCTTTATTGCCCATTATGTGCCATACGTGCCAACTAATCTACACTATTTTTGTATTATTATTATATAATAACATACATTGTTTTTCTATAAAAATGAGAATCATATTCACAAATATTTTATTTAAAAACACTCAATATATCAAAGTTATAGTCAAAGAAAATTAATTATATATTAATCCTAAAGTTTGATTTAATTTAGAGTTGGAGCAAGACATGGAGTGTTTAATTAAAAGGTTAATAAGTTATTTTCCAGATAGACATATTTGATGTGGTTGCAAAACATATATAGAAATCATAGTGAGGGTGTAATTATATATAAAAAAACATAAGAGTCACGGTCAAAGTAAATATTTGTGGTTGAGGGTATGCATTGAACCTTGGTCGTGGTATCCTATAGACTATAGTTAACGGAAGTAATTACCCAATGAAGCTTAATGCCACATCTGCTATAAAACAGAGCAATATTGAGGTGGGGTGGGGGGGCCAAGCCAATGTAAGTAAAGAAGAGGAGGATATTTTGGCCTGGCAGTCAATCCTCGTTCATAATTAAAACGGGAATATTCCAATTTCAGAAATGTATTCAAAACAGAAAAAATTAATTAATTTAAGCCCTCATAATAGAAACAAAAAGAGCAGGGAATTTTAATGGGTCGCGATCCATCAATTAACGTATGTATATACTATATATTATATATTATACACTCAATTCCCGTTCCAATATTCCATTCAATAGTACCCTCTTTGTTTTTTTCTCTCCAATGCTTAACTACGAACCACTACTGCATCTGCACCCCTCATCTTCATTTTTTACTATTCCGTCTCTTTCTTATGTTCAATTCAATTACTAATTACAAATATATTAATACATACGGACATAATTCAAAAATGTGTAACTATATTTATTGGACTATTAATAAAAAGTACAATGTACTTCTCTTCATTCTTCATTCACAACACTCTTTTAAATTTAACTTTCAAAATAGAGTAGCTTTAAAACTATTCACAATGAGAAACAAAATTATCTCTTAAAAATTTTAATACTACTTTATCTTCGAAACTAAATTCAAAATTTAAATTTATAATTAAGTTGGAAGAGATTGAAATTATCTCATCCATAAAATCTTAGTTTTTAACACAATATTTTTGGCAGAATTTTGTAAAACATTTAATATTGATTTATTTATATTCCTGTATATTAAGATGAGGAAAATGAAGGTGAGTCACCAGGCTTTCTCTCTGGGTGTGAGCATAATAGTACTATACTAATATCGAAGGTCTCAGCTTCCATAAATAACTAGTACTATCCTTTTTCATTAACTTTTCTCTCAAACCACCATCCCCAAAAAAACTCTGATTTTTTTCTCTTACTCTTCATTTAATGTTTTTATTTCTTATAAAAATCTCTATCTGACTAGTGACTACTAGTTTCTGAAAATTAATTAATTCATCTCTGCCACTTTAAATTAAAAAAAAAAATGCAGCAGTTCTTAATTCAACCCTAGTTTGAAGGATCCTATCCTACTAAAAGCCTATTGAATATCTCATCTCATCTCACACCTCGAAACTAATGCAAAAAAAAAAAAAAAATCATCATGATTCACTCATCATAAAATCACTGCCTTTAAATCCATCTTTTTCATCCTTCTCCTCATTCATTCATTCATTCTCTCTTCAAATTTTCCCTTCCCTTTTATAAAAACCTTCTCTACCATATTTCACATGTTCACTCATAATAATAATAATAATAATAATAATAATAATAATAATAATAATAATAATAATAATAATTCACATCCTATAATAATGCAAACACTATTTTCACCTTTGTTAGAACCAGACCTATCTTTAAGCATAAGTCCACCTTCTAATATTTCAGATTCTGAAGCCAAAGAAATGGAAACCTACAAAGGAGTAAGAATAAGTAGTAAACCAGTTTATAATTACAATGATATATCTAATTCATCTACTAATTCTGATTCAGCTAGTAGTGGAAGTGAGTTAAGCCATGAAAATGTCCATAATATCCTTCATCATCATCATCATCATCATGAGCCAACTTTGAGATTAGGCTTTGGAAACTCATGTTTCAATCCTCAATATCATCATCTTCATCAACAAGTACAAGGTGTCTCAAGAAACTTCAACCACCATATTCAACCACACATCTATGGTCGCGATTTCAAGCGAAGTTCCAGACTCATCAATGGTGTCAAAAGAAGTGTGAGAGCTCCAAGAATGAGATGGACTACTACCCTTCATGCTCATTTTGTTCACGCAGTTCAACTTCTTGGTGGTCATGAAAGTGAGTTCATCAAACATTTTTCACCGTTTCTTCTTAGCTAATTCTCCTACCTTCTACTTCCTCATATTTTTCAGTTTTTTGTCCACAATTAGTTTTAACAGGTTCCTATCAGAACTCTGCATTTAAACGTGTTTGAACGAAAGTTTGAACCATGGTTTTGAAACTCTTTGAACTCTTAGCTCAATGGAGTTTCATATTAAATGTTTTTTAAAGGTAACACAAAGAATTTAGGAAATTATTTGATAGAATCTAATTTTGAATTTTGTTTGTATAATGAACTTTGCAGGGGCAACACCAAAATCAGTGTTAGAGTTAATGAATGTTAAGGATCTAACCCTAGCACACGTCAAGAGTCACTTACAGGTGGGGTAATTATTGAACATAGTCTTTTAGTTTAATGAGTACTACTGTATTCTGAAGTTTCCATTTTCACCTTTCAATTATTTTCTGACAAAAGAAAAAAAAATCATTAGTGTAAGTTGCATAGTGGAGAGGGTATAGAATAGAAACAAGCACCAAGGACAAAAGGGTATCTAGATAATATATATCATCATGTAATATTACTAATTTTTAGTAACTTTGTGGACTTTTGTTCTCATTTTATTTCATGCGTGGTGTTCATGCAGATGTATAGAACAGTGAAGACCACTGACAAAGGAACAGGTAAAATTATATTTTCAACTTTCATTTCTTTTATTATTACACTCTATTTGTTATTATTCTCTTTGTTTTTTGAGCTTCAGTGATTCTCTATCATTTTTCGTGTGATTAATTATTATTAATATGTTGTTGTTTGATAAAGGAAGAGCAATGGATCTGTTTCTTGATTAAATTTTGCAGGTCATGCTCAGACACAAGGAATTTTTCCTTTGCATGGAGCTAATTCTTCAGCTTCTCAGAGACCAAATAATTTACCACTCCAAATTTCACAGAGGTAAAACTATACTATATGATATAATATTTCTTCTTTTTTCTCTCTGCATATTAATGTGAATGTAATAGTATTGATTGAGTTATTGACTACTACACCATTCAACACAGGGCTATATTAAAAGCTATGTTAACGTGTGTGTACATATATATACACACACATACACGCTCCAATAAAAAACTAATAGAATTATTTTTTTCACTTGCCAATTTTTCTTTGTTTTTTTTAAATAAGTTATTATTTCCATTTTATATATAAATAAAACTATGATCAAAGAAAGTTGATATAAGTTTAAAATTTGGACTATCTTATGAGATAAATATCTCTATTGCTTTCTTTCTCAAGATATAAATGAGATGTTTAGATGTGCCAGAATAATTTTCCTTTTTGTGTACATTTGATTATGTGGTTCTATGATAAGAAGTTTACTACTTCATCGATTTATGAACTTTAATTCTTGTAGAACTTCAGACTTATATTAAAAAATCATGAATTTAAAAATGATTAGTCTTTTTTATTTTTTATTCATTAAATAAAAATAAAATTAATTTGATGTATATTTTTTAATTTTTAAGAGAAAAAAGAACATCATTAATTTTATTTTAATTTTTTCAAAATATGAAAATTTTAAAACAAAAGTAAGTAGTATACATAGATTTTGATGAAAATAGGTTGGGTTTTTAATTATAGGTACGTGGGTGGTCATTTTTTACGTGCCCCTTAATGATGCTTTTGAATTACTCATTCATTAGGTCATCAATGTATTGCATCCCAATATGTAGCAAAAAGTATAATAACTTTAATTAATATTATTAATTTTTTTTAGAATATAAAAATTATTGTTGAATACATTAAAGTTATATAATAAATATTAACACATGAACACATTAACTACTCTACTAACTTTTCTTTATTCTTCAATATAATATAAATTTCATCAAATTCGTAATGCAAATCTTCAAATAAACTCATATTTTCATACTTTATTTGATATTATTATGAATAAAGGACTAAATCGGAAAAAAAGAAAAAGAAAAAGGACTAAAACGTTACCTGAAATTAAGTTAAGGGACCACGAATGTAATTTAGCCTAAATTATATTGGATTAGTATTCAACATTCAATTATTTAATGTCATATTATTTTTATATTTAATTTTTTAAAATTAATTTTTCTTTAAAAGTAATGTACCCAAAATCTTTATATATATACAAACCTATAATTAATGGGGTACTTATAGTTATTGCATTTGTTAATTTGCAAGAGGCATATGGTGTGTTTTGTCCTTCCTTGGTTGTAGAAACAGCAAATCCACTCGCTATTTTTTTCACCCTGTTTTTTTTCTTCAAAAAGGACCATCCTCTTACGGCACTCTATGATTGATCAAGTGAATTAATTCATGTAATATTAGTTACTTTGAGCCTTAACCCCTAGATCTTAAATTATTTTTTTTGGTGGGGTAAGCCTCTATTTCTTAAGTTTGATGTTTGCACTATTTGGTTAGGTTCAAGTTTCACTTACCAAAAATAAGATTGCCAACAATATATGTTGCCTCCTTTCTAATAATTAATGAGAATTTGGTGTATTATTATTGTATATATAATTTAATTTAAACATCTAACTCCTACCTCAGCAAATTGAAACATTTGGATGTTGACCGTTAAAATATTGTATGACATATATACCTTCAAAAGCTAACCACAAACTGCTGGCGATGCCGTTTTAAACGGTATATATTTGGAATTTGATTTAGGATTTAGGATTTTGAAGTTAGATGCTAAAATAGGCTAAACAATTTCTATAGTTTTTTATAAAGTACATATTTATATTTAATTTCTTTAATTTGTCGACCACTTTTTATATTCAGGACATCTTGGCAATCATCAATAGAGACAAATACAAACAATACTGAAGAAAAATCCGAAGTTGGTTTGACGTATTCTCATTTGAAAGGAAATGATACCATGGTAAGTTTTGAGACATATATATAGAGCCAGAAATGGATCTAGCATGGGCTATAGTAAATATTCTATCCGATTTTTTTTATAAAAGATAATTAAATTAAATTAAAATTTAGTTAAAAAAAATTAATATATTTAATTTACTAAATTTTAATCTAATTGTCTCTTATAAAAATAACACAAAGAAGCATATTTTTTGAATAGTTTTATGAAATTAACATCAATGTCTACTATTTAAACAGGTGGATTCTACTCTATTGACACGTTTGAATACTATGATTGACTTAGAATTCACACTTGGAAGGCCTAATTGGGAAAAAGAGCATGCCGAATCATCAAGAGAATTACCTCTTCTCAAGTGTTAGATTAATAATTAAATTAATTAACACTAACTAGCCTTTCCTTATCATCAATGAATACTACATTACTACTACGAAACTAATTATTCCATGTGTGAATGATTTTAATATATCTATCTATAAGTTTTGTTTGAAAGGGAAATGAGGAATATTGGGATAAAAACATATGCTTGAGTCCAAAGAATTTCAGGGGTGTATTGTCTTTAATGTCATTTTCATGTGAAAGGGTATAACATTTAAAGAAAATAGAAGGTCTCTTTCGAGACATGGACCATGGCTTTTAGTTAGGCAAAATAGGACCCATTTGGGACCTTATATTCGACTGGTGGGTCAAGGTTTTATGCCACTATCATAGCAACGTTCTCTTCATATCTCTAAACGTTTGAAATGACTTATTTTACTGAGGTTAGAACAAATTAAAATTATTTCTCACCAAGCATTCATATGTTGGAAATGATGATAATAATAATGAGAATTATTTGGTGCAAATTGAAAAATAAGTAAGTGTCACATAGAAGGTATGATATATATTAGTAGTGTTTGTAAAGTGGAGATATAACAATTAGATCTCAAGGAGTACTCCAATTTTATGAAGGGGTGATAACACACAAGTAGACCACTTCGTACATTTGTGCACCGCCATCTGACTCGGCTTGGTTCGAATCTGAATTAAGTGAACTTCATAATTGATGGCGTTCGAATCTGAATTAAGTGAACTTCATAATTGATGGCGGTGCGCGAATTAAGTGAACTTCACAAATTAAGTTTACTTTGCATAATTTAGACTTAATTTGCAACTCAATCTAATAATATCTTCGGTGATATAAATTTATTTTAAATTTTTTTTCCAAAACTTATAACAACACCATATATCAACGAATCGATTAGTGCAAATAAAAAAGTTTATTGCAAAAGATATATATTTTATATTTGAGTGTCAAATGTGAATAAAGTCTCATTTGAATAATGTGGATATGTTAATGTATGAGAAAACCAACCTTACACCTTCATAAAGATTTTGAGTAAAAAATATGATTTAAAAACCACTTATATAATTGCTTTTAATTAATCCATTGTGAAGTTTTAGATCTCCAAATTAAATAGAGAGAGCGAATTAGACATCTCAATTTGCTTTGTTTGGTATGACAGAAATAATGAAGAGGGATAAAAAGAATAGAAAAATGTTAAACCATCGATGGTCTAAGAACTCCTCAATGAGATATACTCTTTTGAAAATATATTCAACAGGAATATATCCTAATGACAAAGAATACTCCTAATATTGGAGATATTTTCAACAAGAGTATTATGATCCAATAAGTTTTTGAAGCAAATGAGTACTCATATATGATAACAAAATAAGTTGGTGTTTACTAGGCAGAGTGATCCTCTAATAAGAATTATCTCTTCATGGTCACACATTTTTTAATATTAAATTAATAAATAAATTATTGTTTAAATGTAATGATTGAGAGTTATGGCTGAAATTTTTTTAAGTAAATATTTTAGAGATATTGTGTTTGAGAAATCGCGCACTTATTAAATACTAACATTTAAAAATTAATTATTAAATAATTTATTTATATATATAAAACTCTAAGTACTCAAATATAGATTATTTTATAAATTTAAATTTCAACAACTTATTAAGTTTTTATATTGAACTTAACTGATTTAGTACAATGTATTTACCTTTATAAATTTGTTTGAAATTATATATATTTTTTATTTTATATATGATTTAATTTTTTTCTCGATGCACAGCCAATACTATTGAGACTTAGTACATGAATATAAATAGTTAGTAGCCCGATTGTTAAATTCTTGATACCAATCTGAATTATCTATCTCATTTCATTAATTGAATTTCCAAAATTATATAAAAAATATTAGAAGATTTTATCACGTACTCTCCAAATTATTTCTATACTCCCATAAAGGAAAAGGGTATAAATGTTCTTCTACAAATATAAAAGTTCCAAAATTTCACCATTTTATCATTTGAGTTTACCGGTATAGAATGAGTATAAAAATTTCATTTTTTTAGAAATTTTTTTTCAAGCTTTTCAATACACACTCTAAAAAATTTGAAAAATTTTTTTCAGTACAGAAGACTATTTCCGCAAAACTGATTTTCACATTTGCAGAATATATATGATACTGGAAAACTTTTTTTGACATATTCATAAATTACCGGAAAACTTCAACCACCAAATTTTTCGGAAGTAGTTTTTAATTGTATTTTATTGAATTTTTTATAAATTTTTTATTCCATTACTATTTATTTATTTCCTTTTATTTTAACTATTTTTTTTTTCAATTGGTGTAGGTGCTAAAGGTAGAGACGAAAAAATAGTACGAAGAACACTTGACACTGAAACATCATTATCTATGGATCCTCTGAAAAGTATTCGACCGATAATATCTTGGAGGCGACGACAATATATAATAGAAGATGATGACTCGGGAGATGAGAATCATATATCTATACATGAGACTGATATTGGAGGTAGTGGTACACATGAAGAGGAGCAAGTTGTGGTACATGAAGAGGATGGACCTGTACATGAGGAGGAGGGACATGTACAGGAGAAGCCTGTACAACAGGAGGGTGAAAATGGTATAGTGGAAGACTATATGATTTGTTCGTCCTTGCCCAATACCTGCATCACGTGCCTTGAATATTATGATTTGGTCAAATAAGTTAAATTAATTATTATTTATAGTGTATTAAAAATATTTAAGTTAAATGTTATTTATTGTATAACCTATTATTAGTTATCTAGAATATGATAATTGAACTCATACATCTTAATAAAATAGAGGTAACTAATAATTAATAATAAATTAGAATCACTATCATAACTGAAAACTGCATTCATAAATTTAGTTTACAACTTATTTAATAAATTCATAAATATTACATCTTGAAAACAAACTACGGTTGACTGATTACATCATAAAAAAGAACATCAAATTCTAATTCCACGAGTTTGGAACTGATTTTCTTATGTTAAATTCATGTCTCATGTTCCTCCATCTGTTAAATAAAAAAATAATGGGGGTGAGACAAAAATATCTCAGTGAACACTGAAAAATAAAGGAGAAAACGGTCTCAAAGAGTTTCTTTCATAAAAGTGTATAAAACATAAAAATAATTATACATCTCAAGTTAAGACTCTTAATTTTAAATTTTTATAGAAGTTTTACTTATAAATAATTTTTATAGAAGTTTTACTTTTTTATATATATATATATATATATATATATATATATATATATATATATATATATATATATAGCGTATCAAGTGATAACTAATAGTTATTATGAGAAACGAGTGTTAATAATAACTATTAGATTTAATTAATGCATGAGATTAAATTATTCAATAAAGATGATGTGTGATTGTATCCCACCCAATAACTCTTGGATACTATATGCTATAATATCTCTAAATTTATTTTCTTTTTATTTTCATAATAACTCGAATTAAAAAATCTATAATAAAGATATTATTTTTATATTTTTTTTACTCCAAAGATTTTATTTTTATTAAACTTGCATTTTCATTTTTTATTGTAACATTATTGTAACTTTCAAATTACAATTCTTATTATTGTTACTTAACTATTGAAAATGTTATTTCGAGTTTATATAATCTAACAACTTTTTTTTATATAAACATTATTAATTTAGAATTAACTATTATAAATAATTTTATTAATAAATTTATTAATTTGTTTATTGTAATAAAACGATGGGTGTGGCTAGTTTGAATTATGATATTCAAAATTTGATTTTTTACGAGTTCTATATTTAATTTTACAAATTATTTTTTAAGGGATTGTTTGGAAATGGAAAAGTCTTTTAGATTAATTTTTGTTAACAAACAACGATGATTGAAGGGTAGTTTTTATTTTTGTAAATAAAAAAAAATTAAAAATTAAAAATTCTTGAGTCAAAAAAATATAAAATTAAAAATAAATCTCTTAAATAATTATATCTCATAAGCATGAGAAGGAGTTTTATTTCTTAGATACAACATTAAGGAGTTTTTAATTTGAATTATTACATAAATAAAAAGAAAATAAATTGAAAGATATTCTCTCTCTCTATCTCTCTCTCTTTCTATATATATTAGGCTGAAAAATATATGCATGACCTCAAATATTTTCCTTTGGAATAAGGAAAAGTCGTCAAATATTTTAATGTAGGTTACCAAGATATTTGAGTCCTGATTGGTAAAGGTGGTCTGGCCAAATACAATCAGGCGTCCTAGTTGTTCTCATTTGCCTGTTATTCCATACTTGAAATATGCTATAAATGTACCGTAGTGAATAAGGTCATGCATGATATGATTAATGATTTTGTACAAAACTTGCGATATTTTGTAAAAAAATGTCTTTATTATGTCATATATGAAATGCGTAATTCATCCACAACATTTATAAATAAGTTAATTCATCCACAACATTTATAAATAAGTTAGGGGATATACTAAATCCATAATAATTTAATCTTAAGTCCTTAATTCAAAACGGAAATCATAATCATAAAAATAGAAACAACATTGGAGTCATGAAAATAGTAACAATATCAAAGTCGTGAAAATGGTAAAAATATAAAAGTCATGAAATTAATAACAACATAAAAGTCACGAAGAATCATTTAGATGCAGTTTTAAAACACCTATATGCAAAAATTCTATTTCATTACACTTTAATTCTCCTAATTCGTAATCATCCAAAACAATTTATTCAAAGAATTTTAGTGCCTAAAATCCTCATACTAGAAGAGATTAATGTAATAGAACACAATTTCACATACACATCAGAGGCAACAACGAGCAGAAATCGTGCATACTCATCTTAAATCTAGTTATATGCATCTAATTAAATTTTTTCTAACATTTAATTAACTCACAAACATCACAACCATAAACAACGTGCCCATTCTGAATTACTGAAATTTTCAATGAAATTTCTGTATGCTAGATTTCTCATTTTCTCTTGCTATATTAGTTGTTTTCTTCCATTCCTCTTTTTCCCAAATAACTTCTGAATTTTTGTAATAAAACTAAATCTCTAATCTCAGCTTGTATAAAAAACCATTTAATAGATAATGGAAAATATGACGATTTGATTAAATTGGTTTTTGAGTCCACTATTTGTATTAAGATAAGAGAAAAGATAGATGTTTTGATTAAATTGGTGTTTGAGCTCCCTTTTTTGTTGAATTGCAACTTTGACTCAAATTTAGACATGCAAATTTAAACATGGTTTTAAAGAGCTTTAACAAGCAGTTGTGTTTAAATTATTTAAAAAATTAAAAAAAAATGAGAGGTTTGAAGATTGGGATGAAGGGGTTTGCTTTTGATAACGAGAAGAAGAAGAAGAGAAGGTGTTTTTAGAAGAAAAACAATTTATGTTGATAATATTGACACATGCATATATGTTAAAATTTATAAAAATGAATAAAATAAAAAAAAATTAAAATTTGGTAAGAAGTTTTCCAATGAACCCCTAATGTACCGAAATACTTTTCTTTAAAATTTCATCATCTATATCATAAAATTTTTTGAAACTTTTCTACTAGAAACCTTTTGTACCGAAAATTTTTAAAAAAGTTTTCAGGTAGCAATGTATGTACTGAAAATCTTTTAAATAGTTTTTCTGTAACTTGCGGAAAAATTTTACATGCTGAAAATCTTTTTTGGTTTGATCCGAAAATATTAGAGTGGTAAAAAAAAGTGAATTTAAATTGGTAAAAATTGTAAAAGAAAAAAAATTAAAATTATATTTGACATGTTTTGAAATTTTTGGGGTATGGATACAAATATGGGGTATAGGATAAATTGTTCATAACATTATAGTGTTTGTGATACAATAAGATAAAGGCCCAGTAAGCAAACAGGCGCAAAAAACCTTAACTAACCCAATAGCAGAAAAAAAAGAGAAAAAAGGAAAATCGGACTAATAGCTATGTCCAATATTATGTTAAGGTTTCCATTTTGATTTTAATTCCTCTAAAAATTATTTTATTTATTTATATCTTCGCAATTTCAAAAAGTTTAAAAATATTTCATAATCAAGTGTTTGTGGTATAATTTTGATCGACTTTAAAGAAAAATTTATTCAATTTAAATATTAAAATATTTGAAATTTAGTTTAATTTTAGATGACAACTAAAAATATTAATTCGATTTGAGATAAATTAATGTGGTTTAAGTAGGATTAATTTTTGGTTGATTTAATTTATATTTTGTGATATATTTTAATAATATTATTATAAAACTATATTAATGTAACTAGTTTGAAACAAAATATTATATATAATATACTAATTTAATACAATATCTTGTACTATAAAAAACAAATAAATATTAAAATTTATAAATATGATTTAGTTTGATTTTTAAAAATGAATTTAAAATTCGATTTAATTAGAGTGGTTTTTAAAAAAAATAAAAATTTCAAACTCATCCAATAATATTTAGATTCGTACATTTTTTCGATTTCTTTGAATTGGTTTTAGGGTTATTTTTTGATTGGTTTGAACGTGACACCCCTATAAAAAGATGATGCAGTCAATTTTTTCTAATGTGTCGGTTGGTATTTGTTACTATTTAAAAACTAAATAATAATGAAATTTCAATGGTACAATTAAAAATTAACGTATTTTAATATTATTAAATTAAATAACAAATCGTCTAATGACATGTTATCTATGGTTAAGTTTGATTATATTTTAAATTTAACACTCCATAATTTGAAATTTTATGTTTTTGATTTATTTTGAAATACTTAATATTTATTTATTAAATTATATAAAACAAATAATAAAGTTTCTTTTTTGCACCGTTCTTTAATGTCTCTTTTCATCAGTTTTGTATCTTCTATTTTCGTCGTTAGTTCATTAAGAATCAAAGATAAATTTGGAAACAGTGGCACAATGATGATGATGCGTGAAGAATTGTTGTCACGATGGAAGAACGACGGAGGAGAGCAATTTCCTTCGGTGGTAGATCAATTTCGAAAGGAAGAAAATGAGTTATGGGTTAATAATGATTTTAATTTTAATTAAATTAAATTTTTTTTTAAAAAAAAATTATGAAATTTAAAGAGATTAAAATTTAGGTCAACTTTCATAGTTACAAAATTAACGAAGACTTAAATTAGCAAAGACTTGAGGTACACTTTATTATTTTTATTGCTTATGCTATTTGTTGATTTTCGTTTAAATATGTATGAAATTCTAACATTTGATTAAGTTAAATGACTATAAAAAGTAAAAAAAAAAAAAAAAAAATGTAAGATTCGTTGAAAACCATAATGTAATGCAAGTCCAATATCACCTTTCAACTTACTTTTTCTTCATGACAAATATTAGTAAGTTAACGTTACTGATGAATTTCAAACTCAATACTACTTTTTATCTCTTATTCTGTTTTTTCCACTTGCCAAGGAAATTAGTTATATTGTCTTATTGCTACAATTGTTGAAGACAACAGCCAATTTATCCAACTTTGGGCTAATGTTGCTAGTGACCCAAATGAATTTGTCTTATTGTAATTTCTGGTTAGTTGTTGGTTTGAGCCCAATAGTTTTTCTTACTAGCAGAAATGAGATGAAAATTATTACATTTATCCAAAAAAAATTCTTCTAATTATTGCTAAATCACATCAAAGGCCACACCACTACTATGTAAAGATCAAATCGACCAACAAATCACACTATTCACAATTTTTTAATAAATTTATTTCTTCTAAAGACCAAATTGACCTACTTCATGTATAAACTAAAAAATTCAAATTTAACACCAAAGTGAGACAAATGAGCTATAGACACTAATTAGAAAGTACCCCAGTCCCCCACCTTATACCTTATAACTAACTACTAACAACTAACAAGGTTAGCAAGTAACTCTGGTTAGGTTAACTAACTAAGGTTGCGAAATGCCAGTTGTAGACATGGAGTGATGTTACTTCAACCAAAACACCGCAAAATAATGCAACGATCAAGCTCACAAGTCACAACAACGCAAGCAATGCATACGTGACGCCGAAACAGAAACTCACACTCTCACACACGATCCAAACTCCAAACCTTAACCTTCATTCCGAACCTGAATTCAATTATTAAGAACCAATGCTAAGAGACGAAATCGGAGTTTCGAGAAGCGCGAGGCACAACGCCACCGCTGTAACGGTTTCGAATAAGGTTCTTGTGGCTGTTAAAGCGGAGAAAGTGATCTCCAACACCGCATTAGCATGGGCGCTCACTCACATAGTTCATTCCAGCGACTCAATTACCCTTCTCGCCGTTTATTCCACCGAAAAAACCGGTACGTCGACGATAAAATCTATAAAATCGTGTTTAATCTGATTCAGTTTTAATCATTCATCAAAATCGAAATATATAAACTGTTTTAGATTTAGTTTGAACTGATTAAGCTTGATTTGGATCATTTCAGGTAGAAGATTCTGGAACTTTTCGAGATTCACCGGTGACTGTACGAATGGACGCGCGGGAAAGTTACCGGAGCAGATTTCTGATATCTCCGACTCTTGCTCTCGGATGGTGCTTCAGTTGCACAATCACATTGAGGTAGGTAAATTTGAAATTTACCGCGATTTTTTTTAATTCTTTTTATCGCTATAACAATAGCAACTTATTATCCAATCCAATTTAATATCACGCTCATAAATAATCACGGTCACATATGAATCGGTAACTGTACCTAATTAATTTCCAAGTGAATAGTATGGTGTAGGATTTACCGTTTAACTTATTCTCATCCAAGTAGTTGTTGCCTTTCTATTTCTCAACGTAAATACAAAGAAAACGACTGGTCTTTTACTTTCTGAAACGAGCGTTTTATTATTATTTTTAAATCCATACGACTTTATGACCATATTTGCGCTGTCGTTTTTGTCTCTCCAGTATTCTACCCTCTGCTGGCTTTTTTTCTTTTTCAATAATTTCAGAAATACTCCTTCCGTATAATAATATAAGAAAAAAAAATATATTAAAAAAATATAATTAAATGTAATTAATATTTTATGTAAAATAAAAATCAAATTTAGTAAATTATTTTAATGTCACACACTCCTATCATATTAAATATTTTAAAATAAATGAGAAGTGGATTATGAATAATAACATTAAATAATTTAAAAGTAATTATATTTTGTTTATAATAATGATTAAGATTTAAGTTATTTTTTTGTTTATAATAACTACTAAAGAGATTATATATCATTATTTTATATCATTATTATTAATAATTAAACAGATTCAAGTCAATAATTTTTAACAATAATTTTGCCTTTTTTTTTTTGGTACAATATAATTTTATCTTTTCAATATCATATATTTTCTTCAACGAAAAAACTCTCAATTATATTTTCAGTAACGTGTCAGAGTTTGAGAAGTTTCTCATCTGTACCGCCTTGACTGTAGTTTGTTTGATATGCAGCATGTGCTTTTATATAATTTTAATTTGTTTGTTTGTTTTCTTAACGGAGTTATTTTTGACTTGATTGAGAGATATTTATAATGCATCAATCGATAGAAACACATGCACTGAGAATAATTCATGTACCGTGACAAACATTGGAATACTTTATTTAAGCAATATATATAAAAAAATAGAAAAAATAATAATTAAATAATGTATATTTTTATGTGTTAATTGTTTAAATAGTGTTTAAATTTTTCTGGTTACATAAATAGATTGTAACTACTACCTAAAAAAAATAAAAAATATTTGGGATAGACAAAAATAAGTGCTTGTCTTTGTATGAAGAAAAAAGTTTAGTGTATATATAACATTTATATATTTATTTTAGTGTTTAAGAGATATAGAAATAGAAAAAGTGACGAGATAGAAAGCGGGAAATAAAAATAAAGTGTTAAATAATTATATAAAAATTAAAAATATTTAAATATAAAATTTGTTGTTCAATCTGTGACGAAAAACAAGAAGACATCAGTTATTATATTATATAATTGAATAAATGATCAAAGGACATTTTAGTCAAAGTTATTTTGTCTGCATTAATTTATATTGCTAAGACTAAGTTTGAGCAACATTTTTGACAACCATTGAGCAGGGGGTGGACTGGTTTTCCTTGGAACGTCTAAGAATGCTTTGGCCTTGTCAAGACCTCTTGAGATATTTCTAAATCTTATGATTATATAGATGAATATGTATCTTGACCCCCTCTCTTCACACTTAAAGGGTGGATAAGGCTCATAAATTAGGAATGTCATGTATAAGTCAGTGTTAGTAGTAAACTTTAGTTTAGCCTACCACCAAAAGATAAATCATATACTCTTCATAAAGTGAGACATGTCAAAAAAATCTCAAAGGCTTTGAACTACTAAATACTCCCGATTCTTTCTTTTCGTATAATAAGCTCTCTCCATAACCAGTCTCCTCATTTTAACCAATTAACCTTCCAAATACTTAACTATTTCCTCCATTCAAGTTCTTGGTATGGCATTGTATATCTGTTGAAATTGACTTATTACTAGTTTTTATGACTGCAGGTTAGGGTAAAGATTAAGGTTGTCACGGGAACTCCCAGTGGTGCTGTAGCAGCTGAAGCTAGATGGAGTGGTTCCCATTGGGTCATACTGGACAAGTAATTAAACATAAAAAAGTATTTCTTTTTTCTGAGCTACATGAGTTTATGTATTTAGTTAATTGCAAGTATATTTTCACATTTCTCTCATGCGTGCACACTTGCATTGTAAGTTTTCATAAATACTTCAAAACAACATATTAGCTATACTTAAGAGACTAATATTAGCTGTTAGCTAAGGTTAATCACTCAATTGACAAAAGCAATTATTTATTTGTTGAATAACTGCATAACTTAACTTTCAATCAGAAATAAGTACAACTTTTTGTTGCTGCTTTCCCAATCAGTGAAATATTTGTTAGTCAACTCTTTAACGTTACTGAAACAGGAAATTAAAGCAAGAGGTAAAACATTGCATGGATGAACTCAACTGTAGCATTGTGGTGATGAATGGCTCACAGCCAAAAGTCCTCAGACTTAATTTAGGACCCTCAAATGAACTCCAAACTCCATTTTTCTCTGCTTCCTCTTCACCGGGTATAGAAATTGGAAAGCTAAAAGGCCGCAGATTGAAGCATTCCACCCCAGTTGGTAGCCCTGAAGAAGCAGGTTCGTCTGTTACAAGAGATATTGGACTAGATTCAATATCAAGTTCAGACTCAATGACTTCTCCTTTCCTGATCTATAAACAAAACCCTCTGTATGAGGGTCACGGACAACACAAAAGAACAAACAAACCAATCAATGAACCAAAAGATTTCAATGTCCAGCCACCACTGTACTTTAATTTGGAAAGGGATAACCGACCCCCTTCAAGGAAACTCCCAACATCATCTGTGGCAAGTAATAACAACACTTTATTTTGCATCCCTCGGAAACACATTATTAATGAGAAGCTTCAAAGAGCTAAATCACCAAATTCTAAAACTTTACTTCAGAATTTTATACACTGTGATCAAAAGATGGGAACAAATGACATTGGGTTTAATAAATCTGAGAGTAGAAGTTATGTCACCAGCTCAGGCATCAGAGATAGTCCTATTCCTTTGGGAAGAAACTCCTCTATACCTCCTCCCTTGTGCTCACAGTGTCAGAATATAGCACCTGTATTTGGAAATCCTCCTAGACGGTTTTCTTACAAAGAGATAGAAGAAGCTACTGACATGTTCTCAGAATTGAATTTTTTGGCTGAAGGTGGATTTGGTGTGGTTCACAAAGGAATACTCAAAGATGGCCAAGTTGTTGCAGTGAAACAATTAAAATTTAGTGGCTCTCAAGCAGATCTTGATTTTTGCAGGGAAGTTCGGGTTTTGAGCTGTGCACAACACAGAAATGTTGTATTGCTTATAGGATTTTGCACAGAGGGCAATGTGAGGATACTAGTCTATGAGTACATATGTAATGGATCCTTGGACCTCTGCTTACATGGTATGGTATTCACTAACTTTCTACATTTGTTTCCAGGTTCCTTTTTTTTTTTTTTTATGTAATTCTTACTTTATTAGGCCTTTTCTCTGTCTAAAGCCATGACAATGAATTTTGAGGAATCTTTGTTTGTCCCTATGATTTTGACAAAAATTACATTTTTTTAAGATAACAAAATCACAGTTACACCGAGATTTCATTTAATTCACTTTCATTCCAACCATGCACTAAGACTTTGTTGTTTGTATTTGACTGTTCTTTGCAAATATACATAGATCACGTCAAACTCTATCATTTGTTGTATATTTTACAGGCAACGAGAGAATACCTTTGGATTGGAACTCACGATTAAAGATAGCAATTGGAGTTGCACGAGGCTTACGCTACCTCCATGAAGATTGTAGAGTTGGTTGTATAGTGCACAGAGATCTTCGCCCCAAAAATATACTCTTAACACATGACTTTGAAACTCTGGTAACTTACTGGGTCCTTAGCTAAAACCCAAAAGTTGAATTCAGTTTTTTATTTATATTTTTGCAATTGTGTTGTTTCAAGAGAATGTTGCATAACAGATGTTACAGATCAAATAAAAAGATTAAGTGTTAAATAGAATGATACCGTTTATTTAGGTGGCTGATTTTGGGCTTGCTAGATGGCAATCAGAATGGAATATAAATACAGAAGATCGCGTGATGGGAACTTCAGGGTATGTTTTTTATGCATGTTTATCAGTCAAGATACAGGACAAGTACAAATTATTATTTTGATTCTAATCAAGCTTACCTTGCATGATCCTACCTAGGTACATTGCTCCGGAGTATCTTGATACTGGAATTCTTACGTATAAAGTAGATGTATATGCATTTGGAATTGTTTTATTAGAGTTAATAACCGGTAGAAGAATTAGTCAGTTAGAACAGTTCAATGGACACTCATATCTTTCTGAATGGTTTCACCCCCTACACATGTTGGACCCCAATCATATCTTACAAAAGGTTGGATCTCTCAATCCATGTTTGGACTCTGAGTCGTCACTAGAATTTAATCTTCAATTCCAAGCTATGGCACGAGCTGCTTCATTCTGTCTGCGTTTGGATCCTGATTCCAGACCCCCAATGTCAAAGGTGTGAATGATTTAGCTTCTTTTATATAATTTGGTTGCTTTTACTTTTAATGATTAAATACAAAATTATTGAGAAAAGTCTCTTTTTGTCACTTGATTGTAGATTCTTAGAGTCCTTGAAGGGGGCAGTCCAGTTCGTCCTTTGGGTTTAGATATCAATTCAGTTGGTAACATAAGCGGTCATTTAAGTGGTTTGACTTTGCATACTCCTCCTAAAGGTACAATAAGTCATTCTCGTACGTTATCACATTGATATCTACTTTGGCTCTTGGGCTAGAGGATTCTGTTGTCAATATGGTTCTGTTTGTGAGCTGCATGGTAACAAATATTTTTCTTATCCATTTGAAGCATCAATTCCCCTCATAAGCACACAGAAACATTCACACAAGCACAGTATTTGGTGATGCAAATTCAATATCTTAGACTACTCAAAAAATAGATTTGTTTGTGATTTGTAATTTAGTCTCCCAATAGCAAGAGTTCATTTGACAAGGGGATCTTTCTCTTTCCTTTGAATCCGAATTAGTGGTACAGTAGGAGGCCATTAAGAGCAGCTTCATGCCAAAATTGTAAGAATTTTTTGAGTTGTATAGCCACTATCACTAGTACGTGGTTCCATTATGTCACAACATATTTAAACAACTGATCTACATTTTACTATATTAATTGGACTTTTAAGCAATTCTCGATTAACCCAACTTTTATAATTTTTATTCATATTCAATCCTTAAATCACCACCAAGTGGCTCTACTATACGACAACAAATTAGTTTTTTGTGTATGATATTGTACCTTATTTAAGGTACCTACAAACAATTTATGGAACCTAGCTTGCCATACACTAATATTAAAATACCTGCAAATGATAGTGCGTATCAGAAATAGTCCAAGAAGAGACAACGGAATGTGATCTCCCAAAGAAAAAGGGAACTGCAAAGCTGTAACAGCCGTATAAGGTCTATATTCACACCCTCAAGCACTACTCTAATTAATCGTCTTGCAACTCATAGTCAAAGTCTACATCGGTGATTCGGCGATCTGTTTAAATCATTGAATATCTCATGACATGGCCTGCATGTTAAAGGTGGAAAACTCTAAGAGTTCTGTTATTATATGTAGTATCAATATTATTATTGGATTGGTCTACAGGGCATGTATTATAGATTCGGATTAATATGATAGATGCTATTTCTTTGACCAAAAAATGATAAATTCAAATATATTATAATAATTCAATTTCATAAAACCATATATAGATATATATTATGAATTTGTTCAACGACATCTTCACGTCAGTCACAGAGTTGAACTCACGTTTTTCTAAAATAAGAGTTAACTCCTACTAGTGGATAAATCTTCCTTGGCTACACATTCACCTTAAGTTTGTATTAATATACATTGATTTACTATACGAAAATACCCCAAAATATTCTACCTAGAATTAGTTAATAACATGTGAATCATTGTTAATATTTTGAACTCAAGAAAAACAGAGTATATACTTTGATGTCCTTTTCCACTTTTGAGTTCTGATCCTCTCACGATCGACATTCGACACACAGACCAACATATATACTGTTCATATACATCAAAACCATTTTTACATTCACAAATTATATTACATTACATTAATAAAATATCATCATCTTCCAACTTGCCTGTCCCAGCGTTGCAAAAACGATCAATCAAAGCCTCATAACAAACAAAAAATTATACATATTAGCGAGAGAGAAGAAAAAAAAAACAACACAATCATCCCGCAAAGAGACGTGGCAGTAGCATCAGAATGGGCCAAATAATTATGGCTCAAAATGGATCAGTTCAATTCCTCTTTTTCTGACCGGCCCGACCCGAAGAATAACTGCTATCGGATTCAGAAGGTAACGAGTCCACATCAGAAGTCATACGATGATGCTGCAGACTCTCAGAAACACTCCAAACCTTAACCGATTTATCCAAACTTCCACTATACAAAACCCACCGCTGTTCACCTCTAGCATCAGATTCACGGTCATGTTCCACCGCTAAACATTTAACAGGACCGTCATGTCCCGTTAAAACGGAAACACACGTGTGAATAACACCGTCTCTTCTCCACACGCATATGGTCTTATCAGCCGAGCCACTGAAAACCAATGTTCCTGCTGCAGATAAACACAAAACAGCAAGTTTATGACCTTTGAGGACCCCACCGTGCGCAAATTGCTTATCACGTTCCCAAAAATTAACTAAGCCATCAGACGCACCACAATACACCATCGAACCTGTGGGGTCCACCGCTAAAGCCGTAACCGCACATTCTTGTTTTAAAAGCGTTTTAACCGGCACGTGTTTCGTTCCTTTCCCACGTGACTCCCTTCGCCACACTTTCACTGTACCATCAGCCGAACCGGAGAATACCACTCCGTCGTTTCCGCAAACGACGGAATTCACCGCGTCTTCGTGTGAGGTAATCGATTCCAAGCATTTCGAATCGGCGATTCTCCAAACCTTTATTGTTCGATCCCAAGAAGCAGAGTAGAGATAGGTTTTATCATGTGAGAGACTGAGACACGAAACGGCGTCAGAATGTTTGATCCATAATGCGGTGCGGTGTTTACGAACTTCGACGTAATTGCTTGGTTTGATCGAGCTTTTGAAAATGTCTTTCAGCGTTGGTAAAGTTCCAGCGCGTTTGTGAACGCTAGGGTTCTTGAGTGAAACTTTCCAAACCCTAATTTTACCGTCTTGGTGACCGGTGAAGATTTTTTGACCGGAGATTATAATTGCTTTCACCAATCCGCTGTTGGATTTGAATCCGCAATACTCTTGAAGATTCTTCCAAACGCGAATATTCTTACTGTCGGAGCCGGTGTATAATAAGTCGCCAGAAGCTGCTAATGAATATATGTGACCTTCTTCGCGAACCAGAGAACCGATTATTGAGTTTTGTGGAACGGCTTCTTCGCATTGTGACCATTGCGGTTTCGAGAATGGAGAACTTTTTGATTGATTCCATGGTGACATCATCATTGGTGATCCATCACCACTTAACCTGAATTCAAATTTTAAAAATTCACCGTAAGTTAGCAATGATAATATTTATATTATAGCCATGTTTCAATTAAATTTCGATCCTCCACCCCTTATGTATCTCCGTAGCACCAACACTTCCTGTGTATAACACATGTTGGTGTTTGGCATCAAATATATATGAATTACATTTTATAAAATTATTAATATAGTTTTATGTGTTTGTGCTTCATAGGTGATGATTGTTAAATCTAAAGAGGATTTCTTTTATCTCTTTAGAAGTTATTATCTTCACATATGTACAGAAGATCCAAGTCTATACAACATGGTTTCAAATAAACTACAAACTTTTATATTCCAAAAAAATAAAATATGGTTGCGTTGCATACACCTAATTTAAAATCATATACTCTACATATTAATTGCAGCATGTTGAAGAGCTGTTTGTGAACTAAACAGTTCTATAAATGGACTGCACCATGTACCCTTAATGTAGATGATAAAAAAAATAGAATGAGTAAAGAAAGAAAATGAAGAGAAGAGACCTTCCGGAGTCATAGTTGTAAGGGCTCATGGGGGAGGCGGCGCTGCTGCTACGCATCGTGTATTCATCGTCGGTAAAAGCATCTGTCGTGGAGAGTCTAGGTTCTGATTGCATGAACTGAGGACGAGGAACATTGTTATTGTTGTTGTCATTGTTTTTGTTCTTGTTGTCGCTGAACATGATGTCTCTTTTTTGTCTCTTCTCTCACTATCATTCACGGTGTTTGTTTGTTCCTCATTCACCGATTCAGACACCAGGAGCAGCGCAACCAATGGAAAATGCAAACAAAGAAAGAAAATGAAGAAGACTTTGATTAATTAATTGATTGGTTGGGCAAAAGTAATGGGAGGAAGTTTAAGTTGTGAGAAGAGAGAGAGCGTATAAAATTGTATAAATATGGTGTGGAAATGAATGGTAAACAAATCTTGTGTGGACACGTACGAGAAATTCATTTTTTAAATGGTTATGACAAAATATAATTTGGGTCCGAGATATCTGGTTTTCATTGGTAAAATATAGCATTGCTTCTATTGGTAGAAAAATAATGAATGTTTGGAATGGGTTGTTGTTTACATTTTGTGGCCTTAATTTGTTGTCTTTGAACGCTATTTTAAGGTATAAACAATAAGATTTTTAACCACACGGCTATTAATTTACTTTACAAATGCAATCCACGTGGAAAATAATATATTTGAATGTATGGTTGGTTGATTAACATAACCATGTGTTTCATTTATTTCGTTAATGTTTCATGGGGTCTTACGTTAAAGTCATGAACAACAATTCTTATATATAAACACTCTGCTTTGCTTTTCCATACAATTGAAACATCCAAAACTACATATTCATCCTTTCGCCAACTCATTCACATTGTTCTGTCTACAAATGATCTTTCTACATTAATAAAATATGCAAGTTGAGGTTTGGTTTGAGACATTGAGCTTAACTCAAGTGATTAAAAGGTTTAATTGGTACTAGCTGGCTCATGTCAAGTGAATGATCTCATGTTATCTTGAGAATGAGTGAGGGAGGAACATGCAAGCTATAATTACAATATTGATATATCATGTAACATGCAAAAAGTGAAATAGAAAGCTTGAACGTAGATTTTATTTCCCGTGAATTAAAGTAACAACATTTTGGTCCGATAAATAGTAACTACAACAGATATGTTGGAATGCAAACTTAAATATGAGAAATCTCTACTTTTTCACATTTAATATGTGTGTTTCAATACTAAATTCTTTAGAGAAAAAATGTAATAACATCAGTTTTGTTTGGATGCAAAATAATAATCACACTATAGTGCGATGTTTATCTTATTATATTCCTTTTATTCAAATATAAAAGGCACTATAGTTTAATTGTTTATTAATTTTTGTATCCATGTTTTACTTTTATTTCTCTTCACTTTTTCTATTCAATCATTATATAAAATATACTTATTCATTTTTTATAAAATATAAGGATTAGCTCTTTTAAAAAAGGATAAGTAACATGTAGTTTTTCTTCTAAACAATGTGTTTAAGGATCAAACTTCTTCATCATAACTAATTAAAGCATAACTTAGTTACACTAGTTAATTAATTATTTTACACTAGTTGATTGTTTATCTAATTAACTATATAAATCTATATAATCCTTGATGCAATATATATTCTCTCAAGTCTCAATTATTAATATAATTCAATTTACTTTTCTCCATTTATCTTTTATTAATGGTTTAAAGAAGAGTTGTAATATGATAACATGGAACTAATTATTCCACTATTTTGTTTTTAAAAATTTTCTTGGAAAATTTTCATATATAAAAGTTTAATTGATTTATCTTTTTTTTTATCATTTGATTTTTTAATAATTTGTTTATTTTCCTCTCTTTCTTTCTCCATTCAAAACTACTTTTTCTTTATCTTTCTTTATTTATTTTCTTATAATTTTCTCTCAAATCACAAGTTAGAATTATTTCATCATGATGATGATAATGAAAAATACCCATCAAATAATGGACATTAAAGGAAACATGTTTGTAAATAAAACCTTAACAAAATTCAAGTTTTCTTCCATGCTTTGATATCAAATTTGTTTCAACATCAACAACTTACATCAAGTATGAAAAATATGTAGTCAAATGCATTATTCAAATTTTCCTCGTCATCAAACTTAAGAACATATACTATCAAAGCATTTGTTGAATTTCTTTTTTCAAGAATACCAAATATTTATTATTTCATTTAACCTTAATTGACGTTCTATAAAAGTCATTATTTCTTGTAACTTTAATTGACATTCTAGCTTATATTCAAACAAAAATGGATGATTAAGCAAATTCATTCTATTTAGCCTCGTGGACATTTTGACTTTTATCCACACAAAAAAATATTTGATAGTAAAGCAAAGTTTCATTATTTCTAATCTTAATTGTCATTTCAAATTCTATATATATTAGCTTTTATTCATAATATGGATAATCAAACATAAAATTCATATTTTTTCGTAAATAAATTTTTGATATTTCAAATTCTTTTAGCCAATCTTTTCCAGCATTTCTTTCTTGAAATTCTCCGAGTCCAAAGTATATTAAACACATTCTAATTTAAAGGTATATTACATATATTAGTTTTTTTAATTAGTTAAATTGGTTACTTAATTAGTTACACCAATTAGTTAGTTATTTTACATTAGTTAGTTGTTTATTGAATTAAATATATAAATTTATGTAATATTTAATGTAATTTATATTATATCAATTATTAATATCATTCAATTTATTTTTTCATTCATCTTTTATAGATAGCTTAAATCAAGAATCTCAATACCTATAATATAAATTCAATTTCAAAATTTTACTATACAAATGACTACATAAATAGTAAAATATGAAATCAGCCCATGTCTGATTTTTTCTCACCTTTGTATACGAGTGTGTCTCTCATAATTTATTTATTTTACCATAAAACTAATAAGTATTGTCAATGAGGAGATCTTAGGTATAAATCTCAATCATTAACCAACTTTGTTATATTTTTTAAAATCGTGTATAAAAAAGTGGGCTAACAAGAGGATGACCCGTAAGCTTGTCTATTAAGGGAATGGTTAGATGTTATTGGAAATGGGTGGCAGGGTAAAAGAGATTCACAATATATAAACTAATTAAATCGAGAATTGCACAGCTAGCTAGCTTGGAAGGTATAACGTCTTAGATTTCTTATTTCACATTTAGCATGACAAAACTTTATTCTATTGCATTCTGGTTTGTCTCAAAATAGTTTCATAAGTAAAGTAAAAGATAACATTATTTCGTTTACTCTTTGCTATAGGAGACCGTAAATGGGCCGGTGATCTTATCACGCCATATTATAGTCATAATCAATTACCCATAAATTTCAATTATTTAATTAAAGAGATAAAAAGTTATTTTAGGTGAATACTCTCTTATCTTATAATTTTATTGAATCAATATTCAATCTTTTAATATCAGAGTCATTTTTTATATTTAATTATTTTGAATCAAATTTAAAATTTGAATTAATTATGCTTTTAAGTTATCAATCATTAAAAAAAACTCCGGTCACACATTAATAAAAAAGATAGAACTCAAACTTTATAAAAATAAGAGCGTGAGTCGTCATTTTACCAACTAATTTTATAAGAATGAAATAGACTATAAAACATAAGATCAATATCCAACAATAAAAATTCAAAATATTAATGAATTTATCAACATTTTTAATCTAAAGTGTGAGTTAAGAATCTTATATTTTATATAAAAAAGAAAAATAATTTTAATTTTAATAATTTTAATAGTTGAATGATATATTATCTATATATCAAAAAATTTAATTTAAATAATTTTAATAGATATTACAATAATAATACATAAACAAATTAAAAGAAATTATTAATAAAATATTTATAATACCAATATACACTTTATATTTTACTGTACACTAAAATTTGTTCTCAGAAAAATAATTGTCTTGTTTGTCTCCATACATTGTATTTCATATTTGGAGGTTTCGTTTTTTTGTGTTCTGTGATTTTGATTCAATTTAAATAACAAATAGAAACCATATTGGAGTTAAAAAGGGATGAACCTAAGAAATGTAGAATCCCAAATATAGCAATAAAAATCAGAAGATAGCAAATTAGTGTTGGTGGAGGGTAATGCTTCTGCCACGTAGCAGCTGATGGTATCAGCTTTTGTGTCGTTTCCTCAAAAACTAAATGTGAAGCATTGTAATTTTGACGCGTCCAACACTGAAATGTGTGCTCGCAATCGCAACTGTGTTGCCATAACTAATCCGTTGCTAATTCTTGCAAAACAATATTTGAAAAAGACGTTTTCTCTATTTTCATGCTCTGACAAATATACCCAAAAATAGGGAGAACCGTCAAATGAATTCACAGTACATGTACCAATATTTGAGTCATTAGAAAAATAATGTATTTTATTTATATTTTTAATTATATATATATATATATTATTTTTTGTTCATTTCATTTTTTTTATATTCAAAATTAGATGATATAGATATATATATATATATATATTTAATTTAACCTGTATAATTGGTAAAACGATTAAGCATGTATTGAGAAATATCTTATTCAAAGTATGAATTCACAATTGGACGTAAATTTTATTTAGCAGTTTTTTAATTTCACAGAAATAAATCACTGAAATGTATAAAAGTTGAAATAAAAGTAGAATCAAACATTTTATAAATATAAAAAAAATTATATTAATTTTAACTCTTTCAAAACAAAAATTAAATTTAAAATTTAGAATAACGGTAGAAACTTTTATTAATTTGACGTGAAGAAGAAT
>JBBPBS010000689.1:3318885-3335744 GCA_037974835.1 Cicer judaicum
AACTAAAAGAAATAATAACTTTTATAAAATATCAATTAAGACTAAAAGAATGAATGAATTTTATCATCAAATGTTAGTATTTTTGAAAAAATCTTCAATAAATGCTTTGATAGTATATATTCTTAAGTTTGATAATTAGGAGAATTTAAATAATACATTTGACTACATCTTTTTTATATTTGATAAAAATTGTTGATGTTGAAATAAAATTGATGTTAAAGTATGGAAGAAATCTTGGATTTTGAGAGGAATGGAGAAGAAAATGAAGAAAAAAAACTAATTTTAAATGAAGAAAGAAATAAAGACAAATGAACAAATTATTCAAGAATCAAATAAAAAATTAAAAGATAAATCAATTAAGCTTCTATACATAAAAAATTTCTTAAGAAATTATTTACAAACAATGTAGCTGAATATTTAATTCTATGATACCATATTAGGCCTCTTGATTTAAACCATTAATAAAAAAATAAATTAAATGATATTGATAATTGATCGAATATATATTATATCAAAAGTTACATAGATTTATATAGTTAATTAAATAAAATTAACTAGTGAAAATAATTATTAGTTAATGCAACTAACTAATCAATTTAATTAATTAACTAACTAAAATATTTAATAATAACTATTGTGAGCGATGGATTCAATCATCAGTGTTAATCTACTCACTTCTTCTAAGAGTTAATTAGTTATGATGAACAAGTTTGATCCTTAAACAGGTTATTTAGAGAGAAAAAATCTGCATTTAGAAAAATGGATCATAGGTGTAATCTGTCGTTTTTTTTTGGAGTTTTATACCAGGCACCCCCCAATTTTACCTGCCACCTCCAACCATGAGTAAAAGACTATTTTGCCCTCAATCATGTTGAGACAAAATCTCTCAAATGATTTTAATGATAACAAAATTGCTTAAAGATTATGATTGTGATTAATGAGTAACATGTGTTCTTGAGTGTATTCATACAAGAAGATAGGTTGTTAACCATTAAAGCAAAAGGAAGTAAAATATGTTTGAAATCTGAGGATGGAAATTGCTGCAAATGCGAGGATGGAACTTGCTGCAAATGTGAGGATGAAAATTGCTAACCGAGGATGACTTGCAATTTGAAAAAAAAACTCCAGATCTGGACAATCTGATCTATCACCAATACAAATGTGTTTATTCAAATGCATAAGATGAATAAACAAAGCATTTAAAATCAAGAGTCAAAAGGTCAAAAGGAAAAAGATGAATATAACTATATCTAGTATATAGAGGATGACAGCATAGGTTGAGGATAGGCCAGAAAAAGTGAAAGCAACTCTTCAAGCATGTGCAAAGGCTAAAATCAGATTATTAAATGTGTTTGCATGAATATATACATGAAGAAGTCAAGTTGAAGAAAGACAACTTGAAACAAGCCAAAAATGGAAGATCACATGTGAAGGCTAAAGTAGCTTTCTCTCTCTTGTCAACATCACCTTAAAAGGTGAAACCAACCAAGACCTTAAAGTCTTCAAAAAATGCAGCTCACATGGTCAAATAACAGCTGTACATTGCTGGAAAAAGAGAATTGACAAGAACTTGTCAAGATCAAGTTACAAGAAAGGTGAGGATGACAGCAATGGCAATTTCGTAAATATGATGAAAGACTTGGAATATTTGAAAAACAACACCAATGGTCATCAAGGGCTTGGATCTCTATAAAATGCAAACAAGCTCTCCAATGGAAGACACACAACACACTTGCATAAAAAGATCAAACATCTTAAAGCTATCAAGAGCAAAAACACCCTTTCTTCTTACTTTCTTTGATCCTACACTATATCTTTGTAAATCCTTTGAGAAAGTATTAAGTATCAATCACTCTCATATCATTGTGTAATTTCCTAGTGAGTTACACTTGGAAATATTCGAAAATTGATTGTAAGCTTGGTGAAGCTTGAGAATACACGATTTGTAATCGTCCTCGGGTTGAGGATCGATCTGTTTGAAAGTTAGTGAAATCTCACAAGGGTGTGAGGACTAGACGTAGCCATCTTTGGGTGAACCAGTATAAAATTGTGTGTGTGTCTATCTTATTCTACTCCTAATCTTTGGCTCAACTTAGATCAAACGATTTGAAAAATCTCATCCTCGAGCTAACCATCCTCGGCGAGAGGATAGTTTTTAAAACACTTCGAAATTATTTTTAAACAGCAAAATCCCTATTCAACCCCCCTTCTAGTGATATTTGGCTACATCAATTGGTATCAGAGCAAGGTTCTCAAAAAAATACACCTAACAGTGTAAGAGAAAAATATCCAAAAAGAAAAATGTCAAAAGCTAAGTATATTCTTGAAGGAGGATCATCCAGCCGACCTCCCTACTTTGATGGTACAGATTACTATCACTGGAAAGGTAAGATGAGGCTATTTCTCATATCACAAGACAACAACATGTGGTCTGTGGTGGAAAATGGAGATCATGTCATTAGAACCAACAACACAGATGCAACCTCCGATGAGAAACCTCAAGCACAATGGACGGCGGATGAAAATGCAAAGGTACTCCTAAACTCTAAAGCTCATTTATTTCTAACGTGTGCTTTGAGCAGGGAAGAATATGATAGAGTTGAAGAGTGCAAAAACGCTAAGGAGCTTTGGGATACTCTAAGGATCCATCATGAAGGATCAAGCCATGTAAAAGAAGCAAGGATAGATATGGGAGTAAGAGATTTCGAACTATTCGAAATGAAGGAGGAGGAAACTATTGATGAAATGTTCTCAAGGTTAACAACCATATTAAACAACTTGAGATCTCTTGGAAAGGTATACTCCGTTCATGAAAGAATAAGAAAAATCCTAAGAAGTTTACCAAAAGAATGGAGGCCAATGGTAACTGCCATTACAGAAGCAAGAGATTTGACCAACATGAAATTAGAAGATTTGGTTGGAACTCTAAGAGCTCATGAACCATTGTTGTTGGCGGACAAACCAAACAAAAAGGGAAGAATGATTGCTCTAAAAACCAGCCAAACAGAAAGTTCATCTTCCAAGAAGAATGAAGATGGCATAACAAAGGAAAATGCAGAGTATCATCTGTTTGAGGATGAGGATGAACTCGCTCTGCTTTCTAGAAGACTACAGAGGATGATAAACAGAAGAGGATAGAATATAGGATCCCCTCAAAAAGAAAAAATTGACAAAAGTCAAATAACTTGTTATGGATACAACAAGATGGGACACTACAAAACTGAGTGTCCTCTCAACAAAAGGAACTCTAGAAAATTTCCATACAAAAACAAATCCATGATGATTACTTGGGATGATAGTGACGAGTCATCCTCGGAGCAAGAAAAGGAAGAAGAGGCCAACCTATGTCTCATGACAAAATCAGAAACTGAGAAGGTAAGTACTACTAATCTATGTCCTAATTGTGAAGAATTAGAAATTGAATTTGATAGCCTCTTAAATGACTCAAACACTTTATCTCAAACATGTATATTTCAAAAAAACCAACTTGTTGAGATAAAGAGACAAAATGAGGAGCTTCGGAAAAAGAATGATGAATATGTTAAAATCATTCAAGATTTGCAGCAATCTCAATTTCAAAATTCTGAGAAACAAAAATTTTTAAACAAGAAAATAGTTGAAACTCATCCTCCTGACGAGGATGCAGAAAAGGAAATTTTGAAAACTGAGGTTAGGGAACTAAAAAATGATATTTCCAACTTTGTCAAATCTACATAAACATTTCAAAAGATTATGAGGTCTCAATCTGGAATATTTGACAAGGCTGGTATTGGTTTTAAAAGCTCTCAAAAACAAAAGTTATATGAAAACTTTTTCTTGCCTAAAAAACTAGAGGATAGGCCGAAATGCACATTTTGCAAAAAACTTGGGCATACCTCTAAAATTTGTCATGCTAAGAGGAAAGCTAATAATATAAAGTCAGCTTGTTCATTCTGTGGTAAACATGGGCATCATGATTCTATTTGCTTTCATAAAAGAAATGTCCTCACAAGAGGAAAAACTAACCAACAAGGACCCAAAGCTATATGGGTACCTAAGTCTCTTTTAAACTCTAAAACAGGTTCATCCTCTAATCAACAAAAGAAAGCCTTGGTACTTAGACAGTGGTTGCTCACGGCATATGACGGGAGATAAGCACTGCTTCATGTCGTTAGAAATAAAGGATGGAGGATCAGTCACATTTGGTAATAATGATAAAGCTCAAATAAAAGGAACAGGTATTATTGGTAAGAATAATTCTGCAAAAATTGAAAATGTTCAATATGTGGATGGCTTAAAACATAACTTGCTAAGCATTAGTCAATTATGTGATAGTGGTTTTGAAGTTATTTTTAAGCCCACTCTATGTGAGGTTAAACACTCATCCTCGGGTAGAGTTTTCTTTTCCGGAATTAGAAAAAAGAATTTATATGAACTTTATCTTGATGATTTACCCACTGATTCTTGTTTTGTCTCTATTGAAAAAGATAAATGGATTTGGCACAAACGAGCGGGTCACACAAGCTTAAACACTATTTCTAAATTAGCAAATTTAGAATTAGTAAAAGGTCTTCCAAAAATTAATTTTGAAAAAGACAAAGTTTGTGAAGCTTGTGTTAAAGGAAAACAAGTTAAAAGTAGTTTTCACTCTAAAAACTTTGTTTCAACAAATCATCCTCTTAAACTTATTCATATTGATCTTTTTGGTCCTATCAAAACTCCAAGTCTTAGTGGAAAAAGATATGGTTTTGTGATTGTTGATGATTTTTCTCGTTTTACTGGGTTCTATTTTTAAAACATAAAGATGAAGCCTTTGAGGCATTCCACCATTTTTGCAAAAAGATTCAAAATGAAAAAGGATAAAAAATTATCTCGGTGAGAAGTGACCATGGAGGTGAATTTGAAAATGAATCTTTTAAAAATCTTTGTGAAGAAAATGGTATTTCACACAACTTTTCTTGTCCAAGAACTCCCCAACAAAATGGGGTTGTTGAAAGGAAAAATAGAACTTTACAAGAAATGGCTAGAACTATTTTAAATGAAGCCAACATTGAAAAATATTTTTGGGCCGAAGCCATCAACACTGCTTGTTATGTTTCCGATCGTGCATCCATTAGAAACATTTTAAACAAAACTCCATATGAATTATGGAAGGGGAGAAAACCAAATATTTCCTATTTTCATATATTTGGATGTTATTGCTACATTCTAAATAATAAAGAAAATTTGGGAAAGTTTGATCCAAAATCTGATAAAGGAATTTTTCTAGGATACTCCACAACGTCAAAAGGTTATAGAATATATAATCTTAGGACTCAAACTGTGGAGGAATCCATGCATGTTATTTTTGATGAGTTTGATGACTTGTGTTTAGAAAAATTGGATAAAAATGAAGAAGATGAACAGTCAACATCTCAAGTACCCGGTCCTCACGGAGAGGATGAGTCTGACCCAACCTCTCAGCAACTTCCAAGAGGATGGAAAACAGTCACACATCATCTTCCAAATCTAATCATTGGGAATACTGAGGATGGCGTTAGAACCAGAAACTCTCTAAGGGAAAGCACTACCAACATGGCCATGATATCACAAGTTGAACCCAAAACGATTGATCAAGCTATTGGTGACAAATCATGGGTTAAAGCTATGATGGAAGAACTCTCTCAATTTGAAAGAAACAAGGTATGGAATCTTGTACCCCATCCTTTGGACAAATCTATTATTGGGACTAAATGGATGTTTAGAAACAAATTAAATGAGGATGGAGAAGTCATTAGAAATAAAGCAAGACTAGTGGCTCAAGGGTATAATCAACAAGAAGGAATTGATTATGATGAGACGTTCGCACCCGTAGCAAGACTTGAAGCAATAAGAATCCTCTTAGCTTATGCTACTCATAAAGGTATAAAGCTATTTCAAATGGATGTAAAAAGTGCCTTTTTGAATGGGTTCTTAAATGAGGAAGTGTATGTTCGTCAACCTCCTGGGTTTGAGGATGAGAAGCGGCCAAACCATGTGTTCAAACTCTCAAAAGCTCTTTATGGTTTAAAGCAAGCTCCTAGAGCTTGGCATGAGAGGTTAAGTTCTTTTCTAAAAGAAAATGGATTCATTAGAGGACAGATTGATACTACTCTTTTCAAGAAGACACTTGAAAAGGATTTATTGATTGTTCAAATATATGTCGATGACATTATATTTGGATCTACAAATGAAAAGATGTGTAAAGATTTCTCAAATCTCATGCAAAGTGAATTTGAGATGAGTATGATGGGGGAATTGAAATTCTTCCTTGGTCTACAAATCAAACAACGAGAGGATGGTATTTTTATATCACAAGAAAAATACACAAAGGATTTGCTCAAAAATTATAACATGAGTTCAGCCAAGAGTATGAGAACTCCTATGCACCCATCCTCCATACTCCACAAAGATGATGAAGGAACTCCAATTTCTGAAAAGGAGTACAGAGGAATGATAGGATCCTTGTTGTATTTAACAGCAAGCAGACCGGACATAGTCTTTGCAGTCGGTCTTTGTGCAAGATTCCAATCCTCTCCTAAAGAATCTCATCTCACAGCTGTAAAAAGAATCTTTAGATACCTTGTTGGCACTATAAATCTGGGAATATGGTACAAGAAGTGTTCCAATCTTGATCTCATAGCCTATTGTGATGCGGACTACGCGGGAGACAAAGTTGAAAGAAAAAGCACGAGTGGGGCTTGCCAATTTCTTGGAAAATCACTAATAAGTTGGTCATGCAAGAAGCAAAGCACCATTGCTCTTTCAACCACTGAAGCAGAGTATGTATCAGCCGCTCAATATTGCTCAAAACTACTATGGATCAAAAATCAACTTGAGGATTACTCACTAAGGTACACAAAAATTCCCATCCTCTGTGATAATACAAGTGCAATAAATCTTTCTAAAAATCCCATTCAACATTCTAGATCTAAGCACATTGAAATTAAACATCATTTTATAAGAGATCATGTGCAAAAAGGGGATTTAGAACTGATTTTTATTGACACTGAGAATCAACTAGCATATATTTTTACCAAACCTCTCCAAGAGGATAGGTTCAAAAAGATCTTGGAGGAACTCTCAATTCTTAACTTGTCTGAAATTAATTGATTTATGTTGAGTGTGTTCCTTTATTATTTTATTAATTTTTTTATCATTAAAAATTAATCCAAAAATATCTGTTGTTTCATTTAAATTTGAATATTCACTTTAATATAAACCTGAGAGGACAGCAAAACCACCAGAGGACGGAATGTTCTTATTGGTGAAAATTCACGTGACCTGTCAGCCTAGGAAGAGAGCACGCACCTCTCTATTCCATTGGTCAAACTGCGTGGCGCATGCCTCTGTGATTCACGTCGTGCATTCAATGCAGAAACGGCTACGTGTTCCCAGCCGTCCAGATCATCATCACGCTAGGTCCTAGGCATAGGGCGCATTAAATTTTTTCCGTTCTCTCACACGTTTCCTCCCACGCTCATCTACACAACTTCCATCTCTCTCTCTCTTACTCTTCCATCCTCTATCCCTTTCACTCAATCATCCGTTAAAAACATCTCTTTACCCAGTTTCTTCCTACACCATTTTTCTTCAATGGCTCGAACCAAAGTAACTGCAAAACGTAAAATAGCTTATCAAGAAGAAGAAGAAAATCAAGATGTTTACTCAAGCACGAAATCCGACTACAATGGAGAAACCCAATCTAAAGGAACTTCTCTGTCTATCATTCCTTCTTCTCAGCCTTCCAAAAGTTCCTCTTCGCCTTCATTCACTCCAAAACGTTCGAAGAACTCATCTTTCTCAGGACCGATAAGACGCTCCTCCAGAATCATGTCCGGAGCTGTTTCATCAACAAAGGCGATCCCCTCAAGACAATACAATTTATATCATCCACTCTGATGACTCAGAGGAAACTCGACCCTCAGAACCTCCACAACAGCCGCCTGCTAAGAAATCCACATCCAAAACCTCAACTCCATAAAAGGTTAAACCTTTTACTCCAAAACCCACATCTTCATCAGTGAAAATCTGTGACATTATCTCTTTGTTTGATTTGGCTGATATAGAAACGAATTATGTTCAAAAATGGCAAAGCAAATCTGTTGTAAATGGAAAGATAATTGATTTGGCTGATATCACACAAGGTGGATTTAATGTGGAAGAAATGTTTGATCAACTAGGATGGACTTCATTATTCAAAATCAATGAGCCTCAATACCCTCGCCTAGTTCGAGCATTCTATGCTGCTGCAAATGGTTCAAAATACTCCACCAGCTTTAGTATGGTGCTAAAAGGTGTTCATATGGAGATAAGTCCAACCACATTATGTCAAATTCTTGACATACGTAATGAAGGAGCTGACCACTTACCAGAAAGATGGTATTCAAAAGGTATCATCACCAGAACCTTTGTTCTTGAAGACATACTCATCAAATCTCCAAAACCTTTAGTGGCTTCTAATCTTCGACCAATCTGTCGTATCCTTCATAACATATGTGTTCACTCTATTACACCCCGAGCTGGCAGCTTTGAGAAAGTAACAGAACTCGATATCATGATCATCCACCACTTAATGACTGCCTCTCCTCTTCACTTAGGAAATGTGATTTTCTGGTTTATGTTGAATGCTGCTTTGATGGCAAGGTCTGCTCCCTATGGAATGTTACTAACTAAGGTTTTCAAATTCTTCAAAGTCCCACTTGATGATGAACCATGTGTCCATTTCAATAACACATTTTCAATCAAGAATATTAAACAAATGATGTTTAAGCATGAAAACCTTCCTGCCTCCAAGAAAAGAAAAACACGAGAGTCCCCAACTCCCTCTTAGAAATCTGAAATAGCCACCATTCAACCACCACAAAAGGATATGCCATCACCACTCGTTCAAAAACTACCTCTCCACTGCGTAACTCTCCTACTCCGAATTCACCCATCCAACCATCTCCTCAAGCTTCACCAATCCAAAATCTAACTCCTCCCCATGAAGCCGATCCACTCCCTAAGGATACCTTTACACCAACCCCTCGTCATAATATGGAAGATGGTGAGAAGCTCTATTTTGATCTTAATCTTTCTTATCCTCCCTCTCCTATGGATATGCCTATAGATTCTCCTCCAACCATGCAAATGGAAGAGAATGTGACCCTGCAACCAGATCTTTCGCAACAACTTCCTATTCCTCCTGTTGCAGCTCATGAAGAACCTATCCAACCTCTCTCTGAGGTTACACGTCGGTTCAGTTCCCTTGAATCCTTCTTCACTGCCACAACTCATAACCATTCGAAGGACAAGGCTGGGAGCTCTCAGAATAAGAGTTCCAGTGTAAATGATAAGCCTAAGGATTCGGTTCCTAGCGCAAGGACTGAGGACAGCAAGGAACAAAAGCAAATGAACCTGCTAAAATTGATTAGGAAGGATCAGAAGAAAATCCTTCAAAGCTTCACTCACTTTCAAAATTCATTGGTTCAGTTTGGTCTTATTCTTGAATGGGTTACCAAACACTTGGCTCCCACTATTGCTCTTGGAGATCATCCTCTTGAGCTACCAGCCCAGCCTTCCTCTGTTGTTCCATCTCCCTCATCCTCCTCAGCTGAGCCTTCCCTATCTGATTAACCATGTGGTTATTTTCTTTTTGCTACTGCCAAATTCAAGGGGAGAATGATTATGATGATTATGCTTTTTGATTATCTAGTTGTTTGTGTTAAACTGTTTGAATTATTGTGTTGCTTATGCTTGTTAAGTTGAATTATTATGTTGCCTATGAACCCATGTTTGTGCTATGTTGAACAGATCTTTAAATTAGTATCTTACTATCATGATGTTTTACATATGGTTAAAATCATGTTATTTCAACACTTTGACATACATTTAGGGGGAGTAATGATTTTTAGTTTTAAAAATTATTACACATATGATTGAGGGGGAGCATAAACATTTTATCATTGTCTTATTTAAAATCATAATCTCAAGAATTTTGTCATCATCAAAAAGGGGGAGATTGTTGAGACAAAATCTCTCAAATGATTTTAATGATAACAAAATTGCTTAAAGATTATGATTGTGATTAATGACTAACATGTGTTCTTAAGTGTATTCATACAAGAAGATAAGTTGTTAATTATTAAAGCAAAAGGAAGTAAAATATGTTTGAAATCTGAGGATGGAAATTGCTGCAAATGCGAGGATGGAACTTGCTGCAAATGCGAGGATGGAACTTGCTGCAAATGTGAGGATGAAAATTGCTAACCGAGGATGGCTTGCAATTTGAAAAAAAACTCTAGATCTGGACAATCTGATCTATCACCAATACAAATGTGTTTATTCAAATGCATAAGATGAATAAACAAAGCATTTAAAATCAAGAGTCAAAAGGTCAAAAGGAAAAAGATGAATATAGCTATATCTAGTATATAGAGGATGGCAGCATAGGCTGAGGATAGGCCAGAAAAAGTGAAAGCAACTCTTCAAGCATGTGCAAAGGCTAAAATCAGATTATTAAATGTGTTTGCATGAATATATACATGAAGAAGTCAAGTTGAAGAAAGGCAACTTGAAACAAGCAAAAAATGGAAGATCACATGTGAAGGCTAAAGTAGCTTTCTCTCTCTTGTCAACATCACCTCAAAAGGTGAAACCAACCAAGACCTTCAAGTCTTCGAAAAATGCAGCTCACATGGTCAAATATCAGCTGTACATTGCTGGAAAAAGATAATTGACAAGGACTTGTCAAGATCAAGTTACAAGAAAGGTGAGGATGACAACAATGGCAATTCCGTAAATATGATGAAAGACTTGGAATATTTGAAAAACAACACCAACGGTCATCAAGGGCTTGGATCTCTATAAAATGCAAATAAGCTCTCCAATGGAAGACACACAACACACTTGCATAAAAAGATCAAGCATCTTAAAGCTATCAAGAGCAAAAACACCCTTTCTTTGATCCTACACTATATCTTTATAAATCCTTTGAGAAAGTATTAAGTATCAATCGCTCTCATATCGTTGTGTAATTTCCTAGTGAGTTACACTAGGAAATATTCGGAAATTGATTGTAAGCTTGGTGAAGCTTGAGAATACACGATTTGTAATCGTCCTCGGGTTGAGGATCGATCTGTTTGAAAGTTAGTGAAATCTCACAAGGGTGTGAGGACTGGACGTAGCCATCTTTGGGTGAACCAGTATAAAATTGTGTGTGTGTCTATCTTATTCTACTCCTAATCTTTGGCTCAACTTAGATCAAACGATTTGAAAAATCTCATCCTCGAGCTAACCATCCTCGACGAGATGATAGTTTTTAAAACACTTCGAAATTATTTTTAAACAGCAAAATCCCTATTCAACCCCCTTTCTAGTGATATTTGGCTACATCAAATTACATCTACAAAAACCAAAAAAAAAAAATTTACATTCATTTTTCACTGAAATCATTCGAAAGTTTCAAATATCCGAATGTGGACCAACCCATCACTCGAAAAATTGAAAGTTTTGAATTTCAAAAGTAAGGAAATTTCGAATATTTCAAAATGTTCGAAATGCAAGAATCCAAAAAATTCGAAAGTTTGGATTATTCTGAAATTTTTGAAATACATTACTCAAAAATTTTGAAACCCAGAACCCAGAGTCATTCGAAAGTTTCCATCATTCTGAAATTTTCGAAATACATTGCTCGAACATTTTGAAACCTAGAACTCAAGGAACATTCGAAAGTTTCCATCATTCTGAAATTTTCGAAGTGAAAGGCTCGAACATTTTCAAACCTTCGAAACAATGAAACATTCGAAAGTTTCATGTGGTTAGAAATGTTTGAAACACTGGGCTTGAATGCAAGGAAACTTTCGAAAGAGATGATGGAAGTTTCTAAATGCATTTCGAAAATTATGAAATGCTTAAAACTTTTGAAATGTTTTTTTTTTTCCTTTTATTACATTATTTATTTGTTTTTTTTCCTTTTAATATTTTTAATATTTATATATTGTTTGTTTTTGTAATATTTTTTTAAATTACTGAAACTTCCGAAAATAGATATTAAATTTATTACTATAAATGTATTACTATAAATTTATTATTATTTATTACTATTTATCAATTTTGTATTTCGAAAATAAATTGATAGTAATAAATAATAATAAATTTATAATAATAAATTTATAGTAATAAATTAATGGTAATAAATAGTAATATATAGTAATAAATTTAATATCTATTTTCGGAAGTTTTAGTAATTTAAAAAAGAAATTGAAAGTTTCAAAAGTAAATAAAACAAACAATTATTTAAAAATACTAAAAATTTTAATTAAAACAAAATGGAATTTAAAAAATGGATTTTTCTAATTTTTTTCAAATATTTTTTTAATAACATAAATTCTAAATTTAAAAAAATATTTTGAAACTTTGGGTTTTAACAAATCTTCGAAATGCATTTTTTGAAACTTTGAAAAATTCGCATATGTTTACTTCGAAACTTTCATTAAAGACCAAAGTTTCGAAGCATTTTTTCATTTCGATGGTTTGAAATGCATCCATAGTTTCGAATAAGTTACATTTCGAAAATTTGGTATTTATCCAAATTTTTGAAAATTTGGATTTGTTCAAAAAAATACAATTTCGAATGTTTTAAAATTACAAAAGTTTCGAATAACTTACTGAAATCGTATTTCGAAACTTTAAAATTTTCGAATCATAATTTTTGAATGTGGGGTGTAAAATTGGAATGGTAATTTTTTTTTTTTTTTGCTTTTATACAAATTTACAGAAGAATAAAATAGTTTTTAAAAAAATATGGGGGGTGGCAGGTAAAATTGAGGGGTGCGTGGTACAAAACTCTTTTTGGTCGTCAAATTCTGTTTTTCTTTTTGAAAGTTGAAATTTCTTCCAAGAAGCCTTAAAGCCCGAAGACTAGTTAGATGAAGGCCTAGCTAAGCCCACTTTAGAAGCATGCTTCATCCATCTCTGCATTGGAAGTAGTTAGTGACAAAGGATTGTTTCTGATTACTATAAAAAAATTGTTTCTTACTCAAAAAAAAATATATATTTAAAAATATAGTCATACATTTAAGGAGCAACTTTAAACATTCATTCTTTGTCATTTATTCATTTAAGAAAATAATCAAAATTAAATAATTTTTTTTAGATTGAAATTCTTGAGTGATTGAATTAATAAGAGAAAAACATCAAATGCAAAAAAAACTATTAAATTTAAAGTATCATTTGTATGAAATAAGTATTTCATATGTGAAGAATGATGTTGAATTGATTGCACCTTGTAAAAAATAAAAAGAATAATCTTTTCAATACAAAAGGTGGTGATTGTTTTAGAATAGTCGCTATTTTAGATGAAGATGTATCTTCACCGTGAAGGTGTTGGATTAAAATAATTTTTCATGAAATTTATTTCAAAAAATTTAATTCGTGAGCATTTATATATACAAACTTTATAATCAATTATTGATAGATTATGTAAAAGTTCATATATTACACATAAAGGAAAAATCTTTCTTTAAGTTGAATGAGAACTAAATATACTCTACATGTTAGGATGACTAGAAGAATCTATATAAATGGTGTAATTTGTCCTTTTGGTTATATTTTTACTTTCTACATGTTATATTTGTATTAGTTTTGATATTGGTGTTTGGAATATATTTATGATTTTGAATATTATTCTAATAATATGTTTTTGAAGGATTCATATAATCATGAATTGCGTTTGAATTAAATTTCTCATTTAGTTAAGTTTTTATATCAATTAATAAAATTTAATTTAATTTGATATTAATTATACATAAGTTGATTGATTAGATCAATAGATGAATCAATCGATCAACATCTTTTTGTTGGAAGTAACTAATGTTAAATCGGTTAATTCCAATAGTTTTATGTTTTTTATGCGAATATCCAATATTGATTATATATATATAATCATATTTTTTAAAAATATTCATTGTTGCAACAATCTCTAAAATATTCATTGTCCCACTATTCTTCATAAAAAATCCAGGTTTTGAAGGCATTGGGAGAGTAACATAATGGCTATTAAGATTTAAGCATCACTATAATAGAAGCCATTGTTGGCCTACTAGCTACATTCTCTTGATCACAAAGTAATCCAATATGGATACATCTCAATATTTCATTTCTTTAATCATTGTTTAATGTGTTGCTGACCCTTCCTTCCAATTTTTGCCCAAATAAATATACTATACTAAGTTAAATATATTCCTTTTCTTTTGACAGAAATCTCTTGTCCATTGGAGAGTTTACCCTTAAAATATATCATTTAGGAATAATAAATTTTCAAAACAAGTATGATTACTAGAATCAGAGAAGTCATTTGTAGCATTACATATGATGTTGAGATTGAATTGCAGTGACTCAGATATTTCAATTTTGATTTCTTCTTTTTCTTGAACTTCCAACAAATAAGTAAAATAAGTGTGTTATATTTCATACCAGACTATTATTGTTTTATTATGTAAAAGTAAATTAATTACACATAGTAGTATAAAAAATATTCCAAACCTTACAAACAAAATATGCATTAGAAGATAGACCTATAGATTATAATACAACACCATTCAGAAAACTAATGCTAGAAGAACCACCATGAGCAATAAGCCAAGATCATGATCTAATCTCAATTTAATTAATGTTTGATAGAAAATTAACACCAAGTTAATGCTCTAGATGACAAAATTTTCTCTTCCTTTTCTTCATTTTGTGATTCCTACTATTGAATGAGCAAAGTGTGCTTTGGGTTACTGAAAGATGAGTTATTTATAACAGGTTAAAATGCACTTTGTAACCTCATAAATAAACAAAAAATTCACACCCAAACTAATATAAAATGTACTTCCTCCATAAAAAAAAATTTAAAGAAAATTGATATATTTAAGTGAATTAATTTTCTTTAATCTGTTTTTCGGACGAAAGAAAAATGAATTTTTTGTTCTTAAATCTTAACAGTTTAGCACTATAACTCTCATACATTTAATGTGGAGAAAGAGTTGTATCTGAGTTTGATATTCATATTCTAATGTATATAAATATTACTATGGATATCATTTAAGTTGTAATTACAGAAAAAAAATATGTAACATATTTAATTTTAATATAGTAGAAGTAATAAAAAGATATAAATATTTATTTTTACTCATTTAAAGTAATGGATATGAGTAATAATGATGTAAAACATCATGCGAATTAAATTTTATATTAAAATAAAATGATAGCAACACACCTTTTCTTATTGTTGATTTTTATATAGAATCCACTAAATTATGTGAGGTCTATATAAATATAGTAGTTCCACTAGTTCTCATATGAATTTAATCAATAGAAAAATGTGCGTTTTTTTCCTACCAATTCCTCCATAAATGCCACTAATATTTCAAATTTCTTTTTTATTTTTTTAGTACGAGTTACATTTTGTATTTAATGTATGGGTCATGCTAACATGCATGAACTACAAATCTTTCGTGGTTCGGTATAAAATGGACCTACAAAAAGATTGGTGCAATATAGACCACTTTTTTCCAACCATTACATTAGATTATCCATCAAACTTATGATAGGCTAGTTTATACCAAATATAACCCTTTGAACTTTAAAAACAAAAATATAAAATCTATCTCTCTCATTATACTAAATCACTCTTTTTTTTCTTACCTAGTATTCGAATCTTCAACCTGCAACATCAGCGAGACATTTTTCAAATCTTTTTTGTTATATATATTGTTTTTGTTCTTAGATCATTAAAGATAAAACTCATGTCTATAGCCTTGAGAATAAAGAAGGAACAAAATGTCATTTTTTATCAAATAAATTGAATAGACTCTATCTTTAATTTAGGACAATCTGAATTTCATATTACTGAAAATTATTTATGAAAGGTGATCTAGAGTTTGATAAAAAAAAAAAAAAAGATTGGTGGAGATTTTCAATTTTATTGATTTCATTTTATAAAAAATTAAATTTTCTAGAAAGAGATTGAGATGCATGGTAGAGAAAAGTAAAGAAGATGAATTTGGTGGAAGGTCACACTTGAGAGAGAGACTACATGTGAAGGGTACAGTATAGTAGTGAGGATGTGAAAATTTCAAAGACAAAATTTTATGGTTTTAGCTAGCATGAACCAAATATATGTAAAGATCCAAGTTAGGTGGACCCTTGCATATATAGTTATCTTTTATCTTGGAAGTGTTAAAACAAGATCAAGTAATCCTTTCGTCCAAAAATATTAAAAAGAAATTGATCTATTTGGTTATAAATTTGGATGAAATACATCTAATTGTTTAATTTATTTTTATTTTGAGATATAGTAATATAATTTATCTCTAAATAAAAATTAATTTTTGTGGAGATAGTTGAAAAAGAAGATACTATTGAATTTATTCTACAACCTTTATTTCATCTATTGACACCTATTCAAATTCAAGGACATGATAGTCTAAGACATCTATTTATCAATATACTATTTGTTTTATCTTTCCTTTTACTCACTTGTTTATTACATTTCTTCATTTTAAATTTTAAATCTTATTAATTTCTCCCTTACATCATCTTCCTATCATTTTGTTTCTCATTTCTAAAAAAATCAACCATGAACTCTAATGTTAAAATGATAAATACAAAAATTAATATTAAAATATACTAAAGTAAGTTTTGTCATTGATACATAAAAAACATCTGGAAAAAATAGAACAAATATTTTAATTGATACTTTAAAAACGTCAAAATACATATTTGTCATTGATAAATATAAAAAAACTACGGAATAAATATAAGTTATTGATACATAAAAAATACGAAACACATATGTCATTGATAAGTATAAAAAAAATAAGAAATAAATATGT
>JBBPBS010000689.1:3336182-3395554 GCA_037974835.1 Cicer judaicum
TATAACAAAATATGGGACAAAAATTTGTCATCGATAAAATATAAAATAATATGGGACATATATTTATATAAATATTAAAAATAATTACATAATAAATATTTGTCACTAATATAAAATTTAATCAAATACACTCATATTTTCATCTCCAACAATATCAAATAAAGAATAAAAATATAAATTTATTTCAAGATTTAAGATATGAATTTGATTAAATTTGTATTTTATTGAAGATGATAATGAATTTTATGGGTTTTGTTTGAAAAATTTGATAATTTTTTTGATTTTTTGTAATAAAATATCAAATTGTCACTTAAAATTAAAATAAATGACCAACTCGAAAAAAAAAAGATAAAACACTAAAACATTATCTGAAATTAAATTAAATGATCACAAATGTAATTTAACCTAAAATGTACTAATATAATTATCTAATTCAATCTACTATTTAAATTAATATATCATAATTGTTCATATTATATTCAATTAATTATTTTATTCATAAGATATGTTTCGAAGTACAAAATTTAACCCATGCGAATGCATTGATATCTTACTAGTTTGTATAGTATTTTAAACATATTTATAAAAAATCATTCAAATATTTAAAATGTGAAATTTCATTAAATATGTTATGTTTCAACAAAACTAAAATTATTTGCTAAATATTTCTAATCTTTAATCTTTTATATTTAGAGGCATATTAAAAAATCATAAAATAAATAAATATAGACTAATTTACCGTTATTTATTATTTTTATTCACAATTTATTCCAAACAATTTTGATGGAAAAAAACTTCACTTTTTTATTCATAAGTCCACATCCAACCAGCCTAAAAAAGAACTGTAATTATTCTGGGGAAATTGTAACACTCCCACACACACACTTTTACCTCTCACCCCCAATCATATGAAAAAGACTATATTCCATTTTCATTTTTCATCCACTTCCTTAGAAACTTTGAAATATTTGAAGTTGACCCTACCAAACATTCGAAAGCTTAAAATTTTTGAAATTAAAAAGTAAGACAAAATTCAAACATTTCAAATATTCGAAACTATTTTTTTACCAGATTTTCAAAAGTTTCTATGATCATGAAACTTTCGAAGTATATTTTTCTCATAAATAATGAAACTTTCGAAAGTTTCATTAACAATAATGTTTCGAAATGCAAACCTTTACAAAACTTTTGAAATTTGTTTAGTTTCGAAAATTTGATATTCATAGAAAGTTACGAAATCCATTTTTATTAGTAATATTGATAGTCATAAATAATAATAAATTTATAATAATATATTTATAGTAATAAATTAATAGTAATACATTTATAGTAATAAATTTAATATCTAATTTTAGAAGTTTCAATAATTTAAAAAAAAATTGAAAGTTTCGAAATGAAATTACTTCAGAGGTTTGAAATTTTTGAAGTATATGTGCTTCGAAAGTTTCAAATTCATCCAAACTTTCGAAGTTTTCTGAAAAAATACACTTCAAAAATTTCATATTCATCCAAAGTTTCGAAATTAATAATTTTTTCTGCATAATTACATTTCGAAAGTTTCCAATTTCACAAAATTTACGAAAGTTGAGAGTGAAAAAATTGAATGAAATTTTTTCCGATAATTTTATACGAATTCAATGAGGACAAAATAGTATTTTTCTTAAAAAATAGGGGGTGAGAGGTAAAATAGGGGAGGACACGTTATAAAACCCTTATTTCGGCATACTTTACTAGTGAATTTGGGAATCAAATAAGTTAGGCCCATAATATTATTGCAGGATGATTTTGAGAATTATGCAGCCCATCCCGAAGGTAACACCCATAAAGTAAGGGCTTTAACCACCAAAACAAGGCTGGAACAACAACTATCAAGTTTGCCACCAAGTCACATGTTTTTTTGTTTTTTTTTTTGTTTAATATAAAAAATACTAAAAAATATCTTAAAGGATATTCGTTATAATCAAAGAGATAATCTTTTATGGAAAAATATTGTATTTATTACAATTACGAATGTTTGACTTAAATCTTTCGGACAAAATTTTCTTTTACGAGTTTCTTAACCAATGCCTTTAAGACATAGTTAAAAAAAATTATAATTTATTTCAAAAATATTTTCATAACAATTAAATGTTTTAATGAATCATAATTATTTATGTAAAATTAACCTCAACCGAACTATGATATATAAGTCATAAACCAAACTACACAGATAAAAATATAATTCTAATATTATGCTAAATGAATCTCATGTAAAAGAGCGGGTTTAAATGAAGTTACAGTAACAATATAAAAAATTTAAATTATCCAATTAGGATCTACTATTTTTTTTCATTTCATATTACCAATGTCAAAATATACATATAAAAGTGAGTTATATTATATAGCAAAATAATAAATATTCATTAAATGTTGGTGTAAAAAACTTTTATGCTGAATATGTATATCTTTTAAAGCCGAAGAGAATATTAAAATGTTAGAATGAAAAAAGTAATTTCCCCCACGTGCAAACATAAATGGACAAGTCATGGAAAGAATCTAATATCTGAGAGTACAAGTATATAGCAACATAAATTAACTTCCAAATTTTCATCCAAGTAAGTAACCCTAATAAATAAAGTAAATCTTTTCTATTAAAAAAACCCAACAAATCCCATCAATATCTTATGATCATTTTATTGCCACAGATTAAGAAGATTTGGATGGAGAACAAATTGGGTCCAAGTCATCTATCTAAAAAAAATGGCTCCAAGTCTCACACACTTCGGTAGTGGAGAACATTATCAATGCCACCACCCTCGTCCCATTCCCATACTATAGTGCATGATTGATGACCCACCAACAACTACAAACCATTACTACACCACTCCAATTAACCAAAACTACAACTACATACATAAATAAATATCAACAAATACTACGTTACATTACAACACCACCATAATAAAAACCCACAAAATTAACATATAAAAAAAAAGTTAAAAAAATTAAAAACTAGATCTCTTTAGAGATGTAAGTGTAATAGAAGCACCCAAAGGAGAAGTACCAACTTGAATCTCAAAGGAATCATAACGCATAAACAATTCAACAACCAAAAGCCTAGAAACCAAAGTAACAAAATCTTTACCAGCACATTGCTTATTACCAACACTTGGTGATTCAGTTTCAGGTCCATTAGACCAAACCACATATTTCAATAACTTCTCGCCTTCTTCACCAACAAACCTATCTCCAACAAATTCCTCAGCTCTATTGAAAATCTTTGGATCCTTAGTCGCAAAAGGTTGATAACCAAACAACAATTCTCCTTTCTTCACCAAAAAACCATTCTCATGATTCTCAATCACCATATCCTTTTTCACTCTACCAAATTGCAACGGAACCGGTGGATCAATTCTAAAAGCTTCGTAAACCACCGATTTCATCAACGGCATATTCTCCATCGCCGCCATCGTAATTTCCCCTCCGGCAGATCTAACGGCGGACCTAATCTCCTTCGCTAGTTTCATATGTAGACTCACACCACCGCGTCCGATCCATTTCATCACATTTGGGAAAAATAGCTTAATCCCACCGAACGAATTAAAGCACGTCGCGAATAATAGATTGTGACAAGCCTCTTCTCGCGAAACACCCAAACGAACCGCTTCGTCTAGCACGAATCTCGAAGATTCGTAAAAAAAATCGTAAAGTCTTTGATACTCTTTCTTAATGAGACTCGGGGGGAGACGAAAGTTATGGATCATTGTATCTTCTAAAAATTTAGGTAGGCCCAATTTTAGAACTGGGCCTAACTGAAACAGAACCCATTTCTGAATCATTTTTGGGCCGTCGAGCCCAAGTTGGGTTTCAATTGGGTTAACACCGTAAAGTGAACGGGCTAAGAAATTAAAAGCGGCTTGATCATTCGCTTCAGCGAAACTCGCTTTACCTTTCTCACCGAGCTCTTTCTCGAGCGCGTTGAAAAGTTCTTTGTAACATGAACGAAACTCAGGGATGACGTGGCGGCTCCGAGATTTAAGTTGAAAAAATATAAGATTTTTGAGCTGTTCGTGTTTTGGTTCGGAGGGATCGAGATAGGAGAGGACTCTGTAACCGCCGGTAAGTTCTGTTGACGGAGTGTAAGTCCCGGTGAAGACGTCTGTTTTGTCGATTTTAGTAACGTCGAAGAGGATTGGGAAGCTTTTAGCGTCTAGTAAAACGACGACGTTTGGGTTTTGAGCGATGAAAGGTCCAGGTGGCACGTTTGTACGGAAGATTGTGGATTGGTATTTTTGGATTCGTGATTTGAAGTAATCGTCGCGGCCTTGGTTGTAGAAATAATCGAGACGGTCTTTGTAAGGACTGATGAAGGGGATACCATAATCGCCGGGGATTTTACGGATCGGAAGTTTGGTGGATTGTGGGGAGAGTGAGGGAGGGTGGGAGGGTGGTTTTTGGGAAACGGAGGATCTGATGGGGGGGAGGAAGGAGGAGGAAGTGGTGGTGGTGGAAGAGTGTTTGTATTGTAGTTGGAAGTATGAAGAGGGGGTGCAAAGAGTAGAAGATGACATGGTTGGTTGGCGGCGGTGGTGGTGGTGGTGGGTAGTTGGTGGTGAGTGTTATGATCTATTTATAGAGTATTGAATTATGTATGAAAGTATGACCGATCACGAGTGGAACTTTGGAGTTCCTTTTTTTGACTTGACAGATAGACAGAGAGAGAATGAAAAAAGGTGTTTCAACTTTGTGATTTAATAATTGTTCTACTTCCGGCGTTGTTCCTTTTGGTTTTGCACACTGTAACCCGCATGTGTGTCCTTTTATTTTTGACAAATAAATAGAATAGGCCAAATTACACTCTCTTTTAATTTGTTTTTTTCTTTTAGTTTAATTTAATCTTTTAAATACTTTTTTGTTTTATTTTAATTTTTTTATAGCTAATGGAAAGGTGCAATTGATGAACGTTGTTATTCATGAGATACTTTTCCAAATTAATTTGTAGTAAAACTATTTGAAATAATTTTCAAATTAACTGTCATATATTCTCCTCCATCTGATTGGATATTCGAATTTGTCTTTCTTCAATAATATTTTGACAGTTTGGTGATGACTACACGTCTATCATTAAATTCACTACTTAATCTTCCTAATATATGTGAAAGGCAATAGAGCTTATAATTAGAGAATGGGGTAATATTTTAATATAAGAGTGAGCTACTAATATTAACTTAATATTTATACTATCGTAATCACGTCATTTGAATTATGAATGAATTGTTTAAAAGAAATTGAGTTCGAATTATAACTGAAACCATCATTTTTGCATATTAAATAAGATACTACCATGTCCCTTTATATAAGTATTTCTTGAAAAAATTTATTGTCCCCCTTTTTTTCAAGATCTTTTCCAAATTATTAACTTCTCTCTCTTAATAATTGAATGATAATTTTAGAAAGAAAATATACATTGTTAACACATTTAATTTAAAAATTAATTCTCTTAATATTTGTGCATTGATGAAATAAGTCTTACATTTAAAGATAGAAGGAAGGCAAAAGAATAAAAAATAGTATATTTAGGAGTAAATTTTGCAACAAACATATGAGATAGGTTAACGGATACTCGCAAATAAAATAAATTATAATAAATTTTTTTTACATGTTTTATTTATGTGTTATTGTATGTAATGTATCATGTGTTAATATTCTTTTGTGTGTCGAATAAATAGAGAAAAATTCTACATAATAGCTAAAAAAAAATTTGTATGTAAATGTTTTTGTTTTTTTAATTTAAAAGGTGATCCGCATGAATGAATATACGTTAATACTTGCAAATACTTAAAATCCTAACAAATATCTTATAAGCATATACCCACATAAATATGAACAAGGTTCAAATATCATTTTTATCTAATGGGTGAATTTAGATTTTGTTTAGGGATGGTAATGGATGTCCACAAAACTCTCTCAGATATAATAAATAAAAGTAATTATTTTTACTATTAATAAGAAAATTAATTAAATACCATTAATAATTTTATAAATTTATGTAAAATATAATCAAAATTTATAAAATTATTTAATTAAATGTAAAACACTCGACTACTAATATTAAATATTTTTTATTAAAATAAAAATATATTAACATTCCCACTCAAACCAAAAGTTGAAGCTGTTTTTTTGGCTTATATAAAGAGAGTATATATTTTCATTTTATATTTTATGTTGGATTTATAGGGGAGCAAATTTGTTGAGACATTTGAAATGTGAAAGATTTAATTTACTGAATCCAAGTCGATCGATCCAGCCGTTATTTTGTGAATGGAAATTAATGTTGGGAACTTTTACAGGTTTAAAAATTGTCTCCACCATTATCGGTAAAATCTTCATTCATTATTGCTCTCAGTCTCATTCTTTCTATTTCTCTTAATCATTATTAAACAATAAAAAATAATCAATTAATAAAAAAAACTGTATTCCTTTATGAGAAATAAACCAAGCAAAATTAAAATGAGTTCTGCGTGTCCAAATTCAAATGTTTTTTTGAATGGTAGTCATCCAAAAATTAAGATTCTGTTTATTATTGTTGAGAGCAAAATGAAACTCTGGAAATAGCATTCTATATGAATCAATGCATCTTTTATGTTTATTTTTCTTCTGAAATATATATATATATATATTTTTTTCTTCATAAAATGTCAATAAAATCTTAAAAGTAACATCTACTTATATTTAATTGATATCGTCTATAATTAAAACAATGATAGTATTTGATTGTCTTCGAACCTTTAATTTTTTATCTTAATTAATAAAAATATTTTTGACCAAAAAAGATTACAATTGATGCTCCCTTGTCTTTACATTTGTTGCTTATTTATTCAATTTCTTCTTTTTAATTTACTTTTATATTTCTTAAAATCTTATTAATTAAGTTCTTAGAGATTGTAAATAAATTAATTAATCGATCTCAGCACAATACTTGATATATGTTCATTCCATGTCAACTTATTAAAAGGTTAAATGCATCAACGGATATAATTAAAAATTAACATTTTAAATGATATAATTAAAATTATATAAGAATTAAAATTAAATTTCGCCCATTTTACGAGAATAAAAAACACAATAAAGCTTATTAAGTTTTTTAAATAAAAGAAATGTCAGATATGATTTGATTATGGCAAGATACCTAAAATATATTTTATTCTTTTTAAAATATAAGTAACAAATTTGATCTATATTATTTAAATTTTAAACTACATATATTCATTTTCTTTGACTGAATTTTGAGAGGTAGTATACTAATATTAATTAAAATAGTTGATGCTTCATTGAAAGCTCCAACTTCCTCAACTGCCGACAAAAATAGAATATGAGTCAATACTTTTTTTTTTCTTTCTATTAAACATTACTACATTAAGCGTGTTTAGTTATCAAGTGATTAAATTGATTTTGTATAATTTATTCTAATTAAAAGTCATTTGAATATAAATTAATTTATATTTAAATATATTTAAATAAAAGTGTATAAAAATCACATTTAAACTTAAAAGCTACAAATTATAATTTTAATATAAAATTAATTTTAGAAACAGAATCAATTAAATTTGACAATATTAAAAAATATTAAAATCAAATATACAACTATAAAATTAATTTTAACTCCTCCAAAATTGAAATCAACATGTACTAAATTTTCCCAAAGTTAATTTGTCTTTGATTAACTATTGAGTGAAAACAATGAATTTTTGTAATGCTTAAATTTCTGGCACTTTTGTAACATAATTTTGGATTCTACACTATCCAAAGAAATTGTATCCTTTGCTGCATTGAAAATTGGAGCAATGGATTTTGTGAGGCAGTGGAGATAGAAACAAACGGTGAAGTGAAGATGAGAGATAGAGAAATAAATTTTAATACAGAGACACTGTAACAGAAAATCAAGATAAAAATAGATTCTCAAACTTTGATGTATTTAAAAAAGAAATTAATAATTAAAATAAATAAATAAAAATATTGATTAAGAGAAATATAAAAATAAAATTATCAAAAGATTAAAAAATAAACAATCTCCCCAAATAAAATTCTCTATCTAAAAAGTCAAATAGATACTTGAGGGTTAAATATTTACCCGTATGATATTTTTTGAGTTGATGATTAAATTAACTAATTTATTGAATAAAATATTTTGACGGCTCCCTAAAATAATAAAATATTTTCATAGCTATTTTTATTTTCAATACATTTAAAGATTTACTAATGTTTGAGCTTCAAATCAAAGTCAAGCTGTGGTCAGCTTCATAGTTCTCACTGCCGGCCAACATACAGACCTCTTCCTGTTTAAAGATTATGCTTTTTCTAATAATAAATAAAGCTGTACTATCACATTTATATAAACAAAAAAAAAAAGAATTATATTTAAAAACTATCGCTTATAGTTTTTAATACAATTTAAATTGATATTTTTTAATAATACTCTTTAATTAATATTATATATATTATTTTTAATTTATTATTATTTTTTGTATAATTATTATTTTATATTTATAATAATTGAAATACATCAATAATTAATAAAAATAATTTATTAAAATTATAATCTCTTGTGTTTATTAGTTTTTGGTAACATGAGTCAGTTAGTCTAATGACATAGTTATTTTAGAACATACTTTCTCAGCTCACTATTATCAATTTAAAAAAATTAATATTTATTCGTTATTATAAATAAAAATTAACTATTTATTTATTTATTTAATACTATTATTTTTTATATACCTTTATTTAATTTAAATCATTTAATATTGATAGTTAAATGTTTGGTATTAGATAATGATAATTTAATAAATTTATTATGATAAAATTTAAAAAATTAATTAAACTTAACTATATTTTTAATACTCACAAAAATAGTCTTTTTTTTCTTATAATAATAACCAGAAGAAATACTAGTAGTATTAATCTAATTTAACTATCATAATTTTTTTTTTGTTAAATAAAATAAATTCACATATAATCAACGTCTTAAAATTCTGACATCCAATTTAACAACAGTTGAACTATTAAAGACAATTATCATAGTAGTATTTTATTTTATTGGAAAGTCAAAATCCATTCAATAAAAAAAGTAAAAATGCAGTGTTCCGACCATAGAACCACGACCACCGATGTTTAGCTGATGACTATTTCCGCCCAAACTTTTAGCGATGTGTCTAAAAAAAAGTCAAAATGCATTCATAAAATAAGTGGACTGTGAAATTGACACACACACAAAAATAGGGAAAAAGGAAACAAAAATGATTGCATTTTATGTACAAGTCATTGTTAGCTAGATGCCACAGTATAGAGCTCAAGATAAGATGGGTTAGTGAAGACATGTATGTGGATGTTTTAATCTAACAGAATAGGGAGGAAAAAAAAACCAATAAGAACACATGGCAAATGGTGGGAATCGAATTCACAACCACTAAATAGGATTTAGGGGTCTTAATCCTTAGGTCAAAAGGCCTTATTTAGTTATTCCTTGCTCGATACTATGGCTACATATATTAACATAATATTGTTGGGCTTAAACCTCTTATAACGAGGAATGCATTTGTATCAAGGAAATATTATAAATATAAGATAAGAATAATTTTATTAAATTAATATTTAATACTGTGAAATAAGAATTAGAAGACACGCATTTTAATTGTTAATTTTTGACATTACATTGAAAATGACAACTCTTGATTGGTAAGATAATTGATATAAAAGAGTATCTTTTAAGACGATTATTTAAATAATTGATGCAAAAAGTTTTAGATGGTATCTATCTATTATATATATTTAAAACAAACTTCGCTGTCACCTTACATTTTCTTTTACATATGTAAATATTTGTCACCTCAACAATATTTGCCACCTCAGCTAAAAAGCTTACGTGTACATCTTCATAGAGAGTTTCTCCTACTAAGTTTTTAGCTTTTTCACAAATTCTATATATCATCCACTATCTTATATTATCTCCTATTTAAATATTATTTCATAACGTCTACTCAAATTTTTCTAAATTAATTCCATATTATTATTTCATAATGTCACATTATTATTTCATAACGTTTGTCCAACATATTTCACATTAATTCTATATTATTTTAAAAAATTAATATGAAGTTTTATGTCTCATTTGTCAAATGATTATTAATATAGTAGTTATATCAATAATATATATTCAATTTTATCAATCTAATTTATAAAAGAGAAATACCTAACAATAATATATATTTAGCTTTATATCAATAATATATCTTCAATTTTATCAATCTAATTTGTTGAAGAGAAGTATCCAACAATAATATATATTTATCTTTATATGAGTGTTATTATTGTATTTTCGAGAGAAAATTATTTTGACATATATTGTTCTACTTCTTCAAACAATCTCTACGATTAGTGATTTTCAACCCAATTATTTTCAAAGAAGTAAATATAGTTTAAAAATTCTTATTATATATTATTATTATTATTATTTAGCATTTAATATTATGTATAACTATTAATGTGTCATGAGTTACAAATTAAAGTATAATTAATATATAATTTTCTTCATAAAAAAATTAAAATTGAGTAATCAACCATTCTTATCTGTTTTAATTGATCTCATTTACGACATGAAAATATATTGACTACTCAAAAGACAAAGAAGATTGTCTATATTATATTTTTCTAAAAATCTATTATATATATTTAAAACATACTCCGCTGCCACCTCACATTTTCTTTCACATATGGAAATATTTGTCACCTCAGCCAAAAAAGCTTACGTGTACATCTTCATAGAGAGTTTCTCCCACTAAGTTTTTAGCTTTTTCACAAATTCTATACATTATCCACTATCTTATATTATCTCCTATTTAAATATTATTTCATAACGTCTACTCAAATTTTTCTAAATTAATTCCATATTATTATTTCATAATGTCACATTATTATTTCATAACGTTTGTCTAACATATTTAACATTAATTCTATATTATTTAAAAAAAATAATATGAAGTTTTATGTCTCATTTGTCAAATGATTATTAATATAGTAGTTATATCAATAATATATATTCAATTTTATCAATCTAATTTATAAAAGAGAAGTACCCAACAATAATATATATTTAGCTTTATATCAATAATATATCTTCAATTTTATCAATCTAATTTGTTGAAGAGAAGTATCCAACAATAATATATATTTATCTTTATATGAGTGTTATTATTGTATTTTCGAGAGAAAATTATTTTGACATATATTATTCTACTTCTTCAAACAATCTCTACGATTAATGACTTTCAACCCAATTATTTTCAAAGAAGTAAATATAGTTTAAAAATTCTTATTATATATTATTATTATTATTATTTAGCATTTAATATTATGTACAACTATTAATGTGTCATGAGTTACAAATTAAAGTATAATTAATATATAATTTTCTTCATAAAAAAATTAAAATTGAGTAATCAACCATTCTTATCTATTTTAATTGATCTCATTTACGACATGAAAATATATTGACTACTCAAAAGACAAAGAAGATTGTCCATATTATATTTTCCTAAAAATCTATTATATATATTTAAAACAGACTCCGTTGCCACCTCACATTTTCTTCCACATATGGAAATATTTGCCACCTCAACAATATTTGCCACCTCAGCCAAAAAACTTGCGTGTACATCTTCATAGAGAGTTTCTCCTACTAAGTTTTTAGCTTTTTCACAAATTCTATACATCATCCACTATCTTATATTATCTCCTATTTAAATATTATTTCATAACATCTACTCAAATTTTTCTAAATTAATTCCATATTATTATTTCATAATGTCACATTATTATTTCATAACGTTTGTCCAACATATTTCACATTAATTCTATATTATTTTAAAAAATTAATATGAAGTTTTATGTCTCATTTGTCAAATGATTATTAATATAGTAGTTATATCAATAATATATATTCAATTTTATCAATCTAATTTATAAAAGAGAAGTACCCAACACTACGCCAAAAATGACATTTAACAGTGCCCCTTTTACAGCGCTTGATAAACACAAGCGCTGTTGTAAATGTATTTGAAAAATAACGGAGCCTTTTACAGCGCTTTTATTGACAAGCGCTGTAAAACAAGCGCTGTTGTAGGTCATATAACGTTTGCGCATAATGTTATAATGCTTTTACAGCGCTGTAAAATGAAGCGCTTTCGCGTACGATTTTACAACGCTTTTTTCACAAGCGCTGTAAAATACGTGCGTTTTAAAATAATTGAACCACGTATTACAGCGCTTTTTTCACAAGCGCTGTAAGATACGTGCGCTTTAAAATAATTGAACCACCTATTACAGCGCTTTTACTACAAGCACTGTAAAATACATAAATTTCTAATAATTATATACGTTGGGAACCCTCATATCCTCTACATCTTTCATCACCTCTACTCTGGGAACCCTCATACCCATTACGTACTGTGCCGCCATCTACGTTGTCTCAGGTATTTTTTTATCAAATTAAAAATTCATACCACATGATCTGTGTTCTGTTTTGAAATTGTTATTAAATCTCTTCTACTAGTCAAAAACTCATACCACACATGATATGTTCTGTTTTTGAAATTGTTAGTTGATATTTGTTTCTTTTTGAAACTTGTTGAATTGTTTTGAAAGCTTATTAGTTTTGTAACTACATTTATATAGGTGGTATAATATGGATAGGAAATGGATGTCAGCCAATCGATTGTCAAAAGAGTATGAAATTGGAGTGAAGGAGTTTGTTGAGTTTGCAGTGAAGAATGCAAAAGATCCAAATAGAGTAGTTTGTCCTTGTTTAAAATGTTGTTTTGGAAAACGTGTTAGAGAAGATGAATTAGAAGGACATCTAGTATGTAATAGAATTGATCAAAGCTACACATGTTGGATAAGACATGGTGAGAAAAAAAAAGGAAACATTAATTTTGAGAATAGTTCGACATATGCTTCAACTGACTTCGATACAGATACATATGAGCCAGACCGAGTTGATGAGATCGCAAAAGCAGTTGAAGAAGATCTTCGAGATTGTCGTAAAATGTTTGAAACTTTGTTGAGTGATGCAGAGAAAGAATTATATAATGGTTGTACTAAATACACAAGACTGTCGGCGATATTAAAGTTGTACAACTTAAAAGCGAGTAATGGATGGTCTGATAAAAGCTTTATAGAATTATTAACACTCATAAAAGATATGTTGTCAGATGATAATGAACTTCCCAGTCGAACCTACGAGGCTAAACGGATTTTGTGTTCTATTGGCATGAGTTACAAAAGGATTCATGCGTGTCCTAACGATTGCATTTCATTTCGAAATGAATATGAACTACTTAAGGCGTGTCCGAAATGCAATGTCTCTCGATATAAGAAGAAAGAATCTACTCCAGCAAAAGTCGTGTGGTATTTTCCTATAATACCAAGATTTAGGCGCATGTATCGCAGTGAAGAAGATTCAAAACACTTGACATGGCATGTAGATGAAAGAATTAGAGATGGAATGTTTCGACACCCTACAGATTCCCCACAATGGGCAAAAATTGATCACGAGTATCCTGAATTCGGGATAGAGTCAAGAAATCTAAGACTTGCACTTTCTATTGATGGAATGAATCCACATGGTCTTCAAAGCATCTCACACAGCACGTGGCCTATGATTTTGGTAATATATAACCTACCTCCATGGTTATGTATGAAGCGTAAGTTTATGATGTTGTTTCTGTTAATTTCTGGACCCAAACAACCGGAGAATGATATCGACGTATACTTGACTCCTCTAATAGAAGATTTAAAACGTATGTGGGAGACAGGTGTGGAAGTTTATGATGGGTATAAGAAAAAATATTTCAATTTGAGGGCTATGTTGTTCGACATAATTAATGATTTTCCAGCATATGGTAATTTATCAGGATATAGCATTAAAGGTCAGTGTGCATGTCCTGTATGTGAAGAGAGTACAAATTGGATGCGGTTAAAACATTGTAAGAAGAATGTGTTTCTTGGACATCGTAGATTTTTACCTTATAGTCATCATAGTCATCAGTATCGTTGGTGGAGAAATGCATTTAATGGAAAATCAGAAGAAGGTAAAGCTCCTTTACCACCGACTGGATATCAAATACTTGAAAAAGTACAAGGTTTGACCAATAAATTTGGCAAACCTTTTGCGGGAGAGCTGGTCAAAACTGGGTGGAAGAAAAAGTCAATTTTCTTTGAATTGCCATATTGGAAGTCATTGTATATAAGACATTTCCTCGATGTGATGCATATTGAAAAAAATGTATTTGATAGTGTTATTGGTACGTTACTCAATGTTCCAGGAAAGTCTAAAGATGGCATCAACGCAAGATTGGACTTGGTCGATATGGGAATAAGAAATGAATTGGCTCCAGTAAAGAAAGGAAATCGCACATATCTACCTCCAACCGCTCATACTCTATCTAGAAAGGAAAAATTGTTTTATGTAAATTTCTACACGAAGTTAAAGTTCCAGAAGGATACTCTTCGAACATTAGAAATTTGGTTAGTATGAAAGACCTCAAGTTAAAAGGTTTGAAGACCCATGATTGTCATATTCTAATGGAGCATTTGCTACCAACAGGTATACGTTCCATTTTACCTGAAAAAGTTCGACTAGCCTTAAATAGATTATGTTTCTTCTTCAGGGAAATTTGTAGTAAAGTGATCGACCCTCAGAAATTACCGACATTGCAGAGGGAAATTGTTGTTACTTTGTGTGAGCTTGAAATGTATTTCCCACCATTGTTTTTTGATATAATGGTTCACCTTACTGTTCATCTGGTTAAGGAGACACAACTTTGTGGGCCAGCTTATATGAGATGGATGTATCCGATAGAACGATATATGAAAATATTAAAAGGATACGTAAAAAGTAGAAGTCGACCAGAAGGTTGTATTGTTGAACGATACATTGTTGAAGAGGCTGCTGAATTTTGTACTGAATATCTGTCCAATGTTGAATCCATAGGGCTTCCCATGTCTCGTCATTCGGGAAGACTATCAAGAGAAGGGATAATTGAAAGGAGACTACTGACTATATCAAGGACAAAATTGGAGCAGGCACACTTGTATGTTCTGCACAATGATGATGAGGTTCAACCGTATGTTACAATACACATGGATCAATTATCTCGTTTGAACATGAATAGGAATCAAAATTGGATAACTCGAGAGCACAATCGAAGTTTTATAACATGGTTAAAAAATCACATAAAGTCAAAATTTGATATAAACCCCGGATCAATTTCACGGAGATTGAGGTGGCTAGCAAATGGTCCGAGCTTACATGTCTTTTCTTACACTGGTTATGTTATTAACGGCTACACATTTTATACCAAAGAACAAGATGATCAGACCACTATGCAAAATAGTGGAGTCACTCTCGTAGCTGAAGCGATGCATGTCTCAAGTGCAAAAGACAAAAACCCAATATATGCAAATCTATCATATTTTGGGGTTATCGAACGCATATGGGAGTTAGACTACACAATGTTTCGTGTTCCCATATTTGGTTGCAAGTGGGTCGATAATAATAATGGCGTTCGGATTGATGAGTCAGGATTCTTGCTTGTTGATTTTAATAGGGTGGGATACAAAGACGAGCCTTTTATTTTAGCGTCGCAAGCTCAACAAGTGTTTTATGTCACCGATCCTTCTGATGATAAATGGTCTGTTGTCTTATCGACCAATAAAATAAGTGATGATAACAACAATGATGAAGATGTTGGTAATGATCTTTTATTTGCAACATCACAACAACCACATGAAATTGATTCAACTGATGATGGTTTATATCTTAGAGATGATCATGATGAGGGAATTTGGATTAATCCATCGTTTCGTATTGTAAATGGACAAACAAATGTGAATCCCACTAGGAAAAGAAGAAGGGCATCTTAATGTACATGTTTAATTGTTTTATATAAGCCATGCATGTAATCTGAATTATTGTTCTATTCTGGTTTTATTGTTGTAATCTGAATTATTGTAATCTGAATTATTGTTCTATTCTGGTTCTATTCTGGTTTTATTGAATTATTGTGGTATTATAATCTGAATTATTGATCTGGTTCTATTCTTGTTTTATTGTTGTCTAAGAAGGCAAGCATAACCAGTGATTCAAATTAGGACTTAAGTTATTGGCTTTTGGATAGTTTGGTTGATGGGTGGGGGATAAGCATAACATTGTAAATTTGGATAATTTCAATTCTTAAGAACTATGCATGTAAGAAAAGTGCATGCCTTTTACAGCGCTTTTTAACAAAAGCGCTGTAAAAGGCCCTTTTAAAAATAAAATAATGAGACATTTTACAGAGCTCTTCTTACCAAGCGCTGTAAAAGGTCCCTTTTAAAAGACCCTTTTACAGCGCTTACATCCAAAAGCGCTGTAAAAGACTCTTGTAGTTTAAAAACGCTTACATTTACGAAGTTCACTTAATTCAGATTCGAACTGAGGCCTTCCAAGTGTGACAACGTAGATGGGTATTTAACGTATAAGTAATTAATGTGTTAATATTTATAATTAATAATATTAATTAATAATTTATGGATTTCAAAAATATGTTAATATTTATAATTAATGTACCTAATAAAGTAAAAAATAAAGGTTATATTTGTTGTTAGATTGAGACCTTTTACAACGCTTATGTGAACAAGCGCTGTAAAAGGCTTTAAAAATAATATTCATCAGATACCTAACATGACTTTCTCTAACAGGATTTTCTTCAAACACCTTGTACGCATCATGGGAATCCCCAAAAACACATTGTTAACAAAAACATTAGACCCATTGTTAACAAAAACATCAGACACATTGTTAACAAACCCATTTTTTGCAACATGGCAATGAACCTGAAGATCAAGTTACGATTTAAGAATGAAAGAGAATGTAAAGAGATAAAAAGGGTGTTGAGGTGGAGATTGAAAGAGTAAGCTTTGATGTTTGCGAAGAAGATGCATAAAAGGACTTTGAGGAAGATATTTTGGTGGTGACCAGTTACTACTATGTGGGTTTTGCAGAGCTTGTTTAAAAAATAACATAACAAAAAACAAAATACTCTCTCAGCTAAAAATATATAGATTATTTTATGAAAATCGTAAAGTTGAAGTTTTTTTGTTCTAGACAAACATTGACCACCTTTTTAAATATTACATTTGATCAATTTTCTTTTATTCATTAACTTAAAAATATGACCAATCACAACGAATGAAGTAATTTTATGTTATGGTTCTAGGTATGCTAAAAATAGAGTAGTTTTGAAAAGAAAAAAAAATCATATATGAAACAATCTATAAAACTTTGAGTATCCTATAGGATGAATATAATATGTTGAGCGTTCATGTTTTAAATTACATACACACGTCTCTAAAAGGCCTTTTACAGCGCTTCTTTGAACAAGCGCTGTGAAAGGCTTTTAAAAAAAACATTATATAACATACTAAAACAATGAGGTCTTTTACAGCGCTTGTTGGGATAAGCGCTGTAAAAGAGTCTTTTAAAAATTTAAATAAGGACGCCTTTTACAGCGCTTCTTTGAACAAGCGCTGTAAAAGGCTTTTAAAAAAAACATTGTATTGCTTTTAAAAAAAAATTATATAACATCTCCTTCATTTCGAACCTTATTTCCATCCAAGATTATTTTGAACCTTATATTTTCATTGAAATACGTAATCCTCATTACGTATTTCTTCAAAACCATTTTTCTGTGAACTTTATTGCTGTGAAATTTCTCCGTTCGCTCTTTTCTTCGCATTTCATCTTTCTTCGAACCATTATTCAGGTATTGATGTTATTAGGTTTTTGTAATCATTAAAATGCATGTTGAGCTTGTTTAAAATATATATACTGATACGTGTTGAGCTTGTTTAGAATAATGCATGATGCATGTTGAGCTTGTTGATGTTATACTAAACTGCATGTTGAACTTGTTGTAGTTAAATGGATACAAACAAAGATTTAGAATGTCAAAATGAAGAAGTTGGCACCAGTAAGACTTATGAAAATGAAGTCAAACGTGGTGCAACTATAATGCAAAATGTGATTAAAGCAAGGAGCAATGGCACCAAGTTTGAGGTAATACTATACTATACTCTGTTTGCTGTGTATTTTTTTAGCATTTTTTAATAGCATGTACTTACTATATGAGTTTATTAGGTTGGATGGAATGAAAGTGGTCAGCTAGTTGACCCCCACAGCGCAATGTTTGTGAGCTACATTGGGGCTGTTGTTCGTCAAAATATTCCAATCACGATTGACGACTGGAGAGATAAGGCGTTGAAGGATGCCAAAGATATCATATGGAATGATATTCAAGTAAGTTTTTTGATCCAATCTTTTGTCATTTATAAATATTTTCATTGAAATACTTTACTTATAATTTTTTTTATTGCAGACAACTTTTGTCCTTGATGAGGGACGAAAGAATTACATGTTGAGAGTTGCTGGCAAAATCCATCGGGGATTTAGTCGAATCTCTCAAATTTCTATCTTAAAGATAGAGAAGGAAACACAACAGCTGAACCTCCAAAGATATATCGACATTATATATCAAATGATGAATGGAAAACGTTTGTTTCCAAACGTACTGACCCCGCGTTTGTCGTAAGTGATTAATTTATTAGCATTAGTGTGTTTTATTATTCATATTTGTATCGTATTTTAAATTTTTACGTAATTGCTATTTTTTTATATAGAATATTAGTAAGACAAATCGCGAGAGGGCAAGCAACCCGACGCACCCATACAGAAGATCACGTATGGGATATGCACGTCTAGACAAAAAACTTGTAAGTCAATGTAACATCAATGATGAGGGAATTTGTATTATAAACTATAGTTTCTAACTAATATTTTGTTTTAACGAATAGCGACAAGAGACCCAATCCGATCAACCGTTGGGTCGTCATATCTTGTGGAAGGAAGCTCGGGTAAATAAGGATGGAGTGGTTGATAATGAAAATGTTCAAAAAGTAATAGAACTTTGTGTAAGTATATTATGACTTTAATATTTTTCAATATTGTATTTATCATTTGAATACTTTTTAATATTGTATTTTAAAAAGGCTAATGAACTTAACTATTTTAATGTTACATGTATTTTAGGAGACCATCCAACAAAGTTCTGAAAATGAAGAGGGCAACAAGGCTAGTTGCAGGGACATTTTGGGCAAAGTTTTTAATGTTCCTGAATATTCCGGTCGAGTTAGGGGGAAGGGATTTGGCGTAACTCCCAGAAGCTTTTTTCCTCAAGAGAAGAACCAAAAACCTTCCAACGAGGAAGTATTAGAGAAGCTCAGAATCCTATCTGAGCAAGTGGCACAATTGGTGAATACGAACAAAGACAAGCAACTTCTGGATCAGCTCCAAGGTGAAATACAAATGGAGAGTGAAAGCGGGAGTTGCAACGTCGGTTTGAAAATTATTCCCGAGGTAATTAATTACTTACTTGCTTATGTAATTACTTATGCATTAAACAATATTATATATTAACTGTACTTATGTTTTAACTATTGATTTAGGGTGTCACTTCGTGTTTCCTATACTTGTCCTCGCCCCCTCATCGGAAGGTGGGAAAAGGAAAATTGTACAATACTTTGAGAGAAGTATTGATACTCCGATCCCAAAGGGCCATGTCAAGGTATCGCTTACTGTTGCTTTCGAACCAACTGCACCGTTGCCGATACCGAACAACGACGGAGATATGCAGACATTGGGCGAAGCTATTAGTAGTTACGTGGCATGGCCCATGAACCTTGTTGCCCTCGTTAAAAGCCCTCCCAGAAACAAATCAGTTACGTTTCCCGATAAGGTTTGTCACATTTATTGCATAAGCTTTGTCAATTTTTTCAGATTCAATAAACTAACATTTAACCTCATTTTTGTAGGTCCAAATAAATAAACCACCCGCACATCCAAAAAAAGGCAGCAAACCTCAAAAATTGGAGGCCAACAAAGCTGCCAAATTACAAAGGCCGGAGGCCAATAAAGCTGCCAATAAAGCTGCCAAACTTGCAGCAATAAAAAAATTGGATCGTGGCAAATCAGTCAATGCTGCTGTTGCTCCTAAAATAAGTCAGCCACGCATTGGTAAATATGGGGCATGTCTTGACATACAAGTAAAAAAGAACCTGTGCAGCAGCGACGATTCGCGCATGATACACATGAATAAAGAAATATTCGGAGAGGAGTATGAGGAATTGTTCGACAAGGAGCACGTATACGAACTTCTCGAACATAAAGAGCTCAGTGCAACTGTAATGAGCTTGTATATAAGGTAAAAAATACTTTTAATTGCATTTATTGGTAATTAATTAATAATGTATTGGTAATTAATCTAGTTTAAAATTTTCATTGAAGGTTTTTGCATGAGAAGGTCGTGTGCCCGAGGAAATTATCGAATAAATACTCATTCTTCTCTCTGCATAAGACGTCCATGTGGAAACTCGATCCAGACAATGTAAAAAAATATATTGTAGATATGTTATTAGCAAATAAAGAAAAGGATAAATTGTTCTTCGCACCATATAATTCAGGGTACGAAATTTTATCTTTCTTAATTGATGACAATTTAATTTATTAATTGTGTATAAACAAAATTTCTTAACCAATTTTTTGTTGTTGTAGGGCACATTGGGTGCTATTTGCAATCAATGGGGTCTCTGAAGTTATATAATATTTGGATCCCGTGCATGGCGATTACAACAATCACTATGAAGTAAAGACTATGCTCGACACGTAAGTAATATTCATTTATTTCTTATATATATATATATATATATATATAATGTGTTTGTTCATGCTATAATAATCACATTTATTCATTCGATAGTGCCTTAAAAGTTTATCGAGCTCAAAGAGGTGCGGTAGTGTCGAAGCAAAAGTCTAATAATATTACATGGATCCCAATAAAGTGCCCTCGTCAAACAAACAACATTGACTGTGGGTACTACGTATTGAGATTCATGAAGGAGATTGTTGACAAGAATAAAACTATTATCCCAGAAACGGTACGGTATTTTGATTATATGATTTTCATATATAAATTATCTATATATTTGATACTAACTTAATATAATATGTTCAATTTTTATATTGCAGTACTTTGAAAATTCCAGTCCATCATATTCTGAGCAAGATCTGATGGAATTAAAGGAGGAATGGTGTGAGTATGTGCTTGAAATGAAAATTATTTGATTTTCTGGGAAATAACATGCTGCTGAGCAAGGGATCTGAATATTATATGGTGCATAGTTATTATATGTATATGATCATAGGACAGTATATAAACATGCATATGAATATGTTGTAAATTAGGTTCAATGTATATTTAATTACTTATGTTGTAAATTACTGTGTTACATGATAATATATATGTATCATATTGTGTGAACTGATTATGTTTTAACTGATTCTAGGCTCTGGTTCTGGTTCTGGTTGTGTTACTGATTCTGTTTTTGTTTTAAATTACTGATTCTGGTTGTGTTGTGTTGTGTGAACTGGTTCAAACTAATTTTGGATAAAAAGATAAAAGACAACGCTTTATAAAAAAAGTGCCATAAAAAGCTAAAAAACGCTTTTAAAATATATATAGGGTTTAAAAAAAAAAATGACACATTTTACAGCGCTTGTTATAAAAAGCGCTGTAAAAGGCATACCAAAAATATGAATTATGGGTATGTCTTTTACAGCGCTTGTTATAAAAAAGCGCTGTAAAAAGGTACCCCAAATATATGAAATATGGGTAAGCCTTTTACAGCGCTTGTTATAAAAAAGCGTTGTAAAAGGTACCCCAAATATATGAAATATGGGTATGCCTTTTACAGCGCTTGTTACCAAAAAGCGCTGTAAAAAGGTACCCCAAATATATGAAATATGGGTATGCCTTTTACAGCGTTTGTTGTTAACAAGCGCTGTCAAAGGTGCATAATAAGCGCGTGTTATAAAAGGTGCCTTTAAGAGCGCTTTTTTACAAGCGCTGTTGTAGCTTTTACAGCGCTCGAATCCACAGCGCTTTTTTTTTTGAAAAAGCGCTGTAGAAGACTTAAAAAAAGCGCTGTAAAATGCAATTTTTGGCGTAGTGCAACAATAATATATATTTAGCTTTATATCAATAATATATCTTCAATTTTATCAATCTAATTTGTTGAAGAGAAGTACCCAACAATAATATATATTTATCTTTATATGAGTGTTATTATTGTATTTTCGAGAGAAAATTATATTGACATATATTATTCTACTTCTTTAAACAATCTCTACGATTAGTAGCTTTCAACCCAATTATTTTCAAAGAAGTAAATATAGTTGAAAAATTCTTATTATATTATTATTATTATTATTATTATTTAGCATTTAATATTATGTATAACTATTAATGTGTCATGAGTTACAAATTAAAGTATAATTAATATATAATTTTCTTCATAAAAAAATTAAAATTGAGTAATCAACCATTCTTATCTGTTTTAATTGATCTCATCTACGACATGAAAATATATTGACTACTCAAAAGACAAAGAAGATTGTCCATATTATATTTTTCTAAAAATATTTTAAAAATAAATTTAAATTTGACAGCACAATAAAAGAGAATGACTAATTTGATTTTGCGATAAATAATTACATATATCAATATTTATTAAAATACTTTTAATATTTTTAACACTAAATATAATTTATGAATTTTGTTTATAGGATGATAATCACTGTAGATTTTTAATACTAAATATATTAATTAATTGCAATTATGTTATACAAAATATTTTACATATTCTTAAATGTGTGTTTGTCAACTCATATATAATAACTACTCAAATAAATTCAATTGACAAAATACTCTACAAAGAAATGAATAAATTGTATTAATTTTTAAAATTTTTAAATTTTATTTACAATACTGCTAATATATTAAAGTCTATACATATTATATTATTTTAAAATTTTTATTCACAATACTACTAATATATTAAAATTTATATATCCCGTGCAACGCGTTGCACGAGTTATATTCTAGTTAAATATTAATCACAAAGTTTTTGGTTTGTGTATATTCATTTCTTTTACGAACAAAACCCTAGCCCCTTATTGCTAGCGCGCGCGCACACACATATATATATATATATATATATATATATATATATATATATATATATATATATATATATTACTTCTATGTTTTTATTAATATATAAAAACATTTGTATACGTAATTCAAAAATGTTAACAAAGATATATATTTCTAGCCCTTATTCGAAAAATTTATAGATCCATACCCTTCAGCTTGTGGGGGATGGGGGATGCTAGATAAATTTAGTTAGTTACTCTCGACCATTAGCTGTGATAGTTTAGGTACACAACTTAATTAAAACATTCACTCTCACTTGATGTTATATTAACTAAAACATCTGAATATCTACAAATATAACTCTACTGCAAAGAAGGAATGTTGTCTTATAAGTCACTATTTTGGTAATCTTTCTCCGTCCACTCCAAGATTGTTAATTAAATTGGCATTGAACACGTGAGTAAAATGTTGGTTCATTGGGTGCTCATAACACTATGTCCTACAATCAAGTCAAGTTTGTAATGATTGCCAAAGTGGCGCATTGATTAGAAAAAGACCAATGAAAATATAACAATGCAATGCTTCTTTCTTTCTCCGACCACAAAAATTTGAAACAAATTTCATGTTGCCAACGAAATTCAATGTACCATTTATCGTGTGAATTATATTTGACACGAAACAAACGTGCTCCTCCTCCCACTAAATTTGCTTTTGCGTTAAAAGGATGTTCGGTTAACAAGACCACTTACGATATCTTTTTTAAAGACATAATTATTGCACTGAATAATGTAAAATTAGTTTTGTAAGACGTCAAATAGAACTTAAGATACCTCTCTTTAGAATTAATAAAAGGGACCGATAATATATACAAAAAGTCTTATATTTAAAAATTGAGAGTAGTAGATTATAGAAAATAGAAATGTTACTATAAGGGGATTGCGATATCTTACCCCCAATATTGACCTTGAGTTCATTTAAGCAATTTGTTTTATCTTCATTGTGTTTTTAAAAATCACACACGTGTTTGGATGTATATTTTCGTAGGGGGAAAAAATTGTTATTATTTAGAAGTATGTGATTTAAAGACAAAAAAAATTTCAAAATATACTTGCGAAATACATAATGATGAAAAAAGAAAACTCCCTTTAAGCATAGAGTATAAAGCTCAGAAAAACTTTCCTTCACTTCAATGGTTATTTTTTTGGTCAACGGTTTAAGGGGACAGAGTGCATAACTACGAAATCCTTTGAGTATTTGGGGTTCCAACAAGTACTAGTCCAAGTATCACAAGTTCTTAATGTACACAACAATAGACTCTTGGATGGTGGATTGCGCTTGAAGAAAATTGCTCACATTTCTAGCCTATTTCACAATTTCTTTTACTATTAGAATAAATAAATCAACAAGTTGTTATCATACACTTGGTATTAGATCTGAATTTATAGGAATAGAATTGTCAATCGCCAATATACTAATAATATGAAGAATGGAAAGATAAGTATTTCAACAAAGAATTTCGTATTCCTTACATATATATATATATATTTATTTATTTATTTATTTAATTTTTTATTAAGACTCTAATATTAGAGATGAGATAAAGCCTAACAATATGCTTATAAGTAGAGCAGTTCTCTGCCTACAAACTAGTTTACTTTTTGGAGTTGGCTCTTGTTCGATAGGAGTAATCCATCAAATTTGAAACTATGTTCCAGTAAGAAAATGTTTTATTCTTATATTCAATTTGCACTATTTCAATTTCAATGAAAGGGACTATTAACCAATTTTAGTCCAAACCATTATTCCCATGTAATGGTAATCAAAGTGCAACCATTCATTATATTGATTAATATTCCCAAAGTTAATGAGCAATGGTATACGGGTGAGAGATTTGTCTGTTACATCATGCATTGAAAGGAGATTAGTGACATTTGCTATAATTCATTTTCTTTCCTCTTATATTTCTATTCAATCAAAAAAGAAAGAAAAAAGATCACACTTCTTTCATTCCTTTTTCCAAATATATATATTATCAACATTCTCTACTCTCAACTTTTTACAAACTATTTTCTATCCTCTCATTTTCCCTTTATCACGTCTTTCACAACTGGTTAAAATAACTTTTGAAAAGTGGTTACTTTTCCAATAATAATAATAAAAGCAAGAACAAATATGCACAGTGCCACACCATGTTTCATAACATATGTTAGAAGATGCATTAAAATCCTTGTTTCAAAATTAAATCTACAAAAAGATGCACTTTATTGAATAAATAAAATTACATACAACAGTGGAGAAGAAAGATTATAAGATGGAAAAAATAATAATAATAATAATAATAATAATAATAATAATAATAATAATAATAATATATACAAACACAAACATCCTTTACATGGAAGCTAAAAGGTCTCTCATCTCTGCAACAGATGGGATTGTCTCATTTGGGTAAATCTTAGCCACAAGCTGAGCAAAACTTTCGTACTTGTCAAGAAACTCCTTCTGCAAACAAAATTAAGAAACTTTCAGTTGAATGCATCTTCTGTGTCTGTTTGAATTAGCTCATATTGAAAGTTAATTTGTTTCACTGTTTTCTAAGAGTGTTTACATAAAGTAATCATTTTCCTACAATTAAGTGTTCCCCGACATATTTTAATTTTATAATCCTGCACAGTATACATAGTGTGACTTTAAGTTCCCCACGTGAGCAGTTTGTAAATCAAATATTGTACAAGCATCACCATTTTTATGTTTCTTTTTTTGGGGGGAAATATTCCCTTTCACATCATCTCTTTCAATCTAAGACTAAGTAATGAAATTTATGTGGCCTCCTTTTCTTCCCCTACAACATAGAGCATAGTAGAAATCCATTTTCACATTGAGCGGGCTATTAGTGTTGAAGCTCCACTTTTCAAATGGATTCATATATCAATTCAAAATTCAATGATTCATATATTGTGTTGTGATCTTACTGCAACAGTTTCACCCTAAGTAGTTAAATCCCAAATAGCGCCGCGGCCAACCCCGAAAAATGGGATAGCGAGCTGTCGGATACCAGGATGGCCACTATTTTTTTGGACAAATTACATAAATAATACTATATAAACATATATTTTTATGCAAAATTAAACAATGACTCAAACTCTGAAATATTCATAAATACCAATAAAAACCCAAAAGTATCAATCAAAAGATACAATTAAATAACAAAAAAAATTAAGGAAATAAAAATGAATATAAATCACACAAAAAAACTTAGAAAAAAACAAAAAAAGGCAGGAATAAGTAAGAAAAGAAAGAAGGAATAAATAAGAAGAAAGAACTAAAGACAAAAAACATTGGAAGGAGTAAGAAAATAGAAAGAAAACAGAGGAAGAAGGAAGGAAACAAAGGAGAGGAAGAAAGAAGAAATTGGGCGATATACGATGGTGGCTGGAAGGTGAGTGGCGCCGTTGAATCTTGAAGGAAAGGAGGGAGTGTTCTCAAAAAGCTGAGTGGAAGGGAGTGTTCAAAGGAGAGAGAAGAACAATGGAATTTAGGTTAAGAGAGAATATCCTAAAATACCTCCATAAGTTTTTAAAATTTAGGGGCAATCTTGGTTTTTCATAAAAAAAACACATTCACGATTTCTGGCCATGAGAAACACACGACCTGAGCACGACCCGTGACCGACGATCACGGCCAGGACGGCTGCTTTCGTGTTTTGTCACGGCCATGCACTGCGCCACGCCGCTCCGGTGCAATTGACTACCTAGGTTTCACCACATTATTATGCAGTCAAACTATTCATGTTATGACAACAACATGATTGCATGACAATGGAAATATATACTATTGCAAGACATTGAAATTCAATCCAGTTTAATTTCCTTTCTAATGCATCTCATGGATTTCAAAATTGCATATTCTCTTAGCGCAAAGGTTCAACTCTTGGAAGACACTTCAGATTTGGCCTTGGGAATATTTATTACATAAGATTTGGTCCTTATTAATTGAATTACTGTAAATATGAAGTATATTTGTAGGCCAATAAGGATTAAGTATAGCTTACCTTGCATTTGTCCCACAAGGAAGGTAACAGTTCTTCTGAAGTCAAATTCTTCTGCAGTTTCTTATACATCGCAGCAATGGACTTGTCAACCTAAGCAGAAGATGAAAGAAATAATTCACACGCTAAGCATACACCAATGAGAAGGCTCTTTAAACAAGACAAGAACCACCTTACCCCAGATAAGCTGGATTTTAACATTTTCCGAAGATCCATTTTTGACAGCCCAAGCTGGAAAGGTATCTGAAATCGATGTAAAAGATCTTAGATTTTCGCAAACGTTGAAAGGCAAATGACCACACTTTCAATTTCAATATAGACATAGTCAGTGCTGATGTTTCCTTGTTTTGCTGTTTCTTTTCATTCTCGATTTGTTTCAATGTATTGAATATTTATGATTGTAATTATTGATTAGTGTATAAAGAAATATAAGCCTATAAGGAACTTTTTCTTTAAGCAATTCAAAAACACTTTCTCGTCTATACTTAACTGTATCCAGTTTGTTCGACAAAATAGTTCTAGATATGGTGAGATACTGTATAGTAGGAGGCTATGAAGGATTAACAGGACAGCATTATACAAACTAACCTCTTCAGGTGCAACAGTGAACATCAAGTCCTCAATTCTTCGAGCAAATTGGAAAAGACGTTCAAATTGCTTTCCAAGGCAAAAAAGTGATAATGAGTTGGGTCGTAAAGGATATGGATTCCAGTGTGGATGAGAAAAAATGAAAAATAGGAGGGGAAAAAATACTCACAAAGTATATAATCATGCTAATATGGCGCGTGCAAGCTTGTTCATAGGCTTCACTGGCCTGATGATAAAACTTGGCCAAAGTGGGCACGATATTGGCGAGGTCATACAAACTAAATATAGTAAACAAAATAAGTGAACTAAGTTTAGTAAACAAAATAAGTGAAAAATGACAGTTGCATTATTTGCAAAATCAACTTAATAGACATGAACTGAAGCTACCTCTTGGCAGAGGAGTGAGGGAAAAATTTACCTATTCTGAAAGGCGGCATAGTTCTCAAAAAGAAAAATATCTGCATACTTCGGATCTGTTTGTGCAATTTTTTCCAAGGTTGCAAACATTACACTAACCTGTCGAGCAACATTCCCACCAGCAAACGTTATCCACTTTAGTTCAAGCAGTTGGTTAGTTAGAGAAATATTTGTACAAATAGGAGGATATAAGAATAGAGAGAATTGATTCAGTATTGTAAATATCTAGTCATAGAGTAGTGAGTCTGTTGTAGAAGGGGAAACCCTTGGAAGGAAGGTCACTCACTTTTATCCTCTTCGTTTTGGGAGGCAAATGCTTGATTTCCAAACAAAATATAAGACATCATAAAAACGGGACAGCTTTTAAAAGAAACACTCACAAATTTTGTATATGCTTGGTCAACCAAATCCCTAGACTGCCCCTGGATGTACTGCTCCATACGAGTTGCAAGGGTCGCAAATCTAGAAACATTAGAAATATAGCACATATTAATGCAAATAAGCTGATTTATGCATTTCATGTTATTGCCATGGCTGCATATCAGCAATTATGTCAATGATTTCAACTAAAATTATACCAAATTACAAAAATAAACTCAACTTCTACCAAAAATAAATGAATAAATTCACTCAAAAGGTAAATTATCAGGAATGATTAAGAAAAATCATATATATTTCAGGAACCTAAAGACGAACTAACCCAACACAGTGCAATTGGCAAAAACATGAGTACCAGAGAGAAAATTTGAGTGCAACGATATCTTTAATGAATACAAGATGGAGTTAGGGGCCTATCGCTGCAATTATAAGAGATATTTTTCTAGGTCTTCCCATGTCTCAAACTTTGTAAGAGTTAGGGGCCTATCATGCTTAGAACATCCTAGTTCTTTGGAGTTTGGAGAAGGGGAAAAGTAAAAAATAAGGATCCATTTTCACCTGGGAATGTAGGATAGAACACCCATTTGGCGAACATTGCGTTCATTTCTTTCAATTTGATGGCAAGCTTCATCAACAAACTGCCAAAAGATTTCCGATCAAACAAATTGGGTTAGTGTCTCAAGCTTCCAAATGCCTTCGGTAAAATAGTTTTCTTCAATATGCTAGGCACCTACACGGCTGAACTGCATAGATATCCGAGACTCTAGGTCACCAAGCAAAAGACGTACAAATCCTGCTGCATCAGCTTTCTGACCAGATAGATAGCGTTCTGTTATTCCATGCATTGATATGCAGCGTAAAGGATCAATCTTGTATGCCCAATCCACAACAGCATAAAAGTCTTCCTGAAATCATTTAAAGCAACTTCTAAAATATGGAATGATATATGGCTTTTTGAATATACTAAATTACCTATAACTTATAAAAAAAATCATTTTATAAGGAATGATATATTGTTCAGTCGGACCATAACATCATATTCACCATACAAAAATCCAATATGTTGACCTTTAAAAGGCCTAGGTTTCATTTTAAATGCTGCCTTGCATACCTAAATTAGTGCATTCTAGCATCAAGTTTCTGTTATGAATCCCAATTTTATACGTAATCTTGCTATCATTTGTCAATGTTTTTTATATAGGATAGATAAGTAAAGAACTTGCTAGTACAAAACTCTCCTTACATTTTATAAAGCTGGGAGGTAACCAGAGGTGTGCAAATATATGAAATTCACACTATCACTAGGGAGAGGGATAGAGAATTAAGCCATCTAGGGCTTACCATTTTATCTTGGAATTGGGTCCACTTTGGTAACACTAAGACTTTGTTAGAGAGATGAAAACACAAAACAATAAACTTGGATCCTCTTTACCAATATCATTGTAATTTATGTTCTTAGTTGCCTGGTGTCTGTAGCTGCTCATAATTGAATGGGATTAAGATTGACTATACTAAAAGTGGTAGAGCAGGGGTAAATATTAGCGGTAAGAGTTACACTGCTTTCACTACTTTGGCTGGATATCAACCCCTTTGATGGCCTCCCATTTAGTTTATAAATATTTCCTTTAGAAATTTTCTTGCAGGTGATCTTTTTTCTTCTACCTCCATTGTCTTTTCTTCCTTAATGAAATAATAACTTTCTCCAAACCCATCACACAACAAACAGAAAAACAAATCTTACACAAGAAAAAACTATGTACTCTAACATGCTTATCACGTAACATTGAGAAAATCTAAATCCTTTCATCTTTTACTAATATCAAAAGAACATAGAGTAGATTCAAAAGTAGAACACGTTCTAAGCATACTTGAATTCCATCCAGTAAATCCTGAAGTGATTCATTTAAAGCTGCAAGCTCTGCAGAACTTTTTCCTACAAAATGGAAGAAATGGTCAAACTACCAAAAAAAATATGAAGAGAGAAAAACTACATTATGCAACAATAACTAAAACCTTTTTAGGAGGAGTCAGTTGTATCATAATGTCTTATAATAAACCACATCCGTCATTACTAAAGAGTAAAGACAGACCATTTAATCCAAACCACATTTAATACTTTTAAAACTATTGGACTATCCTTTTTTGGATTACCCTCCTTATCGATGCTTCTACAAGTGTTCTACACACATGTCCAAACCACCTAAAGAATGCCTACGTGCATTACATAGCAGCGATAGGAGGGAGGGATTGTGTTACGCAGCTGCAACCAACTATTATGGCATGGATCATCAAATGAAAATGTAAACTACAATACATTAGATACAACTTCAAAAGCACAAAAGTGCTATTTGCAGAAAGTCAACATATGTACCAGATTTACTGTCATTGTCATCAATGTCCATAATTCCCAAATCATCATCATCATCATAACTAGCTTTATTGCCGTTAACAATGCCTCCTGGGGGAACAAGTGTAGGAACTTCAAAGCACATGAAGTGTGCAAAAAACGAACTCTGCAATGTATACCATGAAGAGTTAAACATTTGGAAATATCAGACAAATTTGTGTTGAAAATAAATGAATATTAAACTTTCACCTCATCCACCAGAAGTGGGATAAAAATTGTGAGCATCTTTGCATAGGCATCAGAAACTGTAGAAGTATCAGTAGCATTTACATTCTGACCAGAACCAGTTGAACCTTCAAGCCAAACAGTAGGATTTCTAGATGCTTTTGTACTAGCGCGGAGTTCATTTGCAAACTCGCGGGCCTGTAAATGAATGTGTGAAGCTTTCAACTCCATTAATATGCATACCAATACATAAAAGTTACATGTCCCAGAACTCACATGCAATGTGGTTACTTCTCAGTTCGTAAAAGATAAAAAGCAAGTTGTGGAACAAACTTTGACATCTTATTATTAAGAAACAAATAAAAGCAATGTGATGTAACGGACCTCCCGGCGAAGAAGCAAGTTTAGAGAACTGCAATAAGCTTTTCTCAATGGACCCAAGCAATTCTTATCAAGACTCTGCAAGTGCATAGGAAGATAATTTAGGTAGGAGACATTGAACATCACTCCAAAAAATATAAACATGCAAAAGGAATAGTAGGTCCTCCATATTTAAACCTTCAAATGTTGAAGAAGACGTGCATATGTCCTGCACTTGTACCGCAGGTCAGCATGATCAGGCCTCTTCAACTGTCCCCGCTGTTTAGAGTAAGCAGACAAAGTGAAACCAACAAACTCAATCCAAGGCTTAAAAGGTACCAATTCTGTAACAAGTTTACAGAAAATACCTGAGAAAAGTAACTTTTATCACTTATCATGAAGTCCACCAAACTAGCAAAGTAATTTCTCAAGAATTCAGAAGCTCTCCTGACAAAAGTAGATTTTAATTTTTCAAGTTCTGCACGCTTCTCTTTAACCTGTAGAGCAGGAAGACCGATCAAAACAGATGACTTTTAGGTCCTATATGTATTTTCCAGAGTACTCTCTCTTTGCTTTGTGATCTCAAATTCACAATACTCTCATTCTCCCCAACCAATTAAAATGGGAGAAATTAATGATTGAAAACGATATCATACTTCTCCAACAAGTACAACAAGCTCTCAGGTGATTTAACATGAGAAAAGTAAATCAGAGAACATACAGCTCTCATGCTTGCATAAGTAGGATCAATATTAGGCACTTCAAGACCACGCAAGGCACTGGTCAACCATTCACATGCTTCTACATTTTGAAGCATCCGAGCTTCGTCAAACGAACCTCCTGTCAAACATGCTGCATACTAAACACAAAAGGCATCGTTAAAATAAATAAGCTAGGTAAGTTCATCCAGCTTAAATTGGATACAATTTACCAATCGAAGGCATACCTCAGAAGGGACACGCAACCGCTCAAGAAGCTTATCAAGCTCCTCAATGAGAGATTTGTTATTTACCGACTGCATTTCCAAGTTGTTATTACGGGTTTCTATCTGGACACAGAAACATCATTAAAACAAACAAAAGTAAGAGATCCCCAATTTCTAAAACTTGTAATCTGAATTCATATCAACTACACAGCCTAGAGAAGCAAACAAAACTGGATAAAAACTTCAAAGCAGAAAACAACTTTCCCAGCACAAAATCTGCTGCTTCTAAACCATAAACAAAATTGTCTAAGATAGCATCCGAATCTAAATAATATCAACTCAAAAGGAAGATATTAAAAAGGGAAAAATAAACCTTTTTTATTTGTTTATTATAGGGAGAAGAAGAGAACTTTAGGGAAAGAAATCGGTATAATGGAAGGTTGATAAAAACTAAAATATCATCATGACTGATTCATACACCAGAGAAAGAGGTGGTGGTGGATAAGAGAGAGAGTGAGAGAGAACTCTCAATCCATCTCTATGCCAAAATGCCGTGATGAGGCCATAAGAAAAACTCCAAAGAGCATAAAGGATGATGTATGTACACTTCTACCTTCAAATCAAGAGGCAGCAGAATGTCCTGTAACACGAGAATTATACTCCTAATAAAGACGAATATGAAAAAACAACATAATGCATGTAGAATGAAGTTTTTCCTTCTTATAAATACTTTGCAGCTAACCCCTCAAACAAATAAAAACTGCTCCAAGTTAAGCATGCAAACCCAAGATCCACCTGAGATTCGTTGTATCTTCTTGATTAAACTGGAAGTGGACAGTGTAAAAATGACTAAGCTGCTGTTTCTAAGTAAACATAAATATCAAGAGAGATGGATGTTTTATTTTCCTTTTTCTTCTTAAGGACTATGGTAATTAAATTTCAAGATACACATAAATGAGTTGATGGTATAATGAAGAAAACAAAAGGGTAACATCAATAGAAATGAGGTTGCACTTGCACCATAAAAATGGAGCACAGCATACTGGACTAATGCATAAATTTCCTTTCTCTTTCCTTAACAAAGAAACTAAACAAGTGCAGCGCAATTTCAGCAAACACTACCAGTACAACCACAAAGTAAGTTGTATCAAGGAAAACTATAGCCCCGATTTGACGGGTACAATCCCTTACTGATGCAATATCTTCTCTCATGTGCCGGAGTTTTACATTGAATGTGCCTAACCATTCATCCATATCTTCCACACAATTTGTTGCTGCTTCGAGCCCGTACAACACCTGCAAGGCACAATTTGCATGAATCTTTCGAAGTTATAGTATTTTCCTTTTAAGTATAAATTTCTCAAAATATTGCAATAATATTAATATTGATGAGAATGGTATGCCGAATGTTATTACATTAGACAAACAATTAATCCTTATTAAAACTCAATATATATATATATATATATATATATATATATATTATAATATATATTTTCATATATTCTAACCCTTCCCCTCAAGGCAAAGCATATTAAGCTTGTTACAAATGTATACTTAAAAAACTAATCACATATATTATAAGGTTAAATAAGTTTTTAGCCCCTATAAAATTTCAATGTTTTGCTTTTAGTCCCTATAAACTTTTTTTTTATCTTTAGTCCCCCAAAAATTGTCTAGTTTTGTTTTTGGTCCCTATTTTCAGTCAACTCATGTTTATCATTCAAATTTTCAAATTTTTGAATGATTTTTTCATGCATGTTTAGAACATTATAAAAATATCTCATTCAAAAATTTAGAAATTTTTTAACAAATTATCAATTAAACATGAACTTTTAAACTTTTGACACTTCAAAATTCATATTTAAGTCATCTCTTTTTTAAAAATTCTAAACTTTTGTGAGGGAAATCTTAAAATGTTCTAAACATGCATAAAAAAAACCATTCAAAAATTTGAATGATAAACAAATTGAATTGAAAACAAGGACCAAAAACAAAACTGGGAATTTTTTGGGGACTAAAGATGAAGAATTTTTTTATAGGAACTAAAAACAACATTGAAATTTATAGAGACTAAAAACTTATTTAACCATATATTATATATTTAAGATATTACAAGAGAAGCATCTTTAAACAAACAAGCCAGGTGACTGGGGGGGATGATATGATAACATGTTGAACTTATAAGGCTGTTGGGTATAGAAGGAGGATAAGAAATATCAGCAACAAAAACATATTGATATTAATGTGAATATGTCGGATGTTATTAGACAAGCCAAAACAATATTCATATTGAAGCTAATAGTAGACCTCAAACCCTAATTAAATAAGAAAACAAATATTTTTACTGAAGTTATGGATTTTAGATAAAAAAAGGAGAATAGAAATAATAAATGCTTTGAATATGTTAATGATGTAATATTATTGATACTAACTAGATACAAAAAACTAACACTAACTATTAATAGAAAATTAGAGATACAAGACTGTGAATTCTAACTAAATAAGAAAATAGGGAAATAAATCATAATAATAAGTAATATAGAAAATAATCCTGCGAGATAAAAATACTCTACATAATATCAAAGAGATCATAAATACTTGTATTCTGTTTGAATTTTAGAAAATATTTTTAATACATTTATATTATGTTATTACAGTATCTGCTAGAATCTAATATACCAACATATTCTAACAAAAACAATCCTAATATATAAGGAAAAATGAAACTGGGCTTAAGGGAATCTAACAACAATAGTCAAGCCAAGCTTTATCCCATTAGATGGGCCGACTACAAAGATTCTAATCATATATTAAGTTCACCGATCACCACTCACCTATAAATCTCTCTTAATGGCATACCCAATAGATTTTCTTGGTTCCATTCATCTCTAACTATTAGACTATCCTCCCTTTAGTCAACCCTACTTACCCATGCTTCAGATCTTTTCCACACACATCTAACCACCTAAAATGAGATTTTACCATTATCATCTTTTGTACAACATATTTAAACTGTGACACACGTAGTACTATATGTTCACCATTTTATGACAACATATTTGGTGTCAAAATAAACTTCGACACCAACCAATATACAATGTCCATTTTATATATATTTGGTGTCAAAATGTGTATATATATATATACAATGTTGCAAAAGGTATTCGGGTAAATGTCATTACTTTTCTTGAGATGTCCATTGCCCACCAAACCATACACAAAAGAGTTGTCATGTGACTCAAATGTTTGTCTGATCTCCCTGTTCTATACCACAGTGTATATCAATCGCACTCTCCATCTATTGTTCCTAATTGCATTTTAATTCATCTAGCTTTACTTCGACTAAAGGATTCTCTCCATCTCGAACGATCACATTTTGGTTGCATAAAGAGTGCTCCTGGTTTTGTACTTCTTTTCTTTATTTTAAGTCTTGTGGGTTGTTGCAAATTTGGGTACAAGCTTTATGGATAGATCCTCATTGTTAATGATCTCCGTGTTGGACCATCTATCAAGTTAGTAGGTAATAACAGCAAGAGAAAAGTAGTCAATTCTGAGAACAGTATTACCTCATTTATCAAAGGTTCACTTTCTAAAATGGCGTGCACATTTGCTGCTTCAAGGGCCTGGAGCTCTCTCTTCAATCTTTCAGAAAATTCTTCTGCTTCACCAACACCCATGACGTAACTGCACATTGGAAAATTTCAACCATTTGACATTGGCATAGCGAAAGATGTGATTTGGGACAAGAACTATGCATGTCCAACAGACATAATTTTTTTATTTGAACTTTGACAAATCTGTTACAACTTACAACCATTATACTCTTAGCATTTTCTGTTAATTTATGAATTTCTATACTACGAAGTAAGGATACAATACAAAGTACAGATACTACACAACACAGAGGGATACGTTAATTTTTTAAAATTACACAACATAGCATGACTATATTTTGGTGTAAGACCAAGTATCCTCCGCCACCAATTGCATAGACTAATCTCTCGAGTCGAGTAGGACCACAATGGGCGGCAAAGCTCTCCCTCACAAGTTTTAATGTTGTGGCATTCCCAGGGCTGGTTAAGCTGGAAGATACCCAAACCATCTCATCAAGCATTCTTGGGTATAATACAACATATAAATTGGTAAATCCAATTCAAATTTAAAATTTACATGAAAAATCAAATCTTAAATCAAAAGGGAAAAAATCAATGTTTTAAAGGATAGAATGAGCGATTGTAGACTCAATAAAACACTTATCTAATGGTTGTGGCATTTCCATTTGTCTTGTTATAAAAGTAACAAACTGTAAAATACATCTCAGAGATGTTTTAAAAGTTAGCATGAGCAATTTTAGACAATAAAACATCTATTTAATGGTTGTGGTATTTCCATTTGTCTTGCTGTAAAAAAAAAAAATTAGAAAGAAAAAAACTGTAAAATACATCTCAGAACATCCAATATGTTGATTGAGTGTTCAACATTATTACTTGCCCAATAAGGGTACAACTACTATTTTGAAGTGTTTGTTCTACCTTGTTCCTGTACAACACAGGGACAGCCACAGACGGATCAAGAATTTTGATTAGCGAGGACAAGCTTGCACATGTAATAATATGATTAATGGTGCATGTAGTAGAATTAAATATTAATAAATACAGTAGATTAATGGTGCATGTAATATAATTTTTTTTTATCATTATATATTATTATATACAGTAACATCATGGAGCTATATGTATAGAGATTAAATACTAATCACCGTAGTATAAAATTCTAGACTCTTTGAATTCCTCAATTCATATTCCCATATAGTACTCATGGAATCATCATCAACACTAGGTTCATCTTTAGAGCGAACTATCAAAGTTCAAAGAAATATAACAGCAAAACAATTTCCAAGATCATATACCATGTGTGTGTGTAATACATCAATGCACAAGGGATGAAGCAATGACATCATTATAGATTATTATATAATTAAGCAAAAAATTTGGAGATTAAAATATTATACCGATATATATCCAAAAAAGTTGAGCATATCTCAACATCTAAAAACTATAATTAATCAGTGTGTTTTCGAAATTTAAAATTGTTTCATATTTCTTCGTTTTCAATACTATCAAAAATATATTTCTCTATGTATGTGACCAAACAAGCATTCAATAATTTATCTCTTACATCTTTGTGCATTTAATTCTTCATAAACAAATTTATTTAGTGGAGGCAATATTTAATTTTTAGTGAAAAAGAAAATTCTTTAATGACTAATAATAAACAACAGAATTTTGTGGGGGAAGTTGCCCCCAATTTCCAAGGGACCCTAAATTTTTAAGGACTTAATCGAGCAATTTACTTAATAGAGATTACTTCAAGCATATTCTTACTCATCATAAATATTTAACCTCAATAACATTGAAGAAAAAGAAGAATATCACCTACGTTCCTAAAAGAGCCTCCATGTCCTCTTCCTCTGCCTGGGAGACAAGATCTTTTTCGACATTCACTTTCAACTCTCTCTCAGTCATATCAGAAGCAACAGGACCACCATTGTGCACATTCCTTTGAGTAGAAACTGGGGCTGTATTTTCCTATTTCACATTTTGTAAAAACAATTATTTAGTGGCAATTAACCAGTGATGTGAAGTTCAAAATGAGATAGACAATTCAAATTAAGAAGCCATCTATAATATGTTTGAATGGGAGATAAGTAGGGGGGAAAGTAAGAAAAAAATCGACCTTAATCCTTGTTTGGGATATCTATAAGAATAAGAAGGAGCGAGAGGGATAAATTCCACTTTGATGGGCCCCCCATCCCCCTCAAATTGGCAGGCAAGCAGGGGAAACGATTTGTTAAAATTAAATGAGGTATCTAACTCCCAAACACAGAAAAGAGAATTATCCTTCTTTCCTCAATTTAACACATTAAAATAGGGGCTTAAACTCCCCTCTCCATCCAGTCCTTCCTTTCTCTTCCCTTCCCTCTACTCGAAATTTCTAAACATAGTTAGAGTTTAACATCCTCAGCTTGAAGTCATGGACTTGATAATAAGTCACACGGTCACACTCCAATGACTCTGATAGGTCCTCAATTTTCTTTGTCCCCATCAGACTCCATACATAGTAACAAATACCAAGTAATTGCTATTGCGCAATGAGGCAAAAAAGTATTCATTAAAACAGAATCATGGCTATTTGATTGTAAAGAAGCACTGATTTTAAGAGACTGGATTATAGAAGAGCATCATATTCACCTTAGCCCAGAGAGCCATCTCCACAACATCTATACCAACAACCTTAGGAAGGCGACCCAAAACATCTTTGCAGATGGTCAAGATGCAAAGAAGGAGACGATTTCTACAATAAAAGAGAAAGACACGATTAGCAAACTTCCATCACCTCACATAGAACTCAACCACTAATATATCCATTCTCAGATTAACACGTCTCTCACCTGTCATCAATATTGCGCATTGTCCATTGCGGAGGAGCCACACTCTGGCTTCTAAGGTTATCAAATCCCTACAAGATACATACATTCATCAGTTCAAGAAGCAAATGACTAGGAAGGCATTAAGAAACAACCTTCAAAACAAGGAGTCGTTTCTTCTCATACTGTTTCTGTGCCAGAAACTGAGAACAATGTGTAGAATCAGAGCATAAGATTTTTCTATTATGGAAAATTACCAGTGTAAATGTACATCCACTGGGATCATTTGCTAAAACTTCTACTTTTGAGAGATGCTTTAGCTTGTATAGTTTCGCAGGCTGCAAGTACAAGAAAGTAGTTTATAATGGATGGAATACAATACAAGAGGGTCACCAATACTCCATAATCTAATAAAGTCAATCAAAGAAAAAATAAACATAGTGCAAGAAACAACAGCTAAAGAGGGATCTCTAGCTACTCGTTGCATTGAGGGTACAAAAGCAAGCATATCCAAAATAAAATAGAAGACAGGAAAAAAAATTACTTCAAGAACTCCTCCCGTAGAATACTTCAAAACTCGAAGAAAAGCCGTCGTCGTCTGTCCCTTTGATAATGCTGCAGGAAATAGCAAGATGTCACCAACAACAATACAAATGTGGAATTCAACAAATGATTAAAGGAGTAATACCCAATGTAATAACTACTCCCAATCACTTAACCATCCCTCAAACAGCATTAAACTATTCAACCAATCAGTTCAAGAATCAACTTGCTATCTCACAAAAAATATACAAGTGCAATAAGAACAATAAAAATAATGAAAGCAAGCAGCATTACTGTATAAACAATAGCTTATGCATATTATAAAACCTAATCAATTCGTACATCTATCCTTATAGGACCCTCTTGATAAATTTTCTTGTCTCTTTTTTCAACTGCATTAATTATTTATTTTTCAGTATACCCCGAATCATTTTACATCTTTTTCTACAACCAACACTAAATACCTTGATGGAAACATAAACCAACTCTCCATTAAAGTATAAAATTGTAAAAACAGTATAAATTATTACTCCAATTTTTATTTTTATTTTGTAGGAAAATGTAAGTAGTTAGTTAAGTTAGCATTTTTTACACCTTACCTAGAATTTGATCCCTCTCCTTCAACCGTTAACTCAAACCAGTTGAACTACCCAACCCCCCAATAATTACACCAATTTAATATTCCTATCAATTTTCTTCTAACAAATTTAATATTACTCAAATTTCTTAATTCCTGTTGTTTAGTCAACAGAATCCTATGCTTAGGGATGGCGTGGTAAATTTCTTAGGTGAATCAGCATATGAAATCGAAGTTTGCTTGTAAATGTAGATATTATCGTAAAATCCAAATGTTCACATCAGAGTAGTACTAGCAAATATGTACAAAGCTAAAACACTAGATAAATCTCGCACAAGCAAAATCACAACAACAGCAACAAGCAAAAGCAAAAGTTAAATTACAAGCATGAAAGAAAAAAGAAGAAATAGTTAAAGTGAGGATTAGGTGACTGACTTGAGAGAGCGAGAACCCTAGGTTTGGCCATTTGACGACCAAGCTTGGAAGATTTTCCTAAGATCCCATGACTCTTGGCAACACGAAGTGATAAGATGATCTTCTGCTTTGGGTCTTCGATTGCAGATTCACAAGCTCGCCGGAGTTCAACATCGTCGGCGCTGGATTTCGCCATTTTTTGTGATCTGAAAGCAACTTTGGGAACACAGAAAATAAAAAGAAAAAGTGAGACGCAGTAAAATTTGGGAAAGAACAACGGTTTTCTCGGTTGGTGTTAGATTTTTTTAATGTAAAATATTCGCCTTATAGTGCGTTGTGTTATGCTTGTGCGACTCACTTTTTTTTTTTTTTTACTGTCCGACTTCGGTTTACATTTTTACTGCTTTTTACCAAGAGTGACCACGATTCAACCTCATGTAGGATCTGTCTTAGATATTGGGGTAAATGTGGAATTTACACTTAGAGTAAGAGACACCGAGAAAACTGAAAAAATATATTTAATTTAAAATCAGAAAATTAACATACATAAAAATATTATATTGAGGCAATTGTGTTTGCTAACTTATTTTTAATCGGTAGTTATTGAATAATTTTTTTTGTTGCCACATAGAATATAGAATATGTTGCTTTCACTAAATTGGAATTTTCAGTGTAAACGAATATTTTATAAGTTTAGTTTTGATTTTGTTAGAGTATTACAATAATTAAGAATAATTTTTCTATAATAAATTTTGAAAAATAATTAATCATATGAGTTGGTTACGTATATTTTTTTTTTAAATTGAGGGGTATTTTAAGTTTTTAAATTTATTTTTAAGAATAAATTTTATCAAAAACACTTGTTAATAATTTAAATATAAAAAATTATGTAATTTATATTTTAGAATTAAAAAATGTTATATTTTATTTAAAATTTTGTATTTTTTTATCGTTGAATAAGTATCATAAGAGCACATATTGGTATAACCCTAACTTTTCAAATAATAGATTGATGAAAAAATCTATTTTTAAATACTTCTTCAAAAAGATAATTGGTAATATTTATAGTGTCCATGTAAATTATAATAGAAGAGAGGTTATTTTAAGTGACTTTACCCTAATCATTATCATCCAATTGTTGATAATTTTTAATTATTAACTTGAGTCTTATAATTTATTTAAAATTTAACGGAGATTATATGGCGGTTAAATTTAAAGATCATAAAAATATTTTAGTATTTTAATTTCCTTCCTCTCTTGGTACTTACCACCATGAAAAAGTTATAGACTATCTCAAAAATACTTAAAATTAATTTTTAATAAATATCTATAATATTGACGTTGAATTTAATTCAAAATATCATTGTGATATTATTTTAAGATAAACTAATGATATATATTTAAATAGATTTTTATTTTTTATTGATAATATAATGATAATTGTATTAGTGATAACTAATATGAGCATGTCTAAATTTTACTAACTATTTAATATTTTGTATTTTAATTAATTAAATATAAGACACTAATCAATTTAGATGTAATAAAACTCACGATAATTGATTAAATAAATACAATATATAACAAACATCAGAGATTCTCCGTATCTTCATAATTAACTGAAAGTTAAAAGAGTGTATAAATGATTAAATATTTATTTTCAAACAATATAAATATTAGAGTATCAAGATAGACAAATATTCTTAGGGCTATGGAAAGTAAATTTTAAGATACAATAAATGAGTTGATAGTATAATGGAAAAAAAAAAGGGCAACAACACTAGAAATGAGGTTGACCATAAAATTGAGAAGAACATACTAAGACTAACGCATAAATTCTCTTTTCCTTTCCTTAGAAAAGAACCTAACACTATAGCAACAAAGTAAGTGGCATAACCCCAATTTGATGCAATATCCTCTCTCATGTGTTGGAGTTTTACATTGAATGTGTCTAACCTAAACATATCATCCACACAATTTGTCGCTGCTTGAAGCCCATACAACACCTGCAAGACACAATTTATATGAATCTTTCAAAGTTATAGTATTTTCCATTTAAATATAAATTACAAGAAAAATACTATTAAAGAGACAAGCTAGATCACCAAGAGATGATATGATAACACGAACTGTTGTTGGTTGTTCTTAAACAAGCTAAAGCAATTATTATTTGAAATTAATTGTAGGCTCCAGAGTTCAACTCTATTAAATTAAAAAAAACATTACATATGTTTCTAATTATCTTTAAATAGAAAGACTCTTTCAATTTACTTAATTACCATTTTTTCACATCTCTTAATTTATCTTAAAATATAAAAATTATATTTAATTATAAAAAATTAATACATAAACTAAACAAATTAACTATAATGTAAACCTGAGTAAAAAAAACAAACCATCCTACCAACTTCTTTAATAAAAAAAAATAATAATAAGTACTTGTAATAAGAGACATAAGTGGTATTTTATTGAAATTATGGGTTTTAATAAGGAGAAAAGATATAATAAATGCTCGGATATGTTTATGGTGTAAAATAATTGATACTAACTTTATAGAAATAAATAAGCACCAACTTAGAGAAAATTAGAGATACAAGCCTCTAAATCATAAATAAATAAGTAAATAGGGGAAACTAATAATAATATAAAGAAAATCAACAGCCAATAAAATATTAAACGATAATAATAAATAAAAAAAATTATAATTCCAACTCAAGATAATTATAGAATAAAAAATCAAATCAAATTCACATGTGAACAATCAATCATATAATTCAAAAATTAAAATATAATCACTAAAACAGAAGTCACTGTCAACGGTAGAGACAGTCTTCACATATCAGTTGATAGGGGTACCTGAAAAAACTCCGACGTCCAAGTCAAAAAAAATTTAAATAGATATCGAACATTTAATAATTAATTTTTAAAAAGGAAAATTTTCATTGAAAAGGAAAAAATGTTATCTAGAGAAATTAATTTAAAAAGCTTTCATTGAAAAAGGAAATTTTTTAACTAAAAATATCATTTTTTTTTCCTTCTATTTAATTCTAGAGTAGTAGACATTATTGTACAAGGTCCAATATTTAAATTAAGCTTCAATTCACATTGACATGCAAAACATACGGTTTGCAAGGGAGTTAACACTTAAAATTTAAAGCTGTTACCTGTCACTCTTTCTTGCTGCTACTCACCATAATATGTTCAATCCGTCATATGGCCACTTAAACCTCCAAGACAAATAAATTTCACTTACTCATAAGACCTAAATAAAATTTATTTTATTAAATTTTAATATTCTTAAAATAAAAATATAATTTTTTTAAAATTTAATATTATTTCAATAATATTAAATCAATTAAAATTAATTTAGTTGTGTCATATTTTAAATTTCATTTTAAAATTTGTTGGGCCGCAATGATAAAGAAACAATTCAATTTGAAATCAAAAAGTAAAATCAACAGCCAATAAAATATCAAACAATAATAATAAAGAAAATTGTGCTTCCAACTCAAGATAAGTCCAAGGTGTTACTCTTATCTGTTATGCAGAATGTTCCACAAAATAATTCATAATATTATTTAAGTGCTTAACAAAAACATGATACGACCTGAAAATAATTATGAAATAAAAAATCAAATTAACTTCTATAACTCTCATCCTAACATAATACAAAAATTAAAATGTGATCTTTAAAACAGAAATCACTGTTGCCGACAATAGAGACAGTCTTCACATATATCAGTTGGTGGGGTACCTACAAAGACTTCAACGCCCTAAGTCAGTAAAAGTTTGAATAGAGATATATAACATCTAATAATAAATTTCTAAATTCATTGAAAAAAAATGTTATCTAGAGAAACCAATTTAAAAAGCTTTCATTGGAAAATAATTTTTTTTAACTAAAAACATCAAATTTTCTTTGCTTCTATTTAATTCTAGAGTAGTAATTTAATTCTAGAGTAGTAGACATTGTTGTACAAGGTCCAATATTTAAATTAAGCTTCAATGATATTCACATTCACATGCAAAACATACAGTTTGCAAGGGAGTTTACACTTAAAAAAATTATATATACAATTTCAAAAACTGTTACCTGTCACTCTTGCTGCTATTCACCATAATATGTTCAAATCCATCAGAAAAGAGACAAGCAAACTCATCAAAGAAGTTAAACAATCCTAAGCTTATCAATGTTATTATTATGTGATAAATCCCTTCAAAATTCCAAATTCAACTTGTTGATTGCTGATTTCAGTGTTCCATATATAAAAAAGAATTCAAAGACAAAATTTCCTGTGCTATGGTAATGAGGCGGATATCCAATTAGGAGAGAAGATTCTCATAGATCAAATATCAAAAAAACAGCAGTAGCAAAAGTTTCCAAACCAAGAGGCAGAGATTCGTACGTCTATTGGGTTACTTGAGAGTATCACTGGTTTCTGACAGTTTCGCTTCCTTCTACAGCAAGTCTGACTCAAGAAAGAGTGATTTTATTCTAGTCCACACTATCAAGAAACCAAACTAAAGCCAGAGAGAACAAGATTGATATAATCTTCTGCCACAATTGACCAACATTTAAAAGTTGTAACACCAGAGAAGAAATCACAAAAAAGAATGAATGGACAAAACTAGAAACTCATAATTGAAAGTAAGATTGAAAAACAGATTTCATACTCCAAATAGATAGTCAAATTGAACAAAAAGAATATTTTGTCTTCATATCATGCGTTCAATAAATACTTAAAATCAAGAATAAAATAGGTCACCATAACTATGCATGAAGCCAACAATATTCGAACACTCAACTGCATAAAAACAATTGTGCTATCAATCAGAAAACAGAAAAAAGAAAACCAAACTCCTCAAATAAGTTCAAATTATCTAATAAAATCCCTTGAAAATTCCAACTTTAATTATGTTGATTGCAGATTGCAGTGCTCATTATATTAAACAAACTCCTAATCCAAAGGCAGGTTTGCTTCACCACCGTAACAACGAGGATAAGTAACTAGGAGAAGAGTTCTGCTTATAAAACATAGAAAAAGAATGATTTTATTCTCAAGGCCAGAAACCAAAATCGTTATAATCTTCTACCACACCTACCAACATTCATAATAATCCTATAACATCCATGAAGAAATCACAAAAGGAAAGAATCAGTTAATAAAACTTAATACTCAAAATCCAAAAGGAAGGCTGAAAAACATCCATATTCCAAATAGAGATAATCATATTGAATGAAAAGACTACCTTTCCTAAATATTGAAATGAGACTTCATGATATAACTAGCAGTAGAGATCAACAAATCAAACTCGAGGTGGTGGCTGAACCCTATGAAGGATGTTTCTATTATGATACACCACTCTGCAGAAAAACATGTTAACAATTCAATGTGTATGTCTGATGTTAAAACCATAGACAGAAATATTGAAATGAGACTTCATGATATAACTAGCAATATAGATCAACAAATCAAACTCGAGGCGGTGGTTGAACACTATGAAGAAGGATGTTTCTACTATGATACACTATCCAGCTTGCTGCAATACGCTTCAACACATTTATCTCTCTGTGATTAAATGAAGAATAATAATCAAAGAATTGATTTAAAAGAATGAAAGAATAAGTATCAGTTTTTGAGATGACCAAGGAATAAGTATCAGTCATAAAAAATAAGAAACTCCGAAATCGAAACCAATCGAAGCAGGCAATCATCCTAAAGAATTAAGGAAACCAATCGAAGCAGGCAATCATCCTAAAGAATTAAGGCACTCATCTCCGATCACCTTGGAAAATGACAAAATTCGTCTTAGTGACATTAACTTGTTGGAGGAATTTGAAAAAGATGTTCATGTCAGTTAATATTGTGTTTGGAGGTGGAAAAGTCATAAGAGGTGAAATAGAATTTCCAATTGGTATTAACAATGGCATTACGGTCTCAATTAAAATCTAAAATTTCTAAGGCATATTAGATCCAATTTGGAGCACATATGAATTGAAGAGCAATTACTCAAGAATTAACCAACATATAACTAACAAGAGAGTTATAGATGTCACTCACTAGGCTCAGTGGTGGTGATCATAGCAGCTCTCACCAAGTTGAATCTACAAATGCTGAACGTACATAATAATCTAGAAAGAAACTTCGATATCTAATAAAACTACATATACATCTCAGAACTTGATAAAGAAACGTAAAGGAACTTGAATAAAACTACTCATTCAGTTCTTCCACCTTGAGGAGCAAATTTCGTAGGCACAAGTAATCCAGAAAGCGAGGTTTGCATGTATCTTGAAACAAACCCCAACTAGGCATGAAGACAAAATCCACCAAGCATGATGACAACATCAAACAAACTAATGATACCAAACCCATCATATTCAATAATTCACAAAAATCAAATACTTATTAAAATCACAGGTAGGAAAAAAAGCATGGAGAAGAAGAAACCAAGAATTTTGATTTTAGGAAAATGTCACCATAATTATGCAAGAAGCTAGATTTTTCAGGTAATGTTGCTCAACAATTTTCGAACATTTCACTGCAGAATAACAAATGCACAATTTAATATTCATTCATATGTGCAGACATTCAAAAACAAAAAGAAAGACAAGCATACACATCCAAGTTAATTTCCATTATGTTGATTGCGTATTGCAGTGTTTAATATATAAAAAACTGACAACTTGGACTAGCAAATTCATCTAAACCAAGAAGCAGGAACAAAGAACCCAACCATATCGTCCTAAAATCCCACTGTCAACAAATAAAATCTTAAACCAAGAATAGGGATGACCAGTACAAAACAGAGATAGAAAAAAAGTGATTTTATTCCCAAGGTTGGAGACCATAGTCTTTCGCTACAGCAACCACTGATATTCATAACACTGTAACATCAAAGAAGAAACATATAAAAGGAATGAATCGATAAAAATACACACTAAAAATGGAAAGATTGAGAACACAGAATAACTAGTCCTGGATTATCTCCACCATAGCTTTCACGTGCCACCATGTGTTCATAGATTACCATCCCTACAACACTGAAAGAGAGTGATTCGTGTAGATCAACATTATAAAAAAATCCATAAAAAAGTTTAGGAGTAGCAAATTATTCCAAACCAAGATGCAGGAACAAATAACCCAGACTTGTTGTCCTAAATTCTCCGGCTGACATGTACGAATTCCCTTAAAACACAAAGACACCACATTCGATAACTATCGATAACAGAGAGTTGATAAAATTCGATAGCAGAGAGTTGACAAATGTAATAAGTAATAAGTTATAATTGGTAGTTTATAAGTGATAAGTAATAATTGATAAGTAGTACTTGATAAATGATAATTGATAAGTGAGAGTTGATAAATGATAATTGATAAGTAATAGTTGATAAAAGATAAATAATAGCTTATAAGTACTAAGTAATAATTGATAGTTGATAAATCATAAGTGATAGTTTATAAGTGATATAATTGTTGATAATTGATAGTTGATAATTAATCATTGATAAGTGATTGTTGATAAATGATAAGTAATAGCTAATAACTGATAATTGATAAGTAATAAATGATAAGTGATAGTTGGTAAGTGATAGCTAATAAATGATAAATGATAGCTAATAAGTGATAAGTGGTATTTGATAAATGATAACTGATAAGTAATAAGTGGTATCTAATAAGTGATAACTAATAAATAATAAGTGATAAATGATAAGTAATAAGTGATAGTTGATAAGTGGTAGTTGATAACCGATAAATAATAAGTGACAAATGATAAGTAATAAGTGATAGTTGATAAGTGGTAGTTGATAACTGATAAATAATATGTAATAAGTAATAAATGATAATTGATAGTTGATAGTAGATAAGCTATAGTTGATTAATGATAATTGATAAGTGATAGTTGATAAATGATAATTGATAAGTGATAGTTGATAAGGGATAAATTGACAAGTGGTAGTTGATAACTGATAAATAATATGTGATAAGTGATAGCTAATAAGTGATAACTGATAGTTGATAAGTGATAGTTGATAAATGATAGTTGATAAGCGATAGTTGATTAATGATAATTGATAAGCGATAGTTGATTAATAATAATTGATAAGTGATAATTGATTAATGATAATTGATAAGTGACAGTTGATAAATGATAATTAATAAGTAATAGTTGATAAAGAATAAGTAATAGCTAATAAATAACAAGTGATACTTTATAAGTGATATAATAGTATCACAGTGTCAAGTTACCACATCCCATCAAAATTCATGAAGAAATCACAAAAGGAAAGCAAACGACAAAAACTAATCAATCAGAATAGAAAGACCGAAAAACAAGAAGTTCATCCATAAATCAAATAGCGATGATTAAATTGATAAAAAAGAATCGATTGTCTTCATTGAATTTAAACCCAAAGCAGAATGGGTCTCCACCATAGTTTCCATGTATGACCAAGAGTTCATAGATTACCTCTCCTATAACACCAAAGGAAAAATCACAAAAAGTCCATAAAACTAGACACTTGTAACTTACAAAGAAACATAGAAACGAAAAGAACTCAAGATAGTAGAGATCAGCAAATCAAACTCAAGGCGGATCTTGTACAAAATATTTTGGGAAGCCGGAGAACGAAAAGTATTAACTGAAATTTTATAATTAAAATTTTTAAAAGTCATATAATTTTTTTAGAGTATCACACAATTCATACATAGTAGACAAGTTGAAAAACAAAAAATTAGAATTTCAATTTTCACAAGTCATACAATTTTCACAAGTCACACAATTCAATCAAATAAAATATATCCATTTTATAATTTTCATCTTTGTCAAAAAATATTCTTCTTAAAAAAAATACATTAATTTTTTTTTTATGTTTAAATATCGTGTCACTTCTAAAAAAAAAATACATATTTCAATTAAAATAATTCACAATTAAAAAATAGTGTCACACTATATCATATATTAATTATTAACAATTTGCTAATCACAGTATATAATATATAAAAAATAGCTTATTATTGAGTTGATAATTAGAGTGTTAGAGTTTGTTATATATATATTGTTGTATCACATAGTTTAAAGATATTTTAATAATTTATCACTATTATTTTGATAGAAAAAACGTATGACAAAACCGTATGACAAAACCGTGCCATTTGAATAAAAATTGTAAAACGTTTATGATTCAATATTGGATAGACAACACCTTCAAACAAAAATCCTAACAATTAAGCCATAAAATCGAAAGAATAATATCAAAACAATCGATGTCGATTTATTAGAATCTTCATTATATCAATAATCAAACCATAATAATCCGAATTACGATGAATTAGATGAACCAACCAAAACACCGCGAACAGAAACAATTAGACTAGAGTAGGTTTTAACGGAGATGCAATCAAGCTAGCTGAATTTTATTATTTTTCTGTATACAATTCTATTAACATGACATTGATATATGAGTCATCACATTGATATATAAGACGACAACTTAAAATTATTTTTTATAAATTATTTTATATTATATTTAGACTTTAAATTTTATATATAATAAACTACAACTTTAAAAATACATATTTTTATTAAACATTAATTAAATATTTCATTGTATAATTAATAATATACAATATCATAAAAAGAAATTAGTATTTACAACATGTCATAAATAAAAATGTAAGAACTAAATAATATTATTCACATTTTAATACTATAGCATAGCATGTTTCAAAGAAATCTCTAACATAGTTTTAAATTAAATAGTTCTTGAAATATCATATTAGAATAATTTGAGATATATATTGCTCATAATTTCAAATTAAATAGTTCTTGAAATATCATATTAGAATAATTTGAGATATATATTGCTCTTAAAAAGCATAATTTTAAAGTCGAGAAGTAGATAATATTTTTTATACCATAACAACCTTCAAAACCTAATGTCATGTTTATATTAATTAACTAATGTTTATAAGACTAACATGAGATTATTTATACTCTTGCAATTTTTGTGTGAAAGATCTACGACTCTCATGAGTCAAAACAACATCTATGACTCTCTTTTACTACATATAGTTCTCATAATTAGTGGACAAGCTTGTGACTTTCGCCTTGTTTTTCCAATCATGCTAAAAATCCTAAAGTTATTAGTGTTGAGTCACAATAATTCATTATAAAACAGAAAGCAAACCCTTACAATTTTTTTTGTTTTTTATTCCCTTTTTAAACCAATACAGAAAAGGGTCTGTTAGACTACAACTTACGCTACCCTTTTCTTTCTTGAAAAGAACCTAAAATTTAATTATTTCATTGATGACCTAGATTTTAACGAATGATATAAGTTTAAACTAAATTTAACTTGAAGCATCCTAATGCATAATATATTTGGATCATTAATTCTACTTTGATCTCAAATATTAAAAAAAATCATTTTATATTTGACCAAAAATTTAGACCAAATACGTTTTAACATTTGTGACAAAAAAAGTACCTTATTAAGACTACTTTACGGATTTTTGTTAATTAGAACAAGAGAAATATTGATATTCTAGGATCAAACAAATGTAAAGGTTATTTAAGAAAAAAACACAATCTAAAAGTCCAACCATAATAACCTCATTGGTCATAACTATTTAAAATAATAAAAACTACTACACCTTGAAAAGGTTCCTTTCTCTATGCAACTTTTTTTTCCAGGACTACTCAAGCTTATTGCTTGTATGGTCTATAAAACGTTGGAAACTAAACCAACTGACCGTTAAAATAAAAATCCAGATACAACTTAATCCTAAGTCATTTCCTCATAAAAATAACCATCTTTAAAAGGGTTACCCCTTCAGTAAGCAATTTTTCTATCTCAGGAATATAAAAGGCTTCTTTTACAGTGATAAGACATCTATTGCATCAGTGGTTTGTAGTTTTGCTGGGGACAACTGCTTCATTGTGTATTTAACTTTGATACAGATCCTTGCCATCAGACCCCACTTCAAAAATGTCGCTGGAATAACTGCTATGTCCGACAGGGAACATATTGCTAATATAATTAGTTTCACTTAAAAATATATTGATGTTAACATAGAAATTTGAGTCGGGAAACAAGTAAAAAGAAAAATTTCTTGTTTGTATCATTTGCCTTTCTGCCAACTACAACTTTTCTGGAATAGCTTAATCAAAGAGCCCATAGTAAACAATAAATACAAAACCATAACCTATACCGATTAAGAGAGGAGAAAGAGAGGGGCTAGAAAAACAAACAACACATATACCTGATTTGATTGGCTGATGAAAAAAATGAAATAAGGAATGAGTTAGATAACTGCAGGTAGGCATCACTTCAACATTCGACCAATTTAACTAAATCAGTTTTGCAATGGTTTTGCCTTGCGAATGTGGCCCATGCTATTGACCAGATCCTTGCGGGTGCATACAGGGAACATATTGATGTTTTTGAATGCTTTCAACTGCCACAGAACATATGGGAAGCTGAGCTGATCCCTAGAAGTGAAGCGAACCACCTCATTAAACCAGACACACATCAATAGATTCGTTAGTGGCGTATGCTTCCTCACTATAACAGAGGCTTCACATAGAGCTGAAAAAACAAGTTTGATTGAACACTGTAAATTATTGGTGCAACGGTTGGGAATATGTCTAATCAGTGAAAGTCAAAGTTTGGTAACAGACTCAATGACATCTATTGACAAACATATAGCTATATACAATATCAATTCAAAAGATGGCAGCTAAATTTTGGATAAAACAGAACAAAAATCTTTCCGTTATGAAGAAAAGAAATACTTGATGTTAAAATTACTGTTAGCTAATGAAAAGATGATCAATGAATACCTTTCTTTCCATTAAATCTCTTGTCTCCAGGCAAGCCATCTTTTCTGTATTGATTCAGTTGCACTTCAACTTCCTCCGGCTTGGCTTTGTTTTTCTTGACAACAGCCTTTGCTTCATCATAGACACTACCGCGAGCTCCGTGTTCTGAGATGGCAAGTAAAGAACTAGTGCGCCAAAGGAGTGCTTCCAACACACCTAGTGGGTCCCTCCTAAATTGAGACTTGGAGTCTACCCAAATAGAGTATTTTGCATGAGGAAAAAGGCGATGGCTTAACATCTGAAAAAATTGCAAGCTCACACATGGTTGAACAGGGAAACAGATACACAAAAGCCATTATGCCCATATACCTCATTTTATCGTTGACAAAATAAAGCATGTGTCCATGGAGTTAATGAAGACAACAACCATTCTGTACATGATTCATATTACAGTGGGAAAGTGCAGCAACAGAACTACTATGCACATGAAACATTATCATGATGTAGCAAATGATATATACAGGAAGAGATGTGGGCATCAAAGATTTAATACCTTGGGAATTTTACCATTCAACCTTTGATCGGAAAAAGGAAGATCTTGAACGACAATTACACGCCATTTTCCAACAAATCCATTGTCTCCTACTCTGCGACCCACTAATTCCTGTGCTTTTAGGGTGATTTCATCCCAGAATGCTACATAGCAAACCTGCATACCACTAAATAGATTTGGCAAATAAGATTAGTGACTTCTAAGATACGTCAAGAATAAACTCTAATACTACTTATTTAACCTTCTTAAGCGAAGCCTTTGACATTCCAATCGGTTGATAGAGATCATCGCCACCACCAAATGCACAAGTAGATACCGCCACTTTGCAACCTTCCATGAAACTTTTATCTTCATCAGATATTCTAAACCCTCCATTCACACTGTAGAACCCACAATGTACCATCATAGTTTCTTTCACCTATACAATGAAGAACCAAAACCAAATCAAACCGCATATTACATATAACAGAATATATAACTACAACCAAGCATATCAAGTAGTGAAAAAAGGCCAAAAACATAAATTACATACAGTTAATCTAGGAAAAAATAATTTAAGCAGTACTAATCACCTCGAAACTTCTATCTCTTTCCTCAAATGTTTGATTTCCAGTAAATAAATTAAATCTTGTATCCTCCGCACGCAATTGAGACAATGTTGTATTCCCTCCTGTAAAAGACGCATCTCTCTCTGACATATACAAGACTTTACCAATAGGTAAACTAGTTTCTCCTTCCACAGGAATCTCTAATTGCTCGAGTTTTTCAGGTGGTAGAAGCTTCAAGCAACCTGATAGAATTAATTCACATGTCATACACAACATTGGCCTTCTTGAATTTTATCAAAATAAAAAACAAAACCTCACTCATTACTACAGATGCAATGAAAGAATTAAGGGCAGTAAAAATAAGTACATGTTTGCATTCACTGTTGTGATAGACCAACAAAATGTTTCCAAAAACATAAAATTAATGTTGATATGTTGAGTGTTCTAAAAGAGAATTGCTTTTCCCTCTAGAATCAATTATGACTCTATTTGGCAAGGCCAATCTTATACTATATAAGTTCGAATGATCAAAGTAATGTTGTTTGGTAACTGTCTTTCTCTCACAAGTTTATAACAATTTTTCACTAGCTTTAGAGTCTTTTGCGATCGAGTTTATAGCTTAGAGTGTATCATTCTTTCTCTCATTTCGACCTTAATTATCTTAATCGAAAAAAATTTAAATATTAATTAAAAAAATATATTTTGTCTCATTTTATATCTATTAGCTAGCTCAACAACAAATTTTACCAAACACTCATATTCAATCTCCAAGGTTATCTGCTATGAACTAGTTTATCCAATCCATCTATCCGCTATCTGTTAGCATCTCAGCTATTGGCTGCATCTTACCAAATAGAGCTTATAGCTTATCAGGAATTGAAGCTTTGGACTACAGACATAATTTTAACCTCAATTTTTTTTACATGAATCCCTCTAAACCTAAACTCACAAGCAAACCAACTAACTTTGAATCAAAATAAATTATACAAAATTAAGAATGAACTTACGTTCTCTGACACCAGCAACAACATGAGTAGTAGGATCAAGACGATCCAAGTTAGGGTGGGATTGTTTAACCAATGTGGGAGTAGATCCATCGACATGAGTGCGTGATTGTGGAACTAGACCAATTCGTGTGGCTTCGTAAAAGAGCAAACACGCAGCTGGAATAATGATAAGTAGCATCCAGTATTTGAGTAGAAGTTTTCTCAGCAATCGTCTGTGGCCAAGTTTCTTCCGTTTCCGTCGAGCGCGAACACGCATCCGACCTAGTTCGTCGGATTCGTCGTCGGAGACTGAGATCGATACGCCGTGGTGATTATTGTTTTGGAACATTGCTGAGGAATTTGGCGTGAAATGCGAAGAGGGGAAAATTGTGATAACGATAAAAATTAAACGACCTAAGACTCCCCCTCTGCGTGTGATTGATTGATTTACTTTGTGAGAGCTTAAAAATTAATCAGGGCTTTAAAGCGAATCTTCTGTTTTGGGTTCCATTTCTGCCATTGATGTGATCCCAACAACGTTTGAGTTTGAGATTATTGCAATAAAACGATAGTAATTTTCGGTATTTACTCTTCCTAATCCTAATGCCATGTCCCTCATTGGGTGTTATTTTATTCAACTTCTTTTCCATGGTTTCACTGGGTTTTTTTTTCTTTTTTTTCTTTAAGATGAAATGTTAAAAATCGCACAAAATAATATGAAATTTTGAATTCGAATATGATATATGATATTCGATATAATAATTTTAATAAAGCACATATAATATGAAATTAAATTTTAAATTTGAATCTAATATATAATATTTAATATAATAATTTTAATATTTATTAATTGAATTATATTTTGTAAATATATGTTTATTAGTTTTTATTATATTATTATTCTAATTAATTTTACTATTGACTTATTAATTAGAGACACTAAGATAATTATCATATTTAACCCGTTAAAACGATGTTAATTTATTAATTGTAATAATATGATAATTTCTCTTTGAAGTGAAATTTATATAATTGTATTATTTATAAGAAAAAAAACTCTCCAAAATTGAGAGGATTTGTCTAAAAAAAAAATCACAGAATTGCTAGATCACGACAATAAAAAAAGTTGTGATAATTAATCTTTATCCGTCTCAATCAAAACTTTTTCTTTTCAAAAAAAAATTCAATCGGAACTTTGATTTTAATAACGTTTTTTTAGATAGATTTAGAGAACTATGTTTAATAAATATATATTTGTATTAAAAAAAACATTAATTTTATTAGCGCCTCTAATATGAATCATGTAATATTGATTAACTATGTTTCCTTTAACTTTGATTATAAGTAAACATATCTATTTCATATTTATTTAAAAAAAATATATGTACGAGTACTAACATTACAATAAACCAAGTGAAATTAGACTTTAATTTCTTAGACGGGATTATAACTTTGTCCATGAAAAAAAAATGCAATTTAGATAATAAAATTCATTAAAAATGATCAATCGGGTTTCTCGGAGGAGATTAGTGTAAATTGGTGGTCACTTCTCAAACATATTTTCCACAAAAATTTGTTCACTAAAAAAAAAGTCATTTAAAAATAAAACTTAAATTAAGTGAAAAATATTTTAAGAATTACATGCTTAAATATAATAAAATTAGTCAAATTTCTTATATTAGAGACCGCCAAATATAGATTTGTTTTATTGCCAATGACCAAATACATATCAAAGCATATCCAGCTGTGCCAGAAGCAATGGCTTCACCTTTACTGATTTAGATCACGTAATCGTTAATTGTAAGGCTTTTTGTGTCTAGGTTGGCTAATACTAGTGTGGTTTTATTAATTAAGATAGGTGAAAGCAAAGCTGATATAATGGTTTTGTTGGGGTTGCTAGAAACCTTGACTCTATTTCTTGGGTGGGAAGTGTTCCAAACCCAATTGCTTCTATCGTTTGTTCTGAGTCCCTCTTTGGGCGTTGAATGAAGTACTTTCCCGTGAAAAATAAACATGTTATACACATGATTCAGGGCCAGGGCCATAACAACCATCTTCAGAAATTTTACAGATAGTTGAGATATTCAGAAACAATCTTTTCACAGACTTTCAATACACCTAATTCAGGAACAAATACACATAATGAGACCTTCGACATAGTAAAAAGGTTATCTTGACTGGCTAGTTACCTACATTTCGCAATTCCATACAATCAAGCGAATAAGAAATAAGGAATATGAAAACAAAGGGCAGGATTCCGTATACAGATGCCTCAGGGGAAACCTACAATTGATAGTTCTGTAACCGAAAGTAACCAACTACAAGGATACAGAGAAGAAAGAAAAAGACAGACCAGACCATATATGAAAACTCCAACATCAACGTTTGGAATATTGAGGGGCTTTACGAGCTTTCTTGAGACCAACTTTCTTCCTCTCAACAACTCTAGAATCTCTGGTCAGAAGCCCTTGTTGTCTCAAAGGTACTCTATGACCTTCACTCACCTTTAGCAATGCCCGAGCAATGCCAAGGGTGATTGCCTGTGCCTGACCGGAGAGACCACCACCCTCAGCTTTAATAAATACATCATAACTATTTTCATATCCCAAAGTTATTAAGGGCACCTTAATGTATTGAAGCCACAATGGGTTTCCCTGAAGATATTCCTGTACAACGTAAAAATCATAAATCAGACAAAAGAAGATAAACAGAGACAATGAATAACAACATAGCGACTAAAAAAAGTAGACAGAAATCAAAGCAAATGTTTGGATGGGGAGTACTGAAGGGAAAGCCACAGGAAGATTAAACTTTCATTTTTGAAGTAAGAGTTAGATTCGTGTATGTTTTCACCTTGGAGCTCAGAGATTGGCAGTTGGATTCTAAAATCTAACAACTGAGACTCTGAGAGTATTGATCTCTCAGCAGTTGAATTCATTCAACGACTGACTTTCGGATGAGGCAGAATAGGATCCAAGTTCCCTATGTTTTTGGGATGAATAACACTGTATTGGAGTTCGTCTGAATTGATATTGAAATATGCACATAATGTTCAAAAAACTAAATAAGAAAATAAAAACTTCATAATAGTCTATCTATTAACTGTGAAGCAGACACTGAAAATGCAGATACAAAGGCAACATTTGGGAAATTGAAAGTGATTGAATATAACCACATGCGTCAGTGTGGTGTCAGTGTTACCCTTCAGCACCAACATGTTCTAAAAGAATTTGGCTCATCTAAAGTGAGAAATTAGTAAAGTGAACAAATCAATGGTGGATATTATAGTCACTCATAATTAAAATCACGCACGTGCATACAACATTAACCATTGATTTGTTTATTAATGGATGATATTACTCTCAATAGGAGCTTATTTGGTTCTAAAATGTCAATGCAACATAGTAGTAATCTATTAGTTTATTTTTATTCTAAAAAATATTAAACTAGATAATATTTACTTGAAATGAAAATTCCGTCTTCTAATTGAAATTCTCATCAAACCCTAAATCCAATACTATATTAGAAAACGCATTATAATAAAACATAAATTGGAAACACAAAATACAGTGTTCAATTAGATAAACCAATCCAGCCACACAAAAAAAGGCACCTAGACTTCAAATTGGAAAACGCATATGAATAATGTAAACGAGAACGAAAGGGAAGAGAGGGAAGAGACCTTAGCGTCACGGTAATTAATGACAATTTTGCCAGTTCCTTCCTGGAGAACAACCCGAGCGACGGCAGATTTCCGGCGACCAGTACCGATGATAGTTTGAGCGGCGAAACCACCGGGAAGTCTTGATTTGACGTATTTTTGGAGGTCGTCGATTTCCGGTTCGGAAGGAGCAACGAGTGATGTTGCGGATAAAGTGAATTTGGGAGAGCGGGAGAGAGTTCTGGAGAGAGAAAGAGTGGTTGGTTTATGAGAGATGTTGGAGGAAAATGAGAGTGAAGAAAGAGTAGCTGTGAGAGATGATAAGGAAACCGCCATGTTTTTGGACACTGATAAATGGATGTAGCCAGAGAAATGGGATAATGGTTATTTATTTTCTTCTGAAAAACGGGAAAAGATATATTCAGTTTTCGTTTATGCTAAAAATCTAAAAAAGAAAAAGGGTAAGGCTTGTACTACTCCATTACAATTACACTTTTGAAATGATTTTAAACGATTCTTTTGTCATAAAAAAGAGTCTTGCATTACTCGATCAAAATTGTAATTTAAGTAAAATGAGTTTTATGAAATTTAATTAAAAAATTACAATTTTTTAAATAAAAATGAATTATTTTAAAAAAATTTCTTTTATTATATTTTTTAATAACAAAATGTGATTCTTTATCTTTTCTGATATATGAGATTTTTATTTTTTATTTTTCTTATATAAATTTATTTTTATCTCTTCATTTTATTATTTTACAGTTGTCTTTATTCTAATTTCATTCTTCCATTAGTTTGTTTATTTTTTTTTTTTACTTTTAACACTACTTCGAATGATATTTTAAAGAATAATTAAAAAATATTAAAGATTGAAATAAAAGATTTCAATTTTTGTTAGGTATGCTTGATTTTTGAAAAGATAATATATAAGTTGTTATGTCATAATTATTGATTAATATTAATTTTATATCATTTGACTCTTATTATATGTATATGTAATGAGTTGATATTTTTTTTTTGAAATGTTAACTTTTAAATAATATTAATTTTCTATCTCAAGCGTAAGGTGTGTGATATTCTACTTTAAAGTGTGTGAGATAATCTACAAAATAATGCAAATTGATAATTTTCTCCACGTATTATTAAAAAATTAATATAACTTTAAGTATATTTAGAAAATTATTTTCGTTTTACACTTTTTTTATTCATCACTTTTATTTTTTTTCTTATTTATTCTCATTTACTCGCGTAAGGATGAATGTTTGACTAAACCCAACACACCTCTTTAGATGAAGTTAGGTAGAAATTTTATGGGATTTTTTTTTAATAGTCCTTATTTTACAAATTTTTTAATTATTTCCTTTTAAAAATTATATATTAAATTTTTTTTTTTTTACTTACAAGTCGTTTTTATAAATAGTCATTTTTT
>JBBPBS010000689.1:3395564-3425696 GCA_037974835.1 Cicer judaicum
AAAAATATTACAAATTTTATAAAAATTACTATAAAATTAATTATCTTGATTAATTTAACATCCTAATGGTCTTGATTTCAATTTTTTGTTAAAATAAGGGTTATTAAAAAAAACTGACATCTTTTGACTATTTCTCTCAAATTTTGTAATAAAATTGGCAAAACTTTCAAGTGTATTTTAATTTAATTTAATTTAAAGTAAATAAATACTTTATTATTTTTATCAAAAATGTATTTTTATCATACAAAATCAGTGGATTCATAGTAACTTTTTGTCCAAAACCGTAAAAAAACGATCTTATTTTGCCTTCTTTTAAAATAGTTTTTTTTTCATGTACAGTGAAAATATAATTTGTGATTATCATTATTTTGAAATTTTTGTATCATTTTAGCCTAATATAAGATTTTGGATGTAATTTTGGCTAATTTATAAGAAGAAAATACATAATTAATTTTATATCCACGTCTAATAAGAATAAAAGATGTGATAAATAATTTTAGAAAGAATTATAAAATAAATCTAAATGAGAAAACGACTAATTGCGAGAGAAACAGTTAACTAGTTCTTGTTTTTGATAATTAACTAGTATTTGTATTTGTCAATTTTCTTCAATTCATAATGACGTTGTTTCTTATTAAAAAAATGTTTTAATATTTTTTTAATATTGAATATTTATTTGTTGTTTTTGAATGATATATTATAGTCCTAGTCCCTTTTGGAGGACATGAATAATAGACTTCACAATTAGGGATTTTTATAGGTATATCCTCTTTTTTTTTTTTTTTAATCCCAAGATGCCCCCACTTTAAATTAGGATAATTCTGTATTTTTATTAAAGTGGAGCTTGAAATTAAAATAATAAAAAAAATATACCTATAAAAATCCTTAATTGTGAAGTCTATTACTCATGTCCCTCAAAAGTGGCCATTATATGAACCATAATATATAATTCAAAAACAACAAATAATTATTCAATATTAAAAAAATATTAAAATATTTTTTTAATAAAAAACAACGTCATTATGATCGAGGAAAATTGACTAATACAAAGTATTGATGTAAGTAATTATCAAAAACAAAAACTAGTTAAACTAATCCATAGTTGAAACTACAAAGATTTTTCAAGGTAATATATCTTTAGTACAACTTAATGCAATTTAAATCCTAATGTGTGACATGACAAAAACTCATGAAATTGTGAAATGCATTTGTTGCCTCCTCTGTTAATTCAATCCAATAGAAATCAATTTTCGTATGCAGCTGATCCTCCCCAGTTCTTCACACGGCTTTCTGCATCATCAGCCTGTGATATCCAAAGGCATTAAATTAAATTTTAACAAACAACAAGTTACTTATTTGTAGAACAAAAAGGAAAATGTCATGGCCAAATTCTTAATGAGTCTAACTCAATTTGATGGAATATTTAATTCCGAAAAGATTTTGAGTTTTTTTAAAAAAAAAATTGGATATTTTCTGTATGCAACTACAGAGACTAATCTCTCGAGTCTTGTAAAATCTAAATAAGCATGAAACGCTCTTTAAATTTTTTAATATTATTATTTTTTTAAATTCAAATTTAAATTAGAAACTTTACTTAAACGAGAAGATACTTATGTTATCTCATTTAAACCTAACTTTAGTTTTAGTTGTGAAATCTTTCGAAAATTCTTATAAAATCCAATTAAAAAGAAAATCCAAAATATGAATTGCACCAACCTCTTTTTTCCAATTTGTTACTGAAGTGATGACTATAAGGATTATGGTCTGCAAGGTTATACCTCCAATCATACCTGACCAAATACCCTGAATAACAACAAATCATAGTTATAAAAAGAGTAAGAATGACATGAAAGAGTATATTTTGACTATACAATAAGAGTATATTTTGACTATACAATAAGAGATTGCAAAATAGTCATAGTTATTACTTATATTATTGATTACTGATTAAATCCCTTCTATTAATTAAACTTTATTCAAAGTGTTTTAAAGAAAGGGTAGTGCATCACCTCTGCTCCAAGATTAAATGTGAATCCCAACAATATTCCTGCTGGTAATCCAATAACATAGTAGCACCCAAGATTGATGTATGCCACAAGAGATTGCCAACCAGCTCCAATAGCAACACCTAAAACATGGACAACACATGCATACATTTAATTATCTTTTCCTATATAAAAAAAACTAAAAGTAATAATTATTTAAGGATCGTATTAATTTAATCCTTTAGGTTATTGATATTTCAAAATAATCCTTAAATTTTCTAACTAAATTCATCTCTTCATAAAGATTTGCATAGATTAGAATGACATTAAACTAATATTATCAAAAGCTTAATATAAAACTAAGTAAATAGTCTCATATATGCATTTGATAAAATATCTAAAGAGAAGAGAAAATTTGATAAATATTTTACAATTTTAGAGATCATTTTATAATACTAATGATATGAAGACTAAGATAATCCCATGCTACAATTTCAAAGAGAAACTTAAATATATACTAAAATAAAAAAAAATAAAAAATTGATGATTGATTGGCATTGAATATTATTTGACTATGTTTGAATTTTTTTGTGACTAACCAGACAGGACTGGTTGAAGGCTGTTTAGAAGTACAGTGATACCAAGCAAGGCAGCAAGTTTAGTTGTTTCCTTAGCAACATCATCACTTGAAGTAAACAATTGAGGAAAGTAATCTCTTGTGGTTAGTACTACGATCAATGCAATAACACCTATGGCTATTGATGTGATGGAAACCACTATCACTGAGAACTTTGCTGCCCTAAAATCACCTGCTCCAAGTTCATTTGATACTCTCACACTGTTCATAAATTAAACAAAATCACTAAGCAATTATTTAACTTCATTTAATAATTATTATAAATGAAAAATTAAAGATTAAGTATTAAAGATTTTTTACTCTCTAAAAACTTCATAAAATCTACTTTTAGTCCCTTTTAATTATTATCATATTTTTAAGTTGTCTCGGTCTTTTAAAAGTAATAAAATAAATAATCTCAATTGTTGATAAGAAAGTCAATCTATTGAGATAAATTATGTTACTCTTCAAATTTAGTTGATAACTTTGCATTACCTTATTGCAGCGTTAAACCCGAGCGCGATCATTAAATCCCAACCATTTATGTTCATACTGCAAACATGGAAACACATATTAGCATTCATTTTTTATCTTAATTTTTTTATAATGTTCAAATTGAATAACATATCTACTACTATAGCATAATGAGAATATGGTGGAAGAGAGGGTAAAGAAATTTGTACCATATAGATATGGCATCCAAAGGTACTAGAGGGTGAGCCAAACGCCCTGCTATCACCACCAGTATCATTAAGTACCAAAATTCCAAGCTGCCATCACATTTTCAGAGTTCAATTTATAATTTGATTTAATTTTGTCTATAATAAAGTTGAATTGAAAATAAAGTTAGAGAAAAACATACCATAACATAACAGCTGAAGCTAAAGAAAGTTTGACAAAACTAAACAAGTCAGCAAATGCTAGCCATGTGAAACCATTCCAAGCACCATCTGATTTGGTGATGAAAATGTACAACAATTGAGCAATGACAATCAACCACCATGATGTGTTGAGAGCAACTGCAGCTCCAACTAATCCCCATTCAAGTTTGAATATGATAAGCCAACTAACAATTACATGTACTACCAATACTCCTGCTGATATCCATAACATCACAAGTACTTTCCTTTGTGCTTGTAAGAACTTTTGGATTGGAAAATTCAAAGCATATGCAAATAATTGTGGTATCATCAACAAAGCAAATTTTCCTATAATAATAAATATTTATAAGGGCACTGTTAAAAAATTATGTATTCACAAGAGAAAATCTTTTTTAATATAAATAGAACTAACCAGCAGCATCTGCAATCTCATTAGTCTGTCCAGTTAGCTTCAAGAGGGGAGATGCCCAAATATAAAAAGGTAACAATAAAAGGGCAGTAGTCAATAAGATGATCCATGATCTTTGCATGTAAACCCCCAACATCCTTATATGACCTGCACCAAATGCTTGACCACATAGTGTCTCCAATGCACTTCCCATACCCAACTGTTGTCATCAACAACAACAACAAAAAGTTTATCATTTCATCAATTTAACATATTATTTTAATTAGTACTGCTAAATAAGTCAGCCAATTGAACCCTGTATATAATTTCATAGTTTTAAATCGCAGTCTATAATAGTAAGGTTTTAAAAGTATCAACAATGATATTATAATTGCGGCCACATTTATCCACGTGTCAAAATTCACAAGGTGAACTTTTAAAATTAAGTTAGGTTTAATTTCAAATTCTAATATAGTATTTTTCCTGCAATGAAGTATATATTAGTAAAAACAGATTTAAAATAGAACATGTATTTGTAAATTGGACTAAAACGTTTTTTAAAATATCAAATATGATGTTAAATTTGTGGGATGATTTAGAGTAAACAACACACTTTTTCACTATTAACTCTTTTAGTTCAAATTCTAAAATAGGAAATTTTTAAGTTCAAATCCTTTATTTATTATAAACATGTGTTGTTTTACCAATTTGCTATAAAGTTGTTATTTCACAAAGTGTAGATAAAGACAAGGGTAATAACCACATGAGCCTAATATAAGTAGTTGATGAGCAATGTGTGCAAATGTTATAAACTGCATAATACCATATTTCAAATTCTACGCATTAAAAGGGAAGATAAGTTCTATAGTCATAATGAAAACAAAGACAAAAAAATGGTTACCATGACTCCAAAGGCAAAGCCACCAATGACCGAGTTTTCAACAGAAACAGCAGCAAGATCAAGCTCACCAACATGGCCAACAAACGTGAGAGTGAGTGCACCAATTGAGAATTGAGACAAGGCAGTTAATATTGTTGGACCTGCTAATTTCCATAGCTTCTTCGACTCATTCCCAAATTTGTGAACAATTTTCTCTGACTTCTCATGATCAACTACACTTGAAGGAGAGTTATTATTGTTATCTAGTAGAGGAGTGTCAATTGCCATGGTTACTAAGTTCCAATTTAACTTTAGACCACACTTACTTCCTTCACTATATTTGTTTTTAATTTAAAATATATGTCTCTCTAGCTTATGTTATTATATAGTTAGTTAGTTATATTGTTGGAATAATGCAATGGTTGGTGAGAGAAAAGAGGTAGAGGCTATAGCAACCAAATCAACCAAGAATGGTAGCTGGTAGCTAAAGTGAGTTCCTTCTAAATAAAATATCTTAGTAACATATTTTTAAGTCAACATTTGAAAATAAAGTGGATTTTTTGAAATTTGGGAATATTCATAAAATTAGATTATGAGTACAATTATGTTTTTTTGGAGAACATATGTAAAATTATGTAGTGGTCCCATGAATAATGACTTTCCCTTTCTAAAAAAATAGGACAATGACAACTGGAAAATCAGGATTTTATTTTTGTCTTACAAGAACAAACATGAATTCCTTCCATTATAGCACAAACGTTAGTTTGGTCCTTAACTTGATTATTGTACAAATTAATTAACTAGTTAGCTTGGCTCAAATAGTAATAACGAGAAATGTTAGTGTAAATAAGTTAAACCAAAATGGAACTTTGGATTTGAATGGACGGTTCTTACCTTATTGGAAAACTTAGTCAGTGGGGGTTGGCACGAGATAGGAAACTGGTTGCTATACCTGACAGTCCTTTAACTCATAAGGTACATTAGTTTTTTCTTTTTCTTTTCTTTTTTTAGAAAAACATAAGATATACACGAATTAGTTGCTTCTAAAATTATATTTTCTAAGATCAAAGAAATTTCCTTTTGATAACTCTTTTGCTTCCAATTTGGTTAAACCTTTCAAGGCTATCTCTTGATACATTTCAAAATATAACTTACTTTAGAAAGTAAAATCAACATTGTTAATTAAATAAGTAATTTATATCATATACACGTATAAGACTAATGATGAGTTGTATTATAATATCAGCCATTGATTTTTCACAGTCAAATTTTAGTATAATAGAATAGATTTGTTACAATTTTTTTATTTATAAAATAATCAATTTTTTAAATTAAAAAAATACTTTTGAAAATTTGTGTTTGTATGTTTCAAATTTTTTTAAAACATAAAATTATAAAAACTACTTAAAATGAGAAACTATTTTTAGTAACTTCCAAAAAATCATTTTTTATAATTGATATTTCTTATAAAAAAACAATTTTCACTACAACAAACAAACATAAATCAATTTCTCATTTTCATAAGAGACAATTTCTAAATTATTGCATTCACCGAAATCACTATTTTTTTAGAATTTATGGCATAAAAGATGTTTTAACCCCTAACAACACTGTTGACAAAAAAAAAACATCAACAACACTTCAACGGTTCTAGAAATTAAGCCTGTGTTTGACATTTCTAAAACAATATTTTTAGGTTTAAAATATGACGGACAAAATTAATGATGAAGTAAATGACAAGCATAATTTGTCTCAACAGATTCCTTTTAACACTCTCAAAGTTCCATTAATGTAATTGGATCCTACCAATTAGTTTATTCAACAAAAAATTGAACTTCCTAATGAAAATTTTTCTTGAAGGCAAAACCCAAAAAAAATTACCAAAAAGTTGTAGAAGGGAAAAAATAAAAGCAGCTCAATTTATAAATGTCTATAATTGTTAAATTAAACATCTTCTTCTAGGTTCGTACTCGAGATTAGGGATGACAATGAGTAGAGTACTATAGTACTCAACCTCATACATGCAATCAAAAAAATATCAATATTCTTTTGGATATCAACTTTAATACTCATACCCTTATATTTTGGATATTTAAGTGTTCATACTCATATTTATTACTCACGTTTTAACTAAAATAGATCGATAAATAAATGATATTGTTGTGATTAAATTTAAAAATTATCTAAATATCCAAAATTCAATGATAAATTATTATAAACTAAAATATTTTCTAATCCAAAACATTTCAAATGAACAATCATTACAATACACATTCAAATATTCATAATAATACTTTATGAAGCTGCAAATCCTACGACAATATTAATCAAATAAATAATTAATAGGAAGTTGCAAGTATAATTATAAAGTCATGTTTAATAAAACATAACTCTTAGTTATAAAGTCATCATTAGTTACCTATTTATCATAATCAAATTCTTAATATATTTGCAAACGTTTATCTTTCGATATAAATATTGTAGTGGCCCAACGATATTACTAGATGTTAAAACATAAAAGAAAACAATTAATTAAACTAAACGCTAATATAATAAATAAACAATATATTTGTGTAAGTGCGAGTGTGAGACGAAATAGATAATTATCCTTCCTCTGTCCATACTCATTATATGAGTTTTTACTCTACTCATTGTAGATATTTTTTTAGAGTACTTACTAAGTCTAGATCTAATCGTCATCCCTACTCAGAAACCTCATAATTGTGTGAGTTAATTATAATAAAATTTACCATCTTTTTTAAGATTAAAATAAAGTAAAAAGAAAAGAAGCAATGAAATTAAAAGGTAAGAATAAGGAGGAAAATCATCACATTCTTATAGGAGAATGATGAGATTGTAGATGTTGAATCAACCCATGGATGTCCACCGTATAAGCTAAATGTGATTGCTCTTCCACCTCCCATTTTTGCACACATTATGTAAAATACACCACCCGAAAACACGCTTTTGGTAAGGGGTTGAGCATGGACTAAAGCTAAACAAGGAAGCACAATACAAGCTCCAAAACAAGCCAGTGCAAACATACTCAACTATAAGAGTTCACTTATTACAAATTACAATTTGAAGATAAGAAACATCTCAGTCTATATTTCCTAAACTTAACTCTCCAAACCTTGAGCACAACAACTCGTAGTACCTATGGTCGCTTGCAAATCACATGGAAAATGGGAATTCATAATTTGTGTGGTTAATCAGACATCTAAATCATACTTTTGATGCAGGGACAAGTTACAATGTTTCATTACTATGCAACCATTATAGCCAATACCAAATAAATACTTTCAAGACAGTGAAGCAGCTACCTATCACACACGTGGGAGGCATTAACAATGCAGATTTCCTTGAGAAAATGGGTGTAAGTAGTAGTGGGATGGTGATCACTGATTATTCACTAAAAAAAGAGACAAAATGGTAATATACATTTTAGAGTTCAATAAAAAAAAACATTAAGTAGAGTCAAGGTAAATAACTTCAGCTCGTCCCGAGGCTCTCCTGAACCGCAATAGTTCTTTCACCAACTCCGGTCCAGCGTTTGAAACAGGTTTCACAGTCATCCTTTCTAGCACTGGAGAATATAGAAGTAGAAAGTTGATGAAGTCTAATTCAGGTTTGATACCAGAGATGCCTTCTATCCTCACATGTTGCACTCGCATGACTGGCCAATCCAAATAGACATCTTCCCAACAATAGGCGTCGTGCATAAACGGAATAGTCTGTTCCTCAGGTCGTGCCTACACGCAATTGTATCTCATAAGGGTAGAAGTCTTGGAAACTCAAAAGACTAGATCCAGAACTGGAAAGACACTAGACATATACACAAGGCAAAACAACTTTGCAAATTCTGGAGATTAATAACTTGAAGAGTGCTATCAATACAACCTCTGATACTCTCTTTCTAACATGGTTGAAATTCAGATGGGCTGAGATACTTTGAGAAAGAGTCCTCCCAATAAGAAACCAGAGTCACATAAATTAGGGAGAGTGAGACCCACGTGAATTTCAGCCATTCAGCCAATAAAAATGTTGAAAGGTGTGTAAGGGAATATGTTGCTAGCTCTTCTCTAATAACTTTATGGAAATAAAAAAAATAAAAAAATAAAAAAAAACAAAAAAAAACAAAAAACAGTATGCGCAAGTGCAACCACAAATCTGCAAGAAAACTCAAATCAAGCTTAAATGAGTACTCACCAATATTTCTAGTTCTCGTAGAACAGGTGAGCTTCTAAACAGGCAAAGTGCAGCTGAAATTTCCTTCAAATCATTGAAGTTTATCCGTACAGAAAGATAACTTAGATCAATGCAAGGTGTAGCAAGCTTTACTGGCACAATCCCCACAGCCAAATACTGGAGACAGAAGAATGTCTCAACATCAGTATATAATGTTTTTAACATTTACAGATCAAGAGTTGCATACATGTGACTGTAGTTCATTATAAATTTGCAGGGGGGAAACAGTATTAGGTCAAGTGATGCGCTGAGCAGAGCATTATACCTTCAAAAAATAGCTTTGAATCTCCAGCCTCTGTATACGAGGTAAATGAACAAAAAAATTGACCAAATTGCTAGCACGTCCATGCAATCTACTTTGACTACTTTCAAAATTCGAATACAACCCAATGGATACTACAGCTAATTGAGAAGTGTCCTCAAAGCTAACATCTTCAAATTTACCACCAATGTCAAAAAACTGGAGATTTGGGGCATGGATATTAAGATTGGTGAAACCATCAAAGTTCATCAATGTCAATCGTTCAAGCAGGGGGCAACTGGATATCAAGTTTTCAAAAGCATCTTGAGCCAATGTAACATGTTGCAGATCAAGACTCTTCAAGTTCCTAAAGCCTCCAAATGTTGATGGTGGTTTCAGCCAACAGTTAAATAACTCTAAATGATGTAAACCTTGACAAGAAAATAAGCATGAAGGTATCTTATAGCGTTGCCCTTTCCAGATTTCCAGTACAAACTCTTTAACAGGCCTTCTAGTTAGATGAAGAGTCCACCTATCAATATCAGTGACACCAATGAGCTCACGATGGGAGAGCTTGAACTTTTTGATTGGCCCAGAATGGAGTAAAAGTACATGATCAATAATTCTCGATAGCTCGCTCTTGATAACTAAAAGGTCTTCAGAAGTTTCAGAGACACATAGGGAATCAAACACGAGATTTGGTATTGTGGCCCATTTGTACCTCCATTTAGTAGATAAAATACTTGTTCTCACCGCTTCCCTAACCGACAAATTTGAAAGAATCTGGTCTATTACATGACCTGGTAAACTACTAATTCTATCGGGCTCCGTATCTGTTAGGCAAGGAGACTGGGATTGTTCCTTTCTCTTTAAATATATTCAGACAAAATATGCAGGAATCAGACAACAAACTAGGTTACTTTAACTTAAAACAGAAAAATATCAAAACACAAGCTAATGTAACTTCATTCACAAAAACAACACAACTTATTACTCCTCCGAATTCAAAAAACATGAAAATCAGAAGGGTGCATTTGTTTGTGTGTCTTTTACTTCAAAAAACATGTTTTTTTTAATAAAAAAGTGTATGACTATAAGAACATACAATAATTATATGAGACCATATACGCCATTAGAAAATCGCAATTAAGCAGCTTTTAAATAAAAGTTTAGTTAAAACTACTATTCTCATTCGTTTGATGGAGTAAATAAAGTGAAAATTAAAAACATGGTATGATTTAAGATACATGATAAATGGTGTAAATATGTTAGATCAACTAATAGAGGTTTACAACCTAGTCTACAATATATCTATAATGAATCAATTTCTTTTAAAAAAAAATTAGACAGAGTAATGTGTAAAAAGACATTTAGCCAAAAATTATTTATAAGCTATTAAAAATAAGATTTATGACATATATACTAAAGAGTTTTTATATTGTGAGTCAATCACAACCATTAAACTATTATAGATATTTGACTTTTATAAAAATATTTAATTGTATTATTTATCTTTCTATTATTACCAATTCAGGGAAATAGTGAAAGTAAGGGTGCCTTTGTTTGTGTCTTTTACTTCAAAAAACATGTTTTTTTTTAAATAAAAAAGTGTATGACTATAAGAAAATACAATAATTATATGAGACCATATACTCCATTAGAAAATCACAATTAAGCATCTTATAAATAAAAGTTTAAAGAAATGAAAATCAGAAATTCATCAAAAATAAGACTGAGAATTTACCATGTCAAGCTACTGAGTAGTTCCAGCAAAGTGATTGCTACAACAAAAACAAAAAACAGAAAAGAAAAATTAATTCAGTAATTAGAATAAGAACAGTGAAAATACAGAAATAAAAAAAAAACGATGCATTTTTAATGACGTAAAATGGAATGATCGAGAAGAGCAAAAGTATAACGAAAGTGAAAGTCGTGAAAGTGATGAATTGAAATTCAATTACATGAATTTGGCAGTTGAATTAGAAAGCGAGAAGTGCAGGATATCAAGTAATAATCAAATTTTGAGACCTAGATGGAGAGATCATTGGAGTAGTGGTCGTGTATGAACATACTAGACATCGTTCATAGAGTGATATAATCCAGGCCCACGTTCTTTTTCATTCAATCAGCAGGCCCATCAGAATTATAATTATAATATTTAAAACACTACTCTCCACTTATACCTCTCACTCCTCACTACATTTAAAAATATCTTTTTTTTTACTTTTTAGGAAAAAACTATTACTAAAATTTGACATTTACATTAAATTGTATAAAAAACAGTTATAGAAAACTTACAAAATTTTAGGTGATTATAAAATTTTTGAATTACATAATTAGTTTAAATTTTTTTAAGTTTTGACTAATATGAAAGTTTGAAAATAGAGTTTATGATATTTGTTAAATATTTTTTAAAATTTCAATTTAAACAAAAAATTAGAAATATTAATTTTTGAAACTTTAAAATTTTCAAAACATAGATTTTTTGAAAATTTCAAATAAAACTTTTAAAATTTAATATTATAGTTTGAAACTTTCTACAAATGAAAGTTTCAAAAATTTAAAATGTTTATATTTCTTTTAAAAATAACTACATTGATTTTTTTTTTAAATTTTGTATTTACAATATAAATATTAATTAAATGTTGTATATTTTTTAACTAATATATTTTTTAAATTAAATCTATGTTAACTAACATCAAAGGACATCACACGGAATGTGACAAAATTGTTGAAGACATAGTTATGATATATATGGGATTGAAACTCCACCTGAACGAAGGTAGTCGGAGAACATCGTCGTTGATTCAAAATGATGATTGACTCATTTATCAATGTATGATGTAAACACTACATCCTCGAGCAAAATGACATCAAGTCTCCACTGATATGTTACCATCCACCTTTGACAATATGTTTGGTGGTCCACCTACGGGCTAAACGAGTATGTTCAAGAACTATTCCAATGTCCCTCGCTTACAAATTTTAGAAAAGTACTCATAAATCCAGCACTCAACTAAAAATAAAAGACAATTTAGTAAATTAAAAATACAACTTAATAAATTAATAATTCAACTTAATATGAGTCATATACATGTAACAGGAGTATGTTATGGAACTATTCCAATGTCCCTCGCTTACAAATTTTAGAAAAGTGTTCGTAAATTCGACACTCAACTAAAAATAAAAGACAATTTAATAAATTAAAAATACAACTTAATAAATTAATAATTCAACTTAATATGAGTCATATACATGTAACAGGATCATATACCTTTTCAACTACCTAATTTCATGAATAGTTTCGTCTCCCAAACTATCATAAAATAAACATATCAATAATTTGTATGAAAAAAAAAATCAAAATTTTTAAATGCTTCGAGAGTTTCGAAATTTTCATTTTCTTCAAAAGTTTTTAAATATCACTTTTCTGAAAAAATAAAATAAAATTTGAAACTTTTGACATATAGTTGAAAGTTTCATAAAATGTGTTTCGGAAGATTCTTATTGCTCGAAACATTTGAAAATTATTAAATCATCTATTTTAAAATATTCAAATTGTTCGAAACTTTTAAAAATTGGAAAATAATCTATTTTAAAAGTTTCATATTATAGATACCTCTATTTAAGTTGTTAGTTTTTGCTTATATTTGAGACCAACAAATACTTCATTTTTCTTCTTATAATTAGTCCAAAAAAAGTATGTCACTATATGTTAATTATGACAATAGTTAACGAGAGTGGTTTTATAAAAAAAATTATACATTACCTTTGAAAAATTGTGAATATTCAGTAAAAATTAACCACATAAATGAATTTACAAGTGAAGTCAACATTAATATGATAAAATTACTTAAATTACACATAATTTTTCAAAAGCAAATTAAATCTCACTCTAATTAATTTTCCTGATTGATGTTCCAATTCGTAGATGTGTTTAAAAGCTTAATTTATCTATTTTTTAATTCAATAATTTGGCTTGGGTAAAAAATCAAATAGAGGACTTTAGGTATCTTGAATGTCCACGTAGAGAGGAGTTCCTTGACGTAAATTGCATGGCATGCTTAAATAGTCCACACGTTCAATTTTGTTTAAACTTCTCTCCTATACATAGTCAATGAGATCCGATAACCTAACTCACAAGAAAAATGTGACACATAAGTTCGAAAATTTTGAACCATTGATTGATTGAAAGTGTCTCTAGAATGGTAAAGAAGTTCAATATATCGGCAATTCGAAAACATGGTATTATAAATATATATAGCAATAAATAAGGTCCAAACTCCAAAGTCAATTAATTTAGTACTATTATCCTTTCATTCATCTCCCTCAATCTTTATCACTCAAATTCATTTATGTGTCTTGTTTCTTAGTAACACAATGGGGAATCAACTTTGCAAAAGGTAATATTATTATTCAATATTAATATTACTTCAGTCTCAAATATAAATAAAAAAAAATATTAAAAAAATTGATATATTCGATTCAGAATTTATATCAATATATAAAAACATTTAATGAAAGTATATCCATGTTTTAATATTTGTTTATATCTAAAAAAACTGCAGTGGAAAATTAAAGTGGAAGAGAAAGCCAATGGGTTTTGTTCATCATCAAACTTTGCCCTCTCACATTGGGATAAAAAGTGTGGATGTGGATAAGGCTTGTAACTTTTCTACCACTTCAAATTTATGTGTATCCATAGTTACTTGGAATATGAATGGCCAGGTGCACTCATATCTCTTATTTAGAATCAATCAATTATACGAATGTATACATATATAAATTAATTAATTAGTTTGTTGTGAGTTTAATTATCAGGTTTCGTTTGAAGATTTGTCAGAGATGATTGGTAGCAACCGTGATTTTGATCTTCTAGCTGTTGGATTGCAAGAAGCTCCAGGAAACAAAGTTGCAACTATGCTTTCGGAAGCTTTGGATGAAAGTCACGTGTAAGATATTTTTGCCACATTTGTTTTCAATCTAGAGCACGTCCTGTATTTATATTGTTTCTTTTAACTTATTGGAATTTTGTTTCCTTTGTTTTGGAAATGAAGACTGATAGGTAAAGTTACCATGCAGTCTTTGCAGTTGTATTTGTTTGGACCAAAGAATGCAGGATCATTCATTCAAGGTCAGGTTTTTTTTATGTAATTAAAATATATTTTTCTTATGGTTAATTTTATCATAATTTATTATTAATGTCTGATAATTTTCAATTAATTGATGTATGTAGAATTGAAAGTGGACAAACAATCTATTGGAGGATGTGGAGGAATAATTGGAAGAAAGAAAGGAGCTGTAGCAATTCAAATTAACTACAAAGGCATACGTTTGCTGTTCATCTCTTGCCACCTCTCTGGTAATTAACTTACATAATTATGCTTAATTAGTACGTAGTTTTCCATAGTTATCATATATGGTTGACATGAAAAGATTATAAAAAGAGACCAGACAATGTTACAAATTATTTTATTTGTAAAGATGAATTATATCTAATATAAAAACTTTAAACCCAATATTGGTTTAATATGAATTATTTGCAGCTCATGGTCGGAATGTGGAAGAAAGAAATTATGAATGCAGGCATATATCGCACTCACTGTTCTCAAAAATTTGGAATCCATATTCTAGACCGTCTCATTTGACTGTTTGGTTAGGAGATTTAAACTATAGACTTCAAGGGATCCATACAAATCCCGCCAGGGACCTAATAGAGAAAAACCTTCATAAGGTAATTCATTCATTGAATCACTTTAATGCACTTAATTCTAAATCACATACATAATTAATTCCTTTTTTCACTTTTAGAAGCTGCATGGCCATGATCAGCTCTTGCAACAAGCTGAAGAAGGACAGATTTTCAACGGATTTTGTGAGGGAACATTGACATTCAAGCCAACATATAAGTATAATAAAGGAACTAGCAATTATGACACAAGTTACAAGGTAACTACTCCCTCTATCCTGATTCAACTATTTGTAAAAAAAATAGTAAAAATATTATTTTATCTCTTTAATTCATCGATAACAAATGTCTTGTTAAGGAATCAAAAGAGAAAAAAATTTATTGAAAAAAATAAATTTAAAAATTTGAATACATAAGTTTTCATACATTTTCCATGTATTATTTTTATATTTAGATCACTAACAAATACCTCAAAGATACTTATAATAACATTTATCTTAATATTATTAAATGTTTTGAAAAATAAAAAATCAAAATTAAACATGTGATGTACAAAAAAGTATTTTTAGAAACATCAATGTGCACAAAATAGACTTATTAAATTATTTATTTATTTTTTAAAAAATATATATGAAAATAGACTTTTAAAAAAGAGATATAAAGTAGTAGAAATAGCTTATATGATTAGAGTAGTTTAAAAACTCTCAACTTGAAACTTCATGTAAAACGGCTATTTGAAACAAAATTGTGTTTGACAAAACAGCTCGCGAAGTATAAGAGTTGCAAATGAAAAAAAGTCAAGCCCAAAATAATTAGTGTGACATGTTACGGATATATAGTATATGATTTCGTGACGTTTAATTAACTATGATTCTATTTACATTGTGTGTGTTGTTTTACTTTTACAGGTTCGAGTACCAGCGTGGACAGATCGAATACTGTTCAAGATAGAAGACACAGACAACGTTGAAGCAACACTACATTCGTACGAGTCGATGGATCAAATATACGGTTCGGACCATAAGCCAGTAAAAGCACACATCTGCTTAAGACTTCGTCAACTTCAAACCGAATCCAACTCGTTAATTAATATTTGATTTTTTATGGCACTATATGTTATATATTAATATTAATTTGTAAATTGGTATTCTTTATATTATAAATATAGTCGGTCAAATACGGAAATAAAAACAAAGGAGAATGCTAATTTGTGAATGTAGTTGAGCGTATGATGGAGACATATGAGTCTTGGTCGGTTTATTGAGTAGTAATGACTTGCGGGTTGCTCTTATTGAATTTTATGAATGCGATTTGTTCCAACTAAAGCATCAAACCCAACGAAGTGTTGATTATTGAAGTTGACCCATTTGCCGACAATTAGTTTAATTGCCAATTTTCTTTTTACTTAAATTAATGTAATAATATCCTTCGAGCATATGAACAATAATTTAATTTATACACAGTGTATTTTTATATTGTTAAATTATTAAAAATATTTAATTTTTATATCATAAGTAAACTCTATGAAAAAATATATGTAAATATTATCTATAAAATACATGTGAGATTTTGTTAGTTTCAATTTAAGATATTTTGAGTTGCGAAAGTTTTGCGATTTTAAATTTTCACGGTCAAATTCAAACAAACAACTAAACATACTCGTCAAAATCAATTTTTCGAATTCAATGTCATTTTCCTTTATTAAATCAACGCTTTTTCTTTACCACATCAAACACAGTAACACTTAGTATTTCTTTATAATTATTTGCACTTAGTATTTCTTTAAAACTATTTTTTTATTTTTAAGAATTTTTCAGTATTTTTTTAATTAAAATAAACTTTGATGATAACTTTATTTAATTCAAAAAATACTCAAAATTTTAAACCGTGACATAATTGATATTCAATTTCTATAATTTTTAATATGTATAATTGTTAAGATAATACAAAATGATTATATTTAATGAATATAATTATGAAATTTAATGTCCAGAACGATTTTTAATAAGTTCTTTTAGGTGAATGTTAATATTGCTACTATATATATATATATATATATATATATTAAGGAGAGGGGAAAATATTGGTTGCTAGGGATTGAATCTTGGTCCTCCTACAAAAACATGTAACTCCTTCGATAAGTCAAATTACTATATATATTTATATTTTACTAATATTCCTAATTTATTTTGAAAGATGAAAGATTATATTTGAATATATTCATCCACAAAAAAGATATATTAAAAATATATTATATATGTTTTTTTTTATAAAATACATTATGTGATTTCTTAAGTTAATTTTAAGTAACAATTTAAATATTTGTTTTTAATTTGATTGTTTATTTAATTTTGCAGAAATATGGAAAAATATTTTCATCAAATTAACTCAAATTTTTAAATAAACAAATATTTTTATCAACAACATCAAATAAACAATTCACAGTTAAAAATTTAAGTTAGAGATTTGATTTGACTAATAATAGAAAGAAAATATTATCTTAGTGATTTAATAATAAAAATTTAAAATGTTAATTATTTATTTGATGTTATCATTGAAGATGAAAATATGAGTTTATTTATAAATTTTAAATTAAGAATTTGTTAAATATATAAATTTTACTAAAATTAATAATAAATTTTGTTTGAAGATGATAATAAATTTTATAAGTACATGTAAAAAAATAATATTATTAATATTTTAAACATAAAAAATCAAATTATTAATTTTAATTAAATCAAAAATTAAATTAAAAAAATTAAAAGATTAAATTAAAGTATTTAAATTAGAGTATTGTGATAAATATTTCACTTTTTTTTTAATATATCTAAAAATAAAAAACGTCACTAAATATTTGATCAAAGATCACCATGCACTAGAGTAGTAGGTCCAAATAATAACGACACATACACATCCATGTCGTAGATACATTGACCACTTCTTCCTACAATTAATTTTCTATGTAAAGATTTAACTATTTTATAACCAATATTCAATTATAAATTATTAATTGATAAATTCAAAGATCAATTATACTTTTTTTTTTACAAAGATCTATTACACTTTTAATAAACGAGGTAACGAGTGAAATAATAAAGAATATCAATTCCTTGATACTTGCCTTTGCATGAAAAGGAAGTAAGTAATCTCATTAGTATATCAGATATTTTTTTTATTAAATCATACAAGATATGTTAAATAATTATATATATATTTTTTCTCACAAATAAAATAAATAACTATATAAATCTCCTGGTATTGCTTTCGCAGAGAAAGTTGATGTGTTTTGGGTTTGGTTTAGCTTTTGTAGTCTCTCCTTCGTTCAGGAGAAGCAGGTAGAAAGAAAGAAACGAAAAGAAGGTGTGTGTGTCTGAACAAGGACGACCCCACACACACCTTTCTATCGTTTTTTTTTCTTCTTTCCAAATCTTCTCCTAACTCCTATTTTTTCCATCATCTTTCGTATGCACAATTAATTTTAATTTCATCAATCTTTTACTTTTCTTCAAAATTAAATTTGACTTTTTAATCGCGTGCACTTCTACTTTCTTCCTCTCCTTTTCTTTCTTTTCTTCAAAACAAATATTGTTTTTTTTTTTACTCTTTAATAATTGGGGATTCTTCCTTATGCAAATGTCAATGATCTAATATCCTTGCTTTCTTACTCGTTTTTGAATTATTCTTCTTCAATTGCATCACACACTTCACACGTGTGACTATACAACCAACAATTAACCTTTTTTTTTGTGATAATTATCACAATTCTCGCTTCAAATTGGTTTTTTTTTTGCTGCTTCTGCAATTTTGTTAAGAGGTTAGTTACTTCTCTCTTTATTCCTTAATCTATAATTGAAGCTTTTGTTTCAACAAGTTTTTTAATTTAAATGTTATTCATAAAATATTGTTTAGTTTAATTTGTATATAAACCTGCAAAAACCCTCTTTTTTTATGTGTAATTTAGTTGTAGCTGTAATTTACTTGTTAATCTCTTTTTCTATGTTTGAGATTATTTTGTTTTGCAATATTTTGATTTTTGACTGTGTATACTTTGTGTTTAATGTGCAGGAAGGGACTATTGTTGCATATGTACTTTGAATTTTTTTGAACATATAGCTATTTGATTTATGGGTTGGCTTAGCAGAATTTTTAAAGGCTCAGACCATAACGTTTCTGAAGGGCATTACTATAGAGATGATACAAGTTATTACTTGCCATCGACTTCAGGGGTAATAGTTAACATAATTCATAATGATTTAGAATTTTTGTGTCTAGTGTTGGAAAATGTTGGGTCTCATGTTTTGATTGGGGGTTTGAATGTAGGATGTTTGGACTGAGAACGAGAATGAAGATATAGATCATGCTATTGCATTGTCTCTCGTAGAAGAAAATCAGAAAGCGAAGAATGTAAAGGGTGAGTGAGATAGCTCAAAAATATTATTGCAGTTTTTTGAAAGGGTCATATGTGTTGCTGCAGTTCAATTTTTTGTTCAATCTTTTCATTCAGATGATGGACTTCTTGCATTGGCATGATGCAGTTTGGAAAGTTCTAAATTTCTGATACTTGTTTCACATTTGTTCTAGATATTATTTTTCCTGTTTTTCCATTGCCCCTTTCATCATCGATTTGTAATTAGGTGAAATTTGACAGGAAATTTGTGGTCAAATTGTTTGATAAACGAAGAAACCAGTTTTTTTCTATTGGATTTTCATGCTTGAATGTGATAGGCTGATAACTGATAGTAAATATGGTTGCTGTGTTTTTCTTGTTTGAAATATATGTAGTTTAACGTTTTATATTGTTAGCGTATATATGATGATTTGGATTTCATTTATGTCCTCATTTCATGATTTACACATGTATTAATGTTTGATATTTCTGGATTTTTCTTTCTATCTTATAGACCACAGATCACAATTAGAAGAAGATGAACAACTTGCCAGAGCTATAGAAGAAAGCCTATATTTGGAGTCACCTCCAAAATACGGAAATGATAATATGTATCAACCAATTCAACCGATTCAACCAATTCAGCCGATTCAACCAATTCAGTACTTCCCGATGGGTTACAGGTATGAGTTAGAGGATACATTCTGCATTACAATTCCCACTTATTTGTGCTGGTTCTGTTGAACTCTTTGTTAACCAATGATCTTATGATTCATCAAGGATAATTTTGGTAGGCAGGGGCTGATGTAACTGAACTAGAATGTAACTTGTAGTTGTTATATATGTCTAGACTGTTGATTGACCTAGTTAGAAAAGCTATGGTTGTTATTATTGTTGTTGTAGACTCTTGATCATTATGAGATGAATTTATGAACAAATAACTATGGGTTCCTATGAATCAAGTTCCACATCCAAAGAAGGGATAGCTTTTGTATCATGTATGTAGACAAAATATAGTAGAGTACTGTTATGATTTATTCTTCAGTCTAAGCTGGTTTAAAAATAGAGAATACAAGAAATTCTCTTAGTTGAATTAAGGAGAGATTTTAGGGAAATAAAAACAAAAAAATATATTATATTATAAAACAGAAAATCTGCATTACTAAAATAAGAAATAATCATGGGTTCTCCAACAATGCACATCATGTTCAATGCTCATAAACAAAGGGAGAAAATATCTACCCAGTAGTACATTAGAATATTAATAACACATGTAATGCAGACACAATTATGCTTATCTGATCTAATTATCTACATAATAGGATATGTGCTGGCTGCAATACTGAGATTGGTTATGGACGATACCTAAATTGCTTGAGTGCATTCTGGCATCCTGAATGTTTCCGCTGCCGTGCTTGCAACCTACCAATATCTGATTATGAGGTGCAAGAATTTCCTTTGACCTGTCATATTGCTCATTTTAATGTTTTCATAACTGGTTTTTATTCTGTACTTAGAGTTTTATTGGTTTTACATGTACATATCCTTGCTTTTGTAGTTTTCCACGTCTGGAAATTACCCTTACCATAAAACATGCTATAAGGAAAGCTACCATCCGAAATGTGATGTCTGCAAGCACTTTGTAAGTATTTCACCTTAACAACTGTTACGTTCTTTCTTATTATATCTAGCATAATTTTTCTTTCCCTTTACTATATAATATGTGAAAATGGATTTGGAGAATGGAAAATGTTACTCAAATTGCAGCCTTATCTAAGCATATCTTTGTTTTTCATGGTGATGCCTTTTTCTCAATTCTCGCCACTAATGATCATGGCTCCTCTAGTAGAAGTTGCTACTGGCATCATCCTGTTTCTTCAAACTTTGGACATTTTCTTAATCATCATAATGTTTATAACTTTTTATATGTCACGATAAATGCATGCTCATTATTTTTCACCTTGATTTCAGCTTTATATCTCATAGCCTGTTGCTGTTAATTTTTGGTAATATATATCTTTTTGACAGATTCCAACCAACCCTGCTGGTCTTATTGAATATAGGGCACATCCATTTTGGAACCAGCATTATTGCCCTTCTCATGAACATGATAATACCCCTCGCTGTTGCAGCTGTGAGAGAATGGAGGTCAGTCCAGCTTAACTATTTTTATATGAAATTGTATGGATGGTTCAAAGTGTAAAGAGTGTTATGAAAAATTTCTCTCTTTATATGCAGCCACATGGGACAGGATATATTGCCCATAAGGATGGAAGGAAGCTCTGCTTAGAGTGTCTCGATTCTGCTATTATGGATACTAACGAATGTCAGCCCCTTAATGCTGATATACAAAAGTTCTATGAAAGCCTAAATATGAAACTGGATCAGCAAGTTCCACTATTGTTGGTTGAAAGACAAGCACTGAACGAAGCAAGGGAGGGAGAGAAGAATGTGAGTGAAATTGTATTTCACCTGTTTGAAGTAATATAATTGATAATTTGATTGTAATGGCATTAAGTTGTTCTGATGAACTATTTTTGTATGTTTCATTTTTGCTATTGATAGCTTTGAAAATGCTATTTTCTGGTGATATGTTAACCGCATAATTATATATATCAAATAAGTGATTCAATTTGACACACCTACATGATATAAAAAATTTAAGAGCAAAATGGATACAAACAAATACATTCAGACTTCGAAGCCTTACACTTGTAATAAGTAATACTTCCCAAGTCAAAATGCTTCAAAATATGAAGCTTCTATCTGTTGGTAGTTCACAATTAACAGGAGTGCTTTTCCTCCTTCTTATCTTTGCAGGGCCACTATCACATGCCTGAGACCAGAGGACTCTGCCTCTCAGAGGAACTCAGCACTGTAAGGTTTCCTGTTATGTTCTGTTAGCATGCATATATACATATATATCAACTGTGTTGGCCCTTTTTATACAGTGAGAGAAGGAAATCTTGATCATGTAACCATAAATGCACGGGAAAAATAAAAAATTACTTAATGGTCACAAGAACCAGTTATTATAAAGTCACAATTTTATGTTTTAAAATCTTTATCATTTATGATAAGATCTAATGGTCAAGGTTAATTCTTCTCACTTTCGTATAAAACTATCTCTCTCATTTGATATATCTCTTGTACACATAATCACATATATACATACACACATAAATACCAATGATTAGCTAGATATTTATGCTACATTGCCTTTAAACTTGATCAGATATCAAGACGACCTAGACTTGGGACAGGAAATAGAACAATAGACAGGAGAACACAGCCATACAAACTGACTGCACGCTGTGATGTGACAGCAATTCTCATTCTATACGGTCTTCCAAGGTAATAATTCAATGATTTTGTTGCTTTTACAACTTGTATAACAAGCACAGACAAATCTAAAAGAAAAGAAGAAAAATTATTGAACGATGAAAGTTACTGTTACCAACAGCACATATAACCATAAAATTTAATTTGTATCTAGTTGCATAGATTATTAGACCCAGATAATGTATTATGTTGGGCAGAAAACGTGTATTTTTACATGGTAAACAATTCATATCTGCTTACTTAATCTGAAAATTACTTTGCTGAATAAAAAATGGTATTAAAACCTGCAAAACTGTAACTTGCATTTGCTTTCCCCCTTGGTATCCATGGAGAATTAGCTTTGTGTTCTTTTACAATTAGGAAATGAAGTTGATCAAAAAATAAAAAGGAATACTGCAGCTAAGCATGCATTCAATGTTGATATTAGATTATAGAATAATAATTCTTCATTGGTACGTAAGATTCCCTTGAGTATATTGGTATGTTTTTTAGTTCTTTTACTCTCGGAGTTGATCTTTTGTGAGAGGTGTTTTTTCCTCTCATAACATCAGCATCTTTGTTTCCATCTTTCAGTTGGCTGAATCATTTTATGCACAAAATATGAATGCATTTCAGTTTTTTCTTTCACAGGTTGCTTACCGGATCAATTCTAGCACATGAGATGATGCATGCATGGCTGAGGCTAACAGGTACTATTTCTTTATCAATTTCATTTTGTTGGTATTCATCTCAAAAGTCGTAGCCATTCGAGCTTACATTTTCTTGGTTACAACATTTGAACTATTTTGGTAAAAAAATACATTTGAACTATTTATTAATTTTAATGGTGGAGATTTGTCACATAATATCAAACAATTTTCATTTTTTTTTCATTTGTGTTTCCTCTGTATATATGAAGGTTTTCGGACGCTAAGTCCAGAGGTTGAAGAAGGTATCTGTCAGGTTTTGGCTCATATGTGGTTGGAGTCTGAGCTTTCTTCTGCATCAGGGAGCAATTTTGTATCAGCCTCATCCTCATCTGCATCATATACATCTAAGAAAGGTAAAAGGCCACCTTTTGAGAGGAAGCTCGGGGAGTTTTTCAAGCACCAGATTGAATCAGACATTTCCCCGGTTTATGGAGATGGATTTAGGGCAGGTCAAAAAGCGGTTCGCAAGTATGGCCTACAGCGGACCCTTCACCATATCAAGATGACGGGGAGTTTTCCATATGAAGCATAGATGTCTCCCATTTTAATTGATTGTTTCTCATTCTTTTTAGAGATAAAGCCTCTGGCTTAATGTTATTAGAAACAGCGGCTAAAGGTACTTAGGCATTAGCTTTGATGCAGTGCTGAGTTTTTTTTTTGTACTTGTAATTAATTGATACCTTTGCTCATGTATTGATTACATTCATATGATTCTTTAAATATATTTCAATCACACGGGTTATTATTCGTAATTGTATTATCACCTCCCAACCTCTCTTCAAATGCCCAAAAATAAGAGGAAAACCAAAAGAACACTTAGCTAGCAGTATCCAGTAAATTGATTCTGTTTTTCATAGGAAATTGGAGCTTATTGTAGCCCGTGACATGAATTTTTTGCCTTTTCAACTATTTTTTGTTTTGTTTCAGGACTTAATAATAATAATAATAATATAATCAGAAAACAGGAAACCATTCTGGAAAAGGAATAATGATTGGTATAAACAAATGCAAGGTAAGAAAACTTTTGTATTAAAGAACCTTGCTACTGTCAGCCTCAAATAGGATTGTATCTGATAGAAGGATAGTTGTGGATTTCATCTAATACAAAAACCAATGACATTGGTGCATAAAAATAAAATGTGTAATATCTACAAAATAACTGTGAAAGCAACAAAAGTGCAGATTAATTGTATATCAGTTAGCTAAAACTAAATTATTTCACCTCTCCAGGCTTAGGCTTTTATTAATGGTGGGTGATATCCTTTGTTGCATATCATTTGCCTGTATTTTCAGTAAGCTAGAGACTACCTCTTCAACGTTTGGTCTTTTTTCTGGTTCTTGAATCAAACAGGCTAGACTCAGTTTAACTAGCTGCAATGCACATGCTTTCCTACAGCTTCCAATAAGGCAAGGATCAATGAACAAACTCACCTTCTCTTCTTCATTATTTCTATCAACGATATTTTCTATGATTTCATAGAGCATTACTTCTCTTCCATCTTGTAGGGTAATAGAATCTTTGCCAGTGATCAATTCCAACAGCACGACTCCAAAGGCATAGACATCCATTTTGGTGCTGACTACCCCTGCATACAGATATTCAGGAGCCAAATAGCTCACAGATCCTACAACATATGATTTGGGATAATCAGAAGTTATCATAATTTTTGATTCTTCAGCAAGAGCTAATTTTGCTATTTTGGCCCTTAAATCTTTGTTTAGTAGAATGTTTCCACTGTTTATGTCCTTGTGCACATAGCAAGGTTCTGTGAAGTTGTGAAGATACTGAAGTCCATTTGCAATGTCCAGAGCAATCTGTATCCTTTTTGCCCAACTTTGATGCTCAATGGAACTATTCTTACTAAGCCACTCCCTTAAAGATCCATTTTCCATGTATTCATAAACAAGATAGTGGCAATCGCTGTTTTCACAGTAACCTTGTAGCTTTATCAGGTTGAAATGATTGATCTTTTTAAGCAAATTGACTTCTTTGGAAGCATCACCTCTCATTCTTTTAACAGCCAACACTTCCTTGCCGTTGCCAAATTTGCCACGAAATAAAGAACCATTGATTCTATTCTTTGAACTAAAATTCTCAGTTGCCTCTGTTATTTCTTCAAAGCTATACACTTTGGAGATATGTTCAATGATTGCTATCTTCCCGCGTATCTCTTCTGAAGAAATCCCTATTTTATTCTTAACTCGATTACCTCGGTTAAAGAAACTTCCTGATCTCTTTCTGAGCAGAAACAGCAGAAACAAGATGACACACAGAACCAGTACTGAGGTGGCAATAGCAATGATGAGTACTTTTTTCTTTGACTTGCACTTTTTGAAACTGCAACCAGTAGAGGGTGTCATGGTTGGTGGATCATTAACAACTATGGTTGTTGAACTCACTGGTTCACTTTGCAAAGGAATCAGAACAGTTGTGAATGGATAAAGCATTTCATTTTGTGTGGAAAAACCGTTGGCATCAAGAAGATTACCAACTGCTACATTGAATCTTGTAGCAATATATGAAATATTATCACCCCAGTTCACAGAATATGTGAGTAAATGCTTGATTCCATTTGTTTTCTGATGATATGTTGGACAAGCGCATCTGAGAGGCACGTGCAACTCCGTTCCTTGATGCAAATCAAGTTCACCATATGGATTCACACGCATAAGAGAATCACATGTTGACAAACCTTGAAACGTGTCGTTTGCTACTGTCAAATAAGTTGAGTCTGGACCCAATATATATTTTGTTTCAGCTTGGTAATAATCATTGGTTAAACAAGAACAGTTGACAGGGACAATAACCTCTTTGCCAGGTGGGAAAACTGCGAGCAACTTGACACTGTTGATTCTCGCTAGCTCTGTTGGGTTCAACGATAAAAAGTTGGAAATTGTGGAGATGGAGTTATAAGAAGGTTTGGATTTGAATATGATAAAAGCCATGCAAGATTTGTTGAGGCCATTGCAAGTGTAAAGAAATGCCGGTGAAGGTCCCTTTTCGTCGTTATTGTTGCAGCCGAGTATAGAATTTCCTGAGTAATTCTGTTGTGCCTTGGTTTTTGATGAAATAAGAATGATTAGTGTGAAGAAAATGAGGTTAAACACATGATGATTCATGGTGAAGTTATTTTCTTTATGAAAATGAAAATTAGTTAGTGCCTAGAAGAAATAATGTATGAGAAACTTAGGCTTAGCACAAATATATGATATATCAGAATAACGTGTGAGAAATTAAAAGACATAGTCTTTATCATTTTATTAATATTATTATACTATATTATATTATGTAGTACATTATATAGGCCCGCAGCTTCTACTACCTTGGTCTGTTAGTTGTTTTTGTAGATGGATTGTATAAATTGGGTCATACTTAAATTTAATTGACCAAGTTTGAGGTTTACGTCATAGATGAAGGATTATATGGAAATTCTTTTCACACAGGCAATGAATGTATTAAAATATATAGCCACTTGAATTAGTTTGTTCAGAAATTAACTTCATAATATTTTTGTCCTCAATAGGTCTTATCTTAGTGATAGGACCATGTTGTATTTTATTCAAGACCTTATGATTAATCAATTTATTATATCATATGGTATGATTGAGCCTCTGGAATTGGTTCACTGTCAAAGGTGAGCTGAAGCTTTCTTCTGCCTGCTTCTACTGTCATGATATAATCGGCTTTTCTTGTTTCTTTTTTCATTTATTTATGAAAAGATAGCATAGAAGCTTGATATTAAAAGGTCAAATGTTAAATATATGAAGCCAAATAAATCACTAGCATTGAAGTGTATGTTATTATTGCACCCAATTAGAATTATAACCGAAAGTTATAGTTTTGTTAGCAGCTACCAATATAAAAATATAATATGATATTATAGGTTATTTTACAAATCGATTTTATAAAAATAACTTAAAATTGTTTCATTGCATCATCATCTCTACTCCTTCCAATGGGAATGTTGCATCAACATTGTCATTTCTTAAATCAATTGATTTTTATATCCTCACTATATTAAATGCACTATTCTACATTGATACTCCTCATGATCTTTATTTGGGCTGATTTTCAAAATTGATTTTCCACAAGTGATCGTTAAATGATGTGGCAGCACAAAGTATATGTAAAACTTTTTTTACACCGATAGAGTGACAAATTTAAAATAGCAAGCTAACAACTTTCAATATTTTAAACTATGCATTATCTGCACAAATTAATTAAAACACAATTTTTAATTAATGTATCTTTTACATCTTAAAATAGAACCACAGACAATCTCGGGAATGTAAACCTGTGGGGATAGCTCCGATTTTTGTATCCGAACACAATTAAATATATAGTCTAAATATAGATATATAATGATAACCAAGACATTCAGACAACAATATAGCTTCCAAACAACATTGTATAAAACAAGTGGTAAATATTTAAGCTTCTTAACTATTTAGAATCAAGAGTTGGAGATTTCATATGAAAAAAATACTTGTTGAAATATGGCGCTATATGAAGAGAAAAAAAAGAGACAACAAAAATATTAAAATAAAAAAAAGAGAGAAGAAGTTAATAGCTCCAAAAAGTAGATTTTCATTGGGGCCATTTTCAAAAAGAAAAAAATAGAAAAAAATTCCATAAGACGTGTATAAACAAAAAATAAGGGGTGTGAATAGAAGAATAAAAACGGCGGTCCATAAATATAAGTGTAAAAAAAAAGCCCATTTTCACCAAAAACGCCGGTCCATAATTGATTACGGAGAAAAAAAATGAGAAAAATAAAAAATAAATCGCCCACCGTGGGGCTCGAACCCACGACCACAAGGTTAAGAGCCTTGCGCTCTACCAACTGAGCTAGACGGGCTTATTATTAATAAATTAAATTTAGTTATATTTATTAAGTGTTTCAATAGTCTTAAATATTTTTAGTTTTTAATTGTGTCCAGATTTAGAAAATTGAGTAATGTATGAACATTTTCGATTTAAATATAATAATATTTTTGGAATTTTTAGATTCCTAGAAGAAAGAAGATCTTTAAAATTGTAATTGTTTTTGAAGTGTAATGTAAGTTAAAAAATGTGTTAGAAGAGTTAACGACAAAAATCAATTTTTTTAATTATTTAACCGATATGATTTATTGACTATGTAAATAGTATTTACAATTAATTTTTGTGTGTCTATTTTGATATATTTCTGACTACCTCGTCATTCCTCAAATGAAATTAAAAACAAACTATTATTATAATTTTTTGTGTATAAAATTAATAAATTGGTTAAAATTGGACCAAAACCTTTATTATCTTATTTGGATAGAGTTTGAGTTAGTTTATCAAAATAAATAAATAAAAGCGTTCGAGTGGAACTAACTGTTTATATTGTTGTCTTTGTTCCTAGGATATACTACAATAAATGAGAGGAATGCTATTTGTCTCACGAAAGAGTCATGAAGTAAAATTGGTCAACAAAAAGAGATCCTATTAACTATACATATATAGTTTGTATATTTAAATAATTAGTTTTAACTGAGTCAAGTATCTTCGTGATACTATCGTGATGCATCTTTTGTGATATATATTATCTATGATGACACTATTCTTTTTTCTTATTTGTCTCGACAGTTATTAAAATTTGAAGTACTAATCAACGAATTATTTTTTTCTTACAAGAAAATAATATTAAAAAATTAATTGAACTGTTTATCTCTTTGACAAAATTGAAGTGATTACATTCCAGAAAAAAAAAATTGAACTGATCATACTGATGATTCATGTATCCACTCATTTTTTATTTATATGGATAGGCTCATAAAAGCCCAATCATGTTGTATATAGTGCAACCTATAGATCTAGAAAATCCTTTAAAGGATAATTATATATATATCGACGTCGGTAAAAGAATACAAAAAATTTAAAAATAGTAAAAACAAAAATATCATATAATTTTTATTATTTTATAGACACAGCCTAGTATAAAATATAAATGCTAGGGAAGTGAGAGAACAAAGATTAGTGAATGATTGTAGAAAGTAGACAATAGGACATAAATTTTCATAGCCTATGATTCTATGAAAGACTCCGTATATAACTAATAGTACTGGCTATGTACTTGTTATTAAGATTATGATTATCCTACATAGATATTTATTGAAATTTAATTGAATATTATGAATATTTATCTTTCCTAATAGAGATAGAGAATGAGTGAGAGTGAGGAAGCACCGGAGAAGTGGGACTCAACAACTAAACTATGTCCATATTGTGTAGTACAAATCATGTTACCCACTCATAAGTACTTTCTTTCCACTTACGCGTTTATCTTCTTGCATTAATTTGACATTTTCATTCTTTATTATCTATCCTTTTGCTTTTCTCTCTCCACCGACACTATCTTCTTTTTTGTTTTCTTTCAATTATTAAATTAAATGTTGGCCCATTTGCGGATTTTATATTCACATATCAAATTTATAAAATTTATAATTGGATTAAATATTATATGCATATAAATTATGTCTAATAAAATATAATATTAATATAAAATTATTTATTATGTTATTGAAATATATAAATATTAACTTACTTAATAAAAATTTATAAGACATTAATTGTAATGTATTTATTAATATATTAAATGATATTAAATTAATAATAAATTTTATAGATATAATATATTGTATAATAATTTTTAATTTAACGGTGAATTTTGTAATATAAACATGAAATTATTAAAAATTATCCATGTATCATATTTTAATTAGTTTAACAATGTGGGATAAATTGATCATTTCTCTAGT
>JBBPBS010000689.1:3441338-3485495 GCA_037974835.1 Cicer judaicum
TATATATAACAAAAAAAAAAAAGCAACATGGATACACAATTATATCACAAAATTTTAATTCGATCTACCCTCAAAACTAAATCAAAAGTCATATTTTTAAAAAATAACATAATTCTTAAAACGTCAAATAAACCAAATACATACAACCTAAATCACATAAATTTTTTCACAAAACAATATATTTCCCATGATTAACTCAGAAATAATTTTGTAAAACCGAGCCTTACTAATTAAAATGATATTTGTCAACAAACAATCGATCCTCAAAAAAGCCTCTACATAAATTTCGACATCTTTGAAGGGACCACTTTTATATAATTGAACATAAACTTAATTATCTTCCACCAACCATAATTTTTCCCCCTGGTTTATAATTTAGAATGTGAGACACGAGATCCTTAAACTAGTATTGTTCTATACTAGTCCACTTATTATTGTTAAATAGGACGTACGGTTCTTGTTTTATACACCTTTTAAAATGTTACAAAAAAATTCAGTGAAGAAAACCATGAAAGGCAACACGTAGTTTGCAAGTAAATTGACGTTTTACCTATAAAGGAAAAAGCCTCCCAACCTTTTGATCACGTTGACGCATTCCAACTTCTTCTTAAACATATACTACTAAAATTAAAATTTAATTTAATATATATATATATATATATATATATATATATATATATATATATATATAAGAATGTGTTAAGCAAATCAAATTTTAAAATGAAAGAATAAGAGAGTTAAACTAAATATTAATCATTCAATCATATATGAATAATTATTGATTAAAAATTATATAAATGACACATTATTATTTTAAAAAATTATATGATTTTTTGTTCTAATTTTCAACTATTTTATAATTTGATCAATAAATAATAATCATTTGTCTTATTTTCTCTTTATAAAGACATCTCATTTTATATGTTTCCTAGATTTATATGGTTAATTATAAAAAGAAAATAAAAAATAATTATTATTATTATTAGTGATTGATGAAATTATAAATGATTAATATTAAAATAAAAAATTATTCAATTTTCTTAATTGATTATGTGTTACAATAATTAAATTTTAATTATTTTACCCTCTTATTTTAAAACTTTTCTCATTTAATACATTTTTATATTGTCTATAACCAACACCAAACCATACCTTATATTTTGTTTTATTAATTCTCAAAATATTCTCTTCAAATAATATACGGTGAGATGTGATCGGTGCGTGTGTAATTTTTGTTTTTACAGTGATTTAAATATTAATTAAACTTATATTATTATAATTAATCATCCTTCAATCCTTTGAGGAGTCAAATTAAAATGGTACGAAGCTTCCCGCATAAAAGGAGAACATATTTATTCCAATGGCATAACTAAGAAAATCTTTGTAATAGTATTGAATAACAACAAAGGTTTGAATTAAGGTTTATAATAAAGCACATGCTTTTAACAAAGGATTGGAAGACAAGTTTTTCTCTTTTGAACCACAGCAATTAAATTGTCTTTTTCCATATGTACATTTTGTTTGTTTCTCAAAAGCTAATGCTATATCTTAAGAACAATTATAGCGTAAATCATATGATAACATTATATTTCAATTATGTTGAAATTCAAAAATACGACCTTATCATTTATAAGATACCACCGCCATATAGGATTCACATTGGAAAAATAAATAAAATAAAACACGCTTTGTGATGATATCACAAGAATATTAAAAGCCATATGAAGTGAATGAAATTGTAAATTTCGAAGAATTTGTCGACTATATACAAATTTAATACAATTATACACTCTGTCATAGCTCAGCTACATACTATCCCATACTTTCCAATTTTAATTTTACCTTAGTTTGAGAATATGTAATTGTCGGTGATATACTTCTCAACAATTCAATTAATAGTTATGGCAATGCGTAATTTCAGGGTCTATGTATCAGCAAAATTAATTTCAAGATACAACCACTCAAATGGTTGTAAATCGCTCTCAATTTTGTCTTCATATTAGTAAATATTTTAATTTGATTGTTGATTTTATAAAATATTTATTAGATTTATTTTTATGCAAGTGACTATTATTAAATTTGGTGAAAGTTAACAGTGAAGTTTTAACTAAAGTAGTCTTTAATTTTATACAAACAATTCTAACTGTCGTAGAATCTTCATCTGTTGGTGTAGAATCACATTAAATTTAGTGACGAGTTTACCGGTTGAAGTTGCTCCAAGCCGTAATTCTAGACTGAACAATTTAATAATAATAAATTTATAATTATTAGTTTTTTTTTATTAATTTATAACATTAGTTTTTTTTATTTATAACGTTAATTTTTTTTACGGTTAATTTATATATGAAATCTATTTTGTATTAATTTACTCTTAATTTTTATTTCACAATTTTTTTCTACTAACAATTTTTATTATTCAATATGATTTTTAAGAGTTAAATAACTGAAGTAAAAATAAATGAGTTGTTTCAAAATGATATAACAGAATAAGTTTTATTTAATAAATTTATGTTGAGTTCATTGTTTGAAATACTTTAAAACATTAGGTATAACCCACATGATTTATTGTAAAGGTAATGACCTCCACTTTGATTTAGAGATTTTCTTTTCCATTATATTATACTATATACAATTAAATAAATACTCCATGGAGAGGATTAAATATTTTGTCCACACAAAATTACTTCACATGTATATATTACACATTAAACAAAAGTAATTATCAACGAAATTAGGTCTCTCGAAAGGAATTAGACTTAAACAATTTATTGTTAGGTCTCTCGAAAGGAATTAGACTTGAACAATATAATAAATTTGAATTTGGATCTTCTCTTGTAAAGAAGTATCTATATTTAGTGAATGCGTCTCGAATAAAATTATCTCTAATATAAGAAACATATAGAACACACTATTCAACCAACAATCATATAAAATTTTATCATTATTTTATATTTAATTATTTTTTAAATAATTTAAATTTTAAATTAATTTTGTCTTATAATATCGATGCCTAACCAAACTCGTAAATATTTTAAAAAAAATTACCTAAGAAAATAGATAATTATTCATCATCTCTCAATATTTATTCAAAATAAAAAAAAAAAAAAATACTATTGTAATGGAACTCTCGATAATATTATTAATCCTATTTCTTACTACTAAATTCTAAAATCCAAGAAATCATCAATAATTTTGTGGCTCAAAAAGCATCACCTAAGAAAAGTGGCATACATAGCTTCCGTAAAACACTCTCACTCTCAATATAGTATATTAAAATACAATTTTTCTAATTAATCTTTGACACAGTAAAATATTTCTCAAATCTATCCAATTAATCTTCGACAGCTTAAAATGAAGAAATATTTATAAATAGAGCAAATATAGATCAAAACACTTGTATCATTTATCTTCTTTTTATTGATACTATTTTTTTTTTCTTTCCAACACACGTTCTCATAAAAAGCGTAGACTTTTTAAAACGGTGAGATCAAACTATATTAAGACCCTAAACATACATAGAATTTCATAATCAAACCAATTTAAATCAAAATCATTATCATTGTTATTTTAAAAAGTTAGGGGACATAATTGTTCTATTTTTTTTACAATTTCAAAATATTTTAAATTATTCAATCTATGGTTAGGACTTTTAATAGTACACTTAACGAACACATCCATCACCACCATCTACAACATTTATTAATGAACAATTAATAGAAGAATGAATTTGAAAAACGTTTTACTAAATTGAAAATTCATAGAGAAGCGTTTTACAAAATAAAAAATCAAATAAAAATATTTATTTATATTTTATTAGACTAAATTGAGACCACCCTACAAAATTAAAGATATTTTAGTAGTTTATTCATTTATTTTACCGTATAAATTTAAATTTTGTGCCACAAGTTGTTAATTTCTTCCTCTGTGTGAAAATTTCTCCCACTTGACGACTTTGTTTTGTTTATATTGAATAAGGACACCCAAATTGCCCAATTAAATATTTTTGGGTTTAACTTCTGATTTTCAGAAGAAAAAAAAAGGGTCATGCCAATCCTAAATAGAAGTGATATCATGATGCATGTGGAAAATGTAAGTATAAAAAGATAAATTGCATGAAAATTTAACATAGATGATAGACCATAAACTAGTATATATGTTTACGGTTTGATAAATCACCAAATGTAATGAAAAAAAAAACGGTTCACATAAAATAAATTCATTTACATTGAAAACAGTGACAAAATAAAAATATATATGATAAATAGTTATTTGTCGTGGATATTTTAAATATTATGCACTATAAACAACTATTTTTACGATGCAATATTTGATATTTTTTCATCGAATATTGATCTATTTAAGGTGAAGTATATTAAAATTAATATTTATCATAATGAAAGAGAAAGAAGGAAGTGGATCAAAGATGAAAAGTTAATGGTCCTTAGGGAAAATATGAAAATATAGTCTTTATCATCCCAAACGAACAAGCCATGTGACAAAAAAGAAGAATTTTTAGATTCCTCTTACACTTAAGGCCCATATTAACATGTAACAAAAAAAAAAGACAACAAATATCTCAATAAGAGAATCAAATTATTCTCGGGACATAAAGTAATAACGAAACACAATAAATTCAACGTTGTACACGTAAATAAACAAAATACAAGGTTGTGAAAATGATGTCCTTAAAGAACTTTAAACTTTAATTTTGATAGTGGTAAATGCTTTTTTATTTTGTGGTCTGAATTGAAATAAAATTTAATTAATGATTGATTGATTAAGAGATAACTTTAAATACTTTAATTTGATCTTAAACGAAATTTATCAATTATTAGAGGTCAATTATGTCTGATGCCAATTCTAATTTTTTTTATCTTTTTGTCCATAGTATCCCAATCCTAGTTTATTTAGCGCTATAATGTTTTACTATACGTGTTAATTTCACAAGTTCATTAATTAATAGATTTAATTCATGTTATTTTTTAATTTTAAAAATAATTAAAAAAATTAATTTATGCTGCCGAAAATATTATTGAGTTGAGTCGCGGATTAAGTCGCTTTCTTTAAAATATTTTGCAACAATGTTCAAATTGTGTAATACAGACTATCAATCATGAAGTCTTTAGGATAAAACTGTTGATATATATTGTATCGGAGTTTTACTGCACCGTAGAAAATCATTCTAGAATTACACTTTCAATATGACAATCAGATGACTTTCACTCGTAATATGATACTAAGACCACTCGAAAGAAAAAAAAAGTGGGAAAGAAAGAGAGAGAGAGAAGTGGAGAAAAACCTCATATGCAAAGAGTTTTTTGTATGTTTTTTCAATTGAGAAGAACTTTTATTTATAGAAGAAATCTGCAATTGGAATTGGGAAAATCAAGGATCCATCAAAATGTGTGCTCCAAATTTTTGACCTTAGAAACAAGCGCTCCAAACTGTTTGACCACAAAAACGTGCGCTTTAAACTTAGATTTTTATGGGACAATAACATATGTGTGAGACTAAAGATTAAGATTTTTTATTGTTAATTTTTTTTTAAATTTATTTTATTCGAGAAAAAATAATTCAATTTTTTTTTGTAGGAATAAAATTTTCAAATTTTTCACAAAATATTTCTAGAAAAAAAATTATTCAAAAACTTTTTCAATTTTTTCTAAGAAATTTATTTTTGATATTTTAAAAATAAAATAAAATTTTGAACATTTTTTAAAAAGAAAAAATCGATTAATCAAACATTTGACACATGAGTTCTTCACTTAAACCTACAAAAATAAAATAATTAATCGAAACTTTAAAAATTTAGGCTCAATTGCAATTTTGATCTATCTATTTTTACTAATTCACAAAATTTAGAGGGATTTTCACAAGTATATACCTAAATGTCACACTGCCAAAAAAAAAATACCAAAATGCTACCTTTTATTCCCCCAGTTGCTGGTCGCAACCTGGGGGAGCGACCTTCTATTAGGGTTTTTTTTTCACTTCTTCACATGGTCGCATCCTAGGGATGCGACCTCCTACTGGCAAATTCAAATTTTTTTCTTCCCATTTTGCCCTTAAGTGTACTACTATGTTATATATATATATTATTGTTATATAATTAGTTAGTTAAAATAATTAGTTAAAATAATAAAAATAATTAATTAGTTAAAATAATTAATCATTAAATTAATTAGTTAAAACAATAAAAATAATTATTTTATTAATATTATATAAATGTTAATAATTATAATAATAAATAGAATAATAATAATAATAAAAAAGACAATTGTATTAATAAAATAATAATAATAATACATTAAATTAATAGAAAAAACACATTAAAATAAAAATACAAATACATTAAAATAAAAATAAAAATATATTAAAATAAAATGACATTAAATCAAAAGAAACAAAATACATCAATTTTGAGTAGATGTGCCAGCAGCGTTTGGACAATGTTTCTTAGTATGACCAGATACCCGACATAATTCGCACTTTCTTGGGACTTTATCCGCAGTGTCCATTTCAGTTCTAATGCGTTTGGTCTTTGGGCGACCTTTCTTGTCTCTCCGCATTAGTGGATTGTGACACACCTTAACACCTTCATATTGTGGCCAATATCCTTCATTTGGTATCGGTTGGAACGCTTCACTGTATACTTTTAGTACTGTTTCCACTTTGTACACATCAGGTATAAGGCTCCAATAATTAAATTTGATGCTAAAATATGTTGCTATCACATGTGAACAAGGCATATGTTTAGCTTGATATTTTCCACAATCACACCACTTCTTAGGAAGATTTACACTGAAATGGCCAATTGGTCGCCCTTCTTTTGGAACAACAGTCTCGTGAACCATGAAAGTATGGTTGCTTCGATCAAAACAATCGACTCTATGACTATTTGATTTACGTATTTTTGATTTCATAAAACTCATGCATGTTTCTGTGTATACCTGACCAGAAGCTAAAATTGATGCATGTTGTTTTGCCATGGTTGGAAATAGTGTACCTGTTTTATAATATGTTGATTGGACCAAAGCAGTGATAGGAAGGTTGCATGGTTCTTTTAATACTGCGTTCATCGATTCCACAAGGTTGCTGGTCATCTGACCCCAACGACTACCTCCATCAAATGCTTGAATCCAATCTTCTTTCGGTATATTGTCTAACCATTTCAAAGCTTCTGGGTTTATGATACCAATTTCTCTGCGGTAGTATCGAAATGTAGACTGATTGATTGAGTAACCTGTATTAAAACAGTAGACAATGCATTATTACACTAATTATAAAACTTCATAATTTAATTTTTCAGTAATGATAAGAAGTAAGAAGTAAGAATTAAATTATTACCCATAGAAATAACATTTTTCTTCAAAGCATTATCCTTAAATTCTCTTGCAAAATTTTGTGAAATATGTCGGACGCAGAACATATGCTTTGACGGAGGATGTTGCCACCCATTATTCAAATTATTATAAGCACTTTTGATAGATTCGTGTCTATCTGAAATCAAACAAATGTTGGCTTGTGGAGTGACGTGCGATCTCAAATTTCTCAAAAAAAAACTCCAAGCCTCTTTTGTCTCACCTTCCACAAGAGCATAAGCAATGGGAATGATATTGTCGTTCTCATCCTGTGCAACTGCTACCAATAGAGTTCCCTTATACTTGCCGTATAGCCAAGTTCCATCAACTTGTACAATTGGTTTGCAAAATTTAAAAGCAGATATGCATGGACCGTAAACCCAAAATAGTCTATGAAAAATTGTCACCCCAGTTATCAAACCATGTTCATTATAAGTTGGGATTGTTTCCATTTTAATAATGGTTCCTGGAGCAAACGTTTGCATAACTAATAACCATCGTGGAAGTTGATTATAAGACTTTTCCCAATTGCCATAAATTTGTTGAATTACCTTATTTTTTTCCCATCCAAGCCTTTCTATAACTAATTGTGTAATTATGCAAAACCTGAATTTGAGCAATAATGACCTTCACTTTGATTGAAGGGTCCATCCTCATAACTTGCATTATACTTGCACATATCATGTCAGAATCAAGCTTTGTATGATCTTGTGATAGTGAAGAATTTGTGCAAGTATGAGGCAAACTTAATTTCCCAATTACCCATAATTCACTTTTTTTGCGTTTTGAAGCTCTACATCTAAACAAACAATTTGGATGCGAACAATTAATAATGTACCTTTTTAAATCTGATTTTTGCACCACAAAATTCAATGATTGTTTTAGATGATACCGCTTGATTGCATATACACATTCATCTTTATTCTGAAACTTCATTCCAACTGCAAGAGTACCGTCTAAATTTGGGTCTTCGTCAATGAAGATGTGATCAAATTCAGTTGGTTGCTTTACGGTGGATAGATTGATGTTCTTCATGTGGAATGGTGGATCGAATACAGGTGACATAGCTTGATCTTCTGCCTCTATATCTTCATCAACATCATCATCATCATCATAATCACCAGATGATTCATCAAAGTATGTTTCATCATCTTCACTATAATCACTTAATTCTTCCTCGTTGATATTATAATGGACACTAAGTGGAAGATCACATTGTGGACTTGTTGGGAGAGATTCGTGATGAAGTTGTTGAGTTTGTTCATTTTGGCTAGAGTATGGTTCATAGTGTTGTGATGGAGAGTATACGTCGGGTTGATAAGGACTAGAGTATGGTTCATAGTGTTGTGATGGGATGTAGTTGGGATTAGGCATGTTTGAGGTTGATGGTTGATTTGTTGAAGTATGACCACTTTCAAAAGTAATGTATAACTCAATGGTGCCAAGTTGTGACCATTGTGCATAAACATCAAACATGAGTTGAACATCTTCGTCATCACAAACTTTCATCAATTCAAATCTGGTTGTATTTTCACCAAAGAAGACAAGGTGTCGATAAACTATATCAGTTATCGTCACGTTGTCGTTGAACTATAACTTTTTCTTAATGACATTCTTTAGAAGAGCAAGGTTGCTGCTAGAATGTACTTTGAACGCCTTTTTGTAATCACTTACAAATGTTTTCCCTTCAACTCCATCGACAATTGAACCATTGTAATAAACAATACAAATGACTTGTTCAGAAGCCATGAATATGTAATTGATAGAATGTATGATGAGATAGAATGTATGATGAGGTAGAAGGTGTGGTGATATAGTGTGATCTAGTTTCCTATTTATAGAAGTTAGTAGGTTTGAATAGAGCCATTTGATTGGTCCAAATGAAAGTATGAGGATTGAAGTTTTTCTAGTAAATCCTAACCATTGATCAATGAATTTAGATGGTCAAGATCAAATATTGAATAGAGCAATTTGATTGGTCCAAATAAAAGTATGAGGATTGAAGTTTTTCAAGTAAATCCTAACCATTGATAAATGAATGATTTTGGATGGTCAAGAATAAATATTGAATAGAGCCATTTGATTGGTCCAAATGAAAGTATGAGGATTGAAGTTTTTCTAGTAAATCCTAACCATTGATCAATGAATTTGAATGGTCAAGATTAAAAATTGAATAGAGCCATTTGACTGGTCCAAATGAAAGTACGACGATTGAAGTTTTTCTAGTAAATCCTAACCATTGATCAATAAATTTGGATGGTCAAGATTAAAGTTTAAATAGAGCAATTTGATTGGTCCAAATAAAAATATGAGGATTGATGATCAAGCAATTTCAGCCATGGATTAAAAAAAATGAGTGGCTGGGATTTCACAGAAGTGCATTGTGTTTTGGCCATGCGACCTCTCAAGGAAGTCTCATCCTGGGCATGCGACCTCTCAAGGAAGTCTCATCCTGGGCCTGCGACCATCTACAGGCTTCGCATCCTGGGCATGCGACCTCAAGGTACGTGGCTGATCGTTACCTGGCCCTGCGATTTCCTATATAAACAAATCATCCTAGTCTCAAACTTCATCAAACACTCAACCATCATCAAACACACTTCCTTCATCTTAATCTCAAACACATTTGCTTCAACTTTACTCATGGAATTATCCAAAAATCATAGAGCTGAAAGTCAATATATTGAAGCATTTGTAAGTATATTTTATGTTTTATACTTTATATTTTATATTAATTATTAATAATATATAAATTTATATATTATTATTATTAATTTACTAATAATATATTAATTTTTATATTTTATATTAATTACTAATAATATATAAATTTATATATTTATATTAATGTGTTGTATTATATATTGAATACTATTTTTATTATTAATTTTTATATTTTATATTAATTACTAATAATATATAAATTTATATATTATTATTGATATATTATAAATTTATATATTATTATTGATATAATCTAAATTTATATATTGTCTTATATTAATTTTATATTATATTAATGTTAATTTTATTATTTATATTAATGTGTTGTATTATATATTGAATACTTTTTTTATTATTAATTTTTATATTTTATATTAATTACTAATAATATATAAATTTATATATTATTATTGATATATTATAAATTTATATATTATTATTGATATAATCTAAATTTATATATTGTCTTGTATTAATTTTATATTATATTAATGTTAATTTTATTATTTATATTAATGTGTTGTATTATATATTGAATACTTTTTTTATTATTAATTTTTATATTTTATATTAATTACTAATAATATATTTTTATATTTTTATATTTTATATTTTATATTAATTACTAATTTTTATATTTTATATTTTTATATTATATTAATTTTATATTTTATATTAATGTGTTGTATTATTAATTTCAGATTCCCTCGAAGGATAAATTGAAATGTCATGGTCATGTCAACAAAAAACCGAACGACGCCATATTACCGTATTTGCAACAAGCTGGATTTGGTGAAGTGATTAAACTTGGAAATTACAAGATCGATGTCGGTTTGATTACTGCTTTGGTTGAAAGATGGAGACCAGAGACACATACTTTTCATCTCCCAACAGGTGAGTGAACAATAACTTTAGAAGATGTGTATTATATTTTAGGATTAAATGTGTCTGGTTTGCCTGTGAGCGGTTCAAATTTTGTGAATGTGAAACACGTTTGTCAAGAATATTTAGGAGTTATCCCACCTGATGGAGCAACAAAGGGTAATTTTATTAAATTAAAATGGCTTAAAGATACTTTTGACAATGTTGGGGAAAATGCATCCAAAGAAGAAAAACAAGCATCATGTCGAGCATATATATTACGTATGATTGGAGGATTGTTGATGCCAGACAAATCCAATAATCGTGCACATCTAAAATATCTTTCAATACTGGGTGATTTAAATAATGCATCCAATTATAGTTAGGGTTCGGCAGTTTTAGCAACACTCTATAGAGAATTATGCCTTGGTACGAAACCCGATGTAATGTCGATGGGAGGATGTGCATTGTTGTTGCAAAATTGGGCATGGTATCGTTTGACTTGTGTTGCTCCGGATGCACCAAATGCATGGATATTTCCACTTGCACAAAAGTAACTATTGCATATAATATATTTTAATTTTTTAAAATTTATTATTTACCGTATTACTAATTTTATTATATATTTCTTTTGTATATATTCGACAGATTTAATTCCGGTGGTCTAAATTTCAGTAGAGTTCCTCACAATGATATAGAAGGATACCGGAATACTATCGATCATATGATGGTTCATGAAGTAATACATTCATATTCATTCTCATGCAGTTACAATTTTATTTTTTTTATATCTCTTAATATTTACTTTATTCTATTTTTTTAACATTCAGTTTCTTTGGAGACCGTATCTTGGGTTCCAACACGAGGTACTCGAACAAGAGATCAACACTTGGACTGCATGTACCTATATGCATTGTTATCATATCGTCGAAAAACATCATGCAGATAGAGTTGCACTTCAATTCGGCTTTCATCAACAAATTCCGCAACCTCCAGAAGATATGACGCTCTACCATGAGATCGACATGAGGCGTGGCATCGATGATAATTGGAGTGTGGTTTGGAAAGATGAGATTCAACATTGGAATGAACGTCATAATTACACATTGCAAGGTCAATACGTTCAAGGTGTTTTATGCCACACTAAAGAATATATGAATTGGTTCACACATCACACTAAATTATATATATATGTGGAAAGGTGCCTGCGTGATCCACGTTTGCAACCTTCAACATATCCCGATGTTCACTCTATGCCTCAATCAATCCCACAACAAAATACCATGCACCAAACACCTAGTTTATCATCACCACAACATCTTCACGAAGTTACAGATATATCGACTCAATATTATGTTCCTTCAGTGTCAACAATACCAACTCCCATTAATTTGAACGAGAGCGGAATTTTCTTTAATTTGTTTGGTACTCACTGCACAACTCCCGAGTCGGCTTATGCGGCTTTTGATTCTATGTATAATGTCGAAACTCAAAATGATACAGAAGCAGGTGGTAGTGGTTCTAATCCACATACAGATTACAACGAGGATCAACCACAACAACCTCAAATTGTTCAAAGGGCTAGACGAGTTCGACGACCGCGTAGATGTGGAACTGGAGGTCATTTAGATGAAAATAATTAAGTTTTATTTAATATATTTTAATTTAATGTATTTGTATTTTTAATTTAATGTATTTGTATTTTTATTTTAATGTATTTTTATTTTTATTTTAATGTATTTGTATTTTTAATTTAATGTATTTTTATTTTTATTTTAATGTATTTGTATTTTTATTTTAATGTGTTTTTTCTATTAATTTAATGTATTATTATTATTATTATTTTATTAATACAATTGTCTTTTTTATTATTATTATTATTCTATTTATTATTATAATTATTAACATTTATATAATATTAATAAAATAATTATTTTTATTATTTTAACTAATTAATTTAATGATTAATTATTTTAACTAATAATTATTTATTTTAACTAATTAATAATTATTTTAACTAATTAATAATTATTTTAACTAATTAATTATTTTTATTATTTTAACTAATTATTTTAACTAACTAATTATATAACAATAATATATATATAACATAGTAGTACACTGAAGGGCAAAATGGAAGAAAACTCATTTTGAATTTGCCAGTAGGAGGTCGCATCCCCAGGATGCGACCATGTGAAGAAGTGAAAAAAAAACTCTAATAGAAGGTCGCTCCCCCAGGTTGTGACCAGCAACTGGGGAAAAAAAATGTGGCATTTTAGTATTTTTTTTTTTGACAGTGTAGCATTTAAGTATATACTTTTCAAAAAAGTGATATATGGATCTAAAACCCAAATTTAGACTCCTTATTTGATTGAATAGAAAGGGAGAAGAGAGAAATTATCATTTTATAGACATCTAGAAAAATACCCCTATTTTTATATAGTAAAATAATTCATGCCTCTAAATTCCAAAATCTACCATCACCGCGAATGAAGAAAGACTCCAACAAACTGATTTTGGTCGGTTGTGACTCAACGCAATGGCGGTGCACGCGGTGGTAATGTGGCCAAAACGCAACAGCGATGTGGTAGTTAACGGCACCGATGATAGTGGCACAAGCTTCCAACCTCCACCTTCTCTGTTTATTCCTTCTTCAAATTCTATGCTTTCATTTCATTGAAAATCTTGCAATATTCTCACCAACAAGCTCTAATTTCAATTTGCAATTTTTGTTAATAATAGTTCTCCCTGTTTTAAAAAAATGTAACTTCAATGTTCAATGATTTGTTTCAACACCTATATATTCTATTACTTTAACATGCTCTATACACTGCAGATGAGATAGATGCAGGCCTTTCATCAATATAGGAATCATAAATTTTGTGAGAGCATTTCGCTGCTATCCAATCAGAAGTTCCACATGTTTCCTCTAATTCAATTAAACCAAACACAAATCCTCGAAATTATTACTAGAACTTTGTTGGAGAGTGAGTATATCAATATACAAGGAAGTTAGTTTAAATAAGTTTTGTTTTGAATAGGCAAAATTTATGAATTAATACATAGTAACAACTTTGGTTTAAATAACTTGTAAACATATCATAGAATGTCCTTAGACTAAATGAAATGAGTATTTCAATTTTTAAAATTGTAAAGGTTGATCAATTTAGCATCTTAAATTTGTGAAATAAAAATTTAGTCCCTTAGGTGGAAAAACATAATCAATTTAGACATTGTTTCATAGTTAGCACTACAATATTAAAGGCTCAAGTTGGGTCAACAAAATTGGATTTTTTTTTTTTTTTTAATGGATAAATAGAGGGCCAACGCCCGAGGAAAAGAAATCAAAACTTATAAGTGATGGGTAACAAAAAATGTCTAACTTGAGCTGAATATAGCTATTGACCTAAAAACAGGTGGACAAAGCTCATACACAAGTAAAGAAAAACCACCTCCACAACACATATTTGCCATTATATCAGTACAAGAGTTAGCTTCGCAGTATGAAAGGCAGTCAAATTAACGATTGTTTTACCGATTTTTGGGACTTTCTTCTCCACAGTTAGTCACTCTTGTTATGTTTTTCTTGGCTTTGGCTCCATTTGCCTTGCTTAATATATATATATATATAGTTTATAACACTAAATCGCAAGTCATTTGCATTAGAGCAACAACAAAATGAATGGAAAATAAATAGATAACTCCTATACCAAGCTTCTGTCAAAAATAAATAAAATTCTGTTCCAAGCTTGCAAGCTCAGTTACATCACTTCAACCTGCGAAGGCTAATCCAAGACAACCATTAAAAGTCAAAAATCTAAACAATTCAAATTGATTGCTATAACAAGGTTTGAAATCCAAGGGTCAGAGCTAGGAGCTTTTTTGCTCTATAGAAGGAGGCACATAACTGTGACTCTTTCAGAGATCGAGAATGCAGAATTGAGCTCAACGTAGCACAATGTGCAAAATGGCAGTACAAATTTTCACATACCATTGCTGTACCCAACACCCTGGTAACAAAATTAACAAATTCTAAATTACAGCAGAACATAGATATAAACTTTCAAACAATAGGCATCAGGAATGATTGTTTGCTAATGAATCCTGTACACAGAAAATTTTCTTGGGAGATAATGATCATTGTATAAGAGAAAAATGTATAACAGAGAGCTGTAGAGGGCATAATAAGATAGGATTGGATGGTTGTGTTAAAATTTTTAAGGAGTTCGGGGGACTCTACTAATGCCAATACTATCATACAAACTAACGCAATATGAAATAGGCTAGAATCTCTGCACATCAATGTTTAATCCTGCTGTATACAACCTGTGAAGTATGAACAGGTAAAAAAGTGCAACTAGTTTCAAATCCTTGAATCTATACATATATCATTAATATTCTATTTCATTCTTCATACTAAAATTGTAAAACACATTACAAAAACAATCTAAGTATAAATATCAATAATGCACACGCTTGCCTTCATCCATAGTAGTAAAAAGAGCAACCTAGTAATGCTATAAAACTCCCGCCATTATGACTTACAGGGAAGGGCCAAACCCATTGGTCTATTATAGGCAGCCTTACCTTACATTTGCAAGAGTCTGATTTGAACATGTGACTTGCTAGTCAGTCACATGGAAGTGACTCAAGTATTCTTTTCTTAAATCCTAAAATCTAAGAGCAGATGAATTAATAAGCTTAACCCTGATGAAATAATAAAGTTAATGGATACTGTAAGCACAAAGCAGTAAATATGCAAATGATTTCTTATTATAAGATGATCACAGCAACATGTATTTAACTGAGAAAACCAAAACTGAGGAAAAAGCTATAATTTCAATAACCATCTCACAGGTATCTATCCTCAGTAAATAACCATCAGACTAACATCTATATCTGCATGTGTTTTCATGACCTTGCAATGAAATTTTGCACAAGGTTGCATATCAAGATTGATAAACTAAATAGAGACAAACTACAGGTGTAACAAGAGAGTATGGATATGAGCAACTTCCATAGTTACAAAATAATAACAAAAAAAGGCACACGGGAAGATTGATAAGAGCTTAAGTTTGGTTCTATCAGAAGTCTGAACTCTATCCAATCTATTGCCAAATAAAAGCAAGTACCACACAAAAAATAACAAACATCAGCAGCCTCTTCAGATAATAATCTTGTTGGCCTTGACCTGTGTGAAGAGGATATCTATGAACATGGCCACCATGAAATGAATTAGAAAACCCATAAGGGAAACCAGCGGCTCCACCATACATGGCCCCACCATGAAATCCATGCAACTGAAAGTTAAATAAGGATGGTATAAAACCACCAAATCCTGCAGAAAATGTGAAATTCCCAAACCTTGCAGTTGCTGCTGGAGCAAATCCTCCCAATCCACCTGTGAATCCAAATCCATGTTGAGAAAAAGGATTTGATTCAGGTGGAGGAGCAGTCTCCGGTCTCTGACCGGCAGGACGATGAGGGATATTAACACCAGGAATAGACTTTGATCTCGGATCAGTTGATGTCTTTCCTCTCCCATATAAAGGAACTAACTTCTCCTCCTCAATCATTGCCTTACACACTGGACATTCCCGTGACTGTGAGTGAAAGTGAAGCCATTTGTAAAGACAGGGCCAACAGAAAAGATGACCGCACAAAGTAATTATAGGATCTTGTGCTAAGTCAAAGCAAATGTTGCATTCAAAATTTCCAGCATCATTGTTATTATTGTTGCTTGAGTAGGGAGGGCTTGGGGGTGACCTACTTGTTGATTCCCCAAACCCACTTGCCATCTGCAAAATAAAATCCCAACTTCGTATTATATATCACAGTCCTTGCACATATAAACTTAATTCTACCGAAAAATATTAGATCTAAGATGTCATAAGTATTTACAATATATATACAATATTGCTGAGTCAAAATTTTAATCACTCTATTGTCTCAACTTTCATAGGAAAACTACAGTAGGTTAAGTAATCCATAGTTTCATTTTCATACATAAGATGAAACCAGTGAGATTAAAATTGAACTTGATAATTGAATTTAAGCAAACTAATACAGATTCTTAGGGCACAGGACATACATAAGAAAAATTTAGGGCCAAAACAACAAAACCTAAAATTTTGTGAGAATTTAACAAAATCAAGAAGGAATAGGACCTAATTCAAATTGAAATAACCACAACCCTAACTAAAATTTCAATTAAATCAATATAGCGAATTAGACAGCGATTTTATCAAACAAAAATTGAAATTCTATAAATTGACAAAATCAAGGTTTATAGGTTAAAAATAATTTGAAAATGGAATAGCAAGATAAAACAATAATCGAAGATAGAAGGGATTAACAAAAGTACCGAACCTGAAGAAACAAAACGATGATAAAACAAAACGATGGATCGTTCAAGTCAAAACCTCGAAAGAGAAAGTAAATGAATTATTATGAGGTATAATTATTATTCTTTGGTTATTGTTTTGTTTTTTCACGTGAAAATTAAAAATAGTAGAAATTGCGAAAGGGTAAAAGAGAAACAACGTCGAAGGTACAAAAGGAAATAAATGACTACTTTTTTCTGGTTTTGTACCCGCGTAATCTTAACAAGAAAATAGACTTTTATTATTTTAAATTATTTATTTAGGAATATTATTGTTAACAAGTAATACGACAAGCAAAAACAGATGATTTATAAGTATTAATTTTTTTAATTTATTCAAGTATTTATTATTATAATATCTATTAAAATTAAGAATTTCTAATATTGATAGTAAATTAATATTTTGCCAACGTGTTAATGATGATACCATTGACCGGAAATTCCAAGTAACATCTATAATCCACTCTTGCTTTGGAAACATCTGAGTTGTGCAAATGAAAGGTTACCAGACCTACACTTCACCATCTTTGACGATCTACCGTTTCTCTTAACTTCTAATTAAATAAAATCTCAGGTTACTCTCAAAAATTTGATATTAAGCTTTTAATATTAGGCCTTTTATTTAAATTAATTTTTTTTTTGAAATATTTTGTGGGTAAAATAAAAAAATATTCTTTTTGAAAAAATTATTTTTTTTCTTGAATAAAAAAAATTGGAAATCTTTTTTTAGAAAAAAAGTTAAAAAAATTTTATAGAAAAATTTTGAAAAAAAAATCAATTTCTTTTATCAAAAAGATATATTTAAAAAAAAATATACGTAAGTCTCCAGAATTTTATAGATTTTTAGGTTTTTAGAACTTTCTTTTTTGGAGACCTTCTAAATTATAAATTTTTTAGTCTCTTTAACATGTGGACTGAGATTAATAATTAATAGAATTGTAAAATTGATAGCTCTAACCTTAATCATAGCGGGCTAGCACAAGGAGAGAATCGTTACTAATTGGTTTTTATGGTGTAAAAATTGAATTAAATTATACTATATTAATAGTTTAGTTCTATTATTAAAAATCATTTTTAAATTAAATTCAGTTCTGATTTGAAATTGGTTTATAAAATAAACCAATTTAATATTTAGAACAAGATTTTAGTTATATTCAATTTCGAACTACTTATTCAATAAATTTGTTTGACAAAAAATATCAAGTTTTTTATTTTTTTGAGAAAAATTAATGTACAAAAATTTTCGATGAAAAAAAAATTGAGATAAAAAATTTCGATTATTTTTTTGAAAAAGAATTTTGAAATTTTTTTTATTAAAAAATTTTGAGAAAAATATATGTAAAAAAATTTCGATAACTTTTAAAGAAAAAAAATTCCAAGAAAAATATTATTACAAAAAATTTCTATATTTTTTCTAGATATTTTGACAATTAGTTTTTGAATTAAGTTTAGTTAATTGATTTGTTTTAAATATGTTCAATTCATAAATCATTTAGTTAGTTTGATTTTTATTTTTTTACGATGCAATCAATATAGTTCAAGTCACCATATACTTCGTATACTCCTAATTATGACATATCAACTATTGAGGATGTGAATGTTGCACTATGAGTATGTCTAAAGTTAGAGTTGTGTATAGTTTTTTATTTTATTTTAAATAATCCATATTTATTTTAAAATCAATATATGGATTTAGATTTATAATTAAATTTATTATTTGATTTAAAATCAGTTATAAAATAAATTGTAAAATTAATTATAGTTAAATAATCAGTTTAAAAAAATTAAATTTTTCTCAAAATCGGTTAAAATTTGATTTTTTTTAATATTTATTTATTTAAAAAAATCATTTACTCATATCTTAAAAATCTTATTTAAAAAAAATTGATTATTCATATTTAAAGCTCAATAAAAAAGATACATCAACCATACAATTAATTTATCTTGTGATTAAAATTGAACATGTTAAATTGCTTATAATAACTTGTTATTAAAATTAATTTATTACTAACTTCATTAAGACTACCAATTCTTATTCATACTAGTTCAATAAATTGTTTATTATTAAAACCGTAGAAAATACATACACTTGAAAATTTATTCGATTAAATTTAACAATTACTGCACTATAATAAAATCATAAAAAATAAAAACACTTAAAAGTTTGCTTCCAACATCGAGATGAACACCACCATCACAAGATTTAGTAAATTTAAAATATCTAACGGATTTAATATATTAATTTTTGTCTTTAACATTTATAATTAAGTTAACTTTGAACAATACTTAAATCTCAATATCATTTTCAACGTAACATTTTGAAAAAATTTATCATTTAATAATCAATAATTTAAAAAATTATATTTAAATATTTAGTTTATCATATTTTAATCTTCCTCAATAAATATTAAATATTTTCATTCATTAACTAATTATCATACAATATAGTTAGTTATTAATAAACAGTTGATAAAATAAAATTAATAATAAATTGTAAAAAAGCGCCTTAGAAAGATGAATAAAGGTCTATTGAGTGATGAGAAAATTTAAATCATTTTGAGGATTTAGAATTTTTTAAAATTGAATGAATAAAAGCTAAATCTAAATATAAAACATTATAACTATTATTGTTCATTTACTTGTATTGCAACTATTATTTACATATACTCTCTCATCGAACAAATAAAATGTTATCCTGACAATCTTCTAATCCCACCGTCCTCCTTGACCCACTCCAAATAAGTTATGATTTTTACTAAAATTGTCTCAAATTATCTAAAAAGTGCATTTTGCAAAAATTTATTTGCTATTGATATGCATATCAACAATGGAGTGCATGAGGAAACAATAGAAAAATAATTCAGAGAGTAATTGATGAGCATAAGATATATAATTGATGAGTTTTCTAATCTCATTCAAAAAATAATCAAAATTACCAAAGATAAATACAAAATAATTAATGAGTTATGAGACTCTTATCAAAATAAGTTTTTTATAATTTTGACCTATTATTTTATGGAGATTAAGAGAAGGGTTCATGAGGCTTATAGATCTCTAATGTTTTGTTAGTTTTGATATTTTTTTTGAAAAATTTTTGAATTTTTTTTTTTGAAAAAATATATTTATTTCTAAAAAAATTGTGAGAAAAATCGATTTTTTTTTCTCAAATAAAAATTGTAAATAATTTTTGATAAAAAAAATTGAATTTTTTTTATTGGTGAAAAAATAAAAAAAATTGTAATTTTTTTTTGAAAATGTGAATCTATAGGCCCACAAAATTTTAGGGGCTTTTAGTGTTGAGAACTTTCTTTTTTGAGACTTTTTAAATTATAATATTTTTTTGCGATTTTTTTTCTCAAATAAAAATTGTAAATAATTTTTGATAAAAAAAAATCGAAATTTTTTTATTGGTGAAAAAATAAAAAAAATTGTAAATTTTTTTTGAAAATGTGAATCTATATGCCCACAAAATTTTAAGGACTTTTAGTGTTAAGAACTTTCTTTTTTGAGACTTTTTAAATTATAATATTTTTTTGCCTCTCCAATATATAAGTTGAGACTAATATATATTGGAACTAATAATTAAGAAACCTGTCAAATTAAAAACTCTAAATAGCGTCATCATACCAAACCATAACATCTCTATTTTTTTTCCCTCGTCACGACTTTCTTCAAAACAAAGTACACCCTTCAAAGACTTTGAGGAAAAACAGGATGCTAGTTTTTGAACTCAAATCCTGTTGTTAATGAATCAATATTTTATTTTAGCATTTCTTTCACTCTTATCATAACCCATTGATCAACACTTGACTCCGACAAAAAAAATTTATTTTTTATTTTAGATTTGGCCTTTCAACCCAATTCATTATTTTAAATATAATTTTAGTATTTTATATACTATTCGATTTGATTCTTTATCTTTAATTTTAATTTTTTTATAAGTGTTATATTTTATTCCTTATCATAATTATATAAAAAATTATAACAACATTCAATCATTAAAATATCTTCTAACAATTATTAATAATATTCAGTATAATATTCTTTAAAAAAAATATCTATTTAACTCAATAATAAGTTTGTTTTTTAAAAAATTCTTCACGCATGTTTTGAAACATACCTAAATTCTTTGAACTGATTCAAAGTTTTTGTATTTTTAATTTATTTTTATTAAAATACACATTTATAAAAGATTATAAATAAATAAAAATAAAATCGAATGTTAGATAAAAATAAAAACTAGTATGCAATGCCTTGTCAAGCTAACGCGTTGAATGAATGCATGACTTTATTAAGCATTGTATCCCATGGGCCTAGCCATGATTATTATGATGCTACGAAGAAATATAGATGGAAGGTCATTGCCCACTCAATAACGTTCATTAGTCATAAATGGTGACCCCAAAAATATTATAATAATCTCACTCCCCGCAAGTCTTCATGGACGTACATCACAAGACATTATATTATATTAATCACTAACAGACTTGACCACATTTTTTACATTCCTAGTCTTTAATATTATATTCCTCATACTCTTCTTATATCAACAACTACCCACCCACAATTTCCACACTCCAAATACTTATTTCCTACCATACACAATAAGACAAACCCACTTGCAAGACTTAACAAACTCACACAAACATATATTTCATATTCATTTCCTAGTTTTATTGCAAAAAAAAAAAAAATAACATTTGATTGCAAATAACATCGTAGTCCTAGCTAATGTTCCAAATGGGATTCCAAATTACAAAGACATTGAAATATTGGTTACTAGACCACCCATCAATTGTTTGGTTCCGTTGGAGTCCCACCCAATCATGGGGCTCCACGTGGTCATTTCTCGTCACAGCCATCACCGCATATGTAACAATCGCACTCACCCTCCACGTCATCCTTAAAATATTCCGCCGCCGACACGCTGTCCCACTGGGACCCATTCCCGCAATTCACTACCTCATTATGTCACTAATCTCCGTCACAATTTTCATCGGCATGCTATTCTCCGCCACCGCCGAACTCCACGACACACGGTGGCTCCTCCGGCGAACCAAAACCACCCCTTTTGAATGGTTCCTTTGTTTTCCACTTGGAATTCGTCCTTCTGGTCGTGTTTTCTTTTGGTCTTACGTTTTTTACCTATCACGGTTTCTTCACTTTTTTCGAACTTTCATTGTTATTCTTCGTCACCGGAAACTCTCGTTTTTCAGGCTATTCAACCACTCCATTCTCTTGTTAAGTTCTTTTCTATGGCTTGAATTTTCACAGTCTTTTCAAGTTTTGGGTATTCTATTCTCGACGTTGGTTTACTCTTTGGTTTATGGATATAGATTTTGGATTGAAATTGGGTTGCCTAGTAAGACTTTTTGTTTCATAGTGAATTGTCAAATGATTTTGTTGGGTTTTAATTTGGTTTGTCATGTTGGAGTGCTTTGGTTGCATTTATTGAGAGGTGGGTGTAATGGAATTGGAGCTTGGGTCTTCAATTCTGTTTTGAATGCTGCTATTCTTTTCCTCTTTTTGAATTTCTACATCAACATGCATGGCCAAAGCAAGAACAACAACACTAGTAGTCTCAAGAAAGTAGTTCAGTTGGTCAATTAATGACATAACATAATTTTTGAGATGGAGATTCAGGGTTTAAACACTGAAAATTAATGTAACTATTAATTTATTAGTATAGCACAAGTAGTATTAGTATATACACAGTTCACGATCTTTGATATTGCTGAGATAATTTGTGTTTAATTGCGGCTTCAATCTACAATATGTTGTGTAAATTGCAATCGCAAATCATTTTTGCTAGTGATTCATGACAAACACTTATCATAACTTGGTTTCCTCGTGCTGCAAAATTTGCTTTCCAGCTTTTGATTTTTGTGTCTCGTGAGGTTTGAGATTCTTTTGGTGCCACGGTTTATACTTAGTTTGATTAAATCCACCTTTATCTCTTTAAAAAAGTTGAGACATTGGACGGGACACATAGCATATTTCATATATGTTGTATTTTGTACTTTTTTTGTTAAGCTTTAATTGATGTTCCTAATTGAAAATATGTATGCAGTTAGAATGTTAACTGAAAAAATCAACGAGGTTTATTCATTGCACAACGTGCTACAAAATGACATTTTCTGTTTTTAATTATTTTTAATCAGAAAGTACAACCAAAATTACATTGGTCCGAGTAGAGTTTTACTCAAGTTCTTTAACCAATGTTCATGTTCAAACCTCGTGGCTAGAAAATATAGGTTTGGAAGAGAACATATTATTGAAGGAGAGCATCTAGATTTTTTAATAGAGATAAATCATCGGTAATAAATTTGGTTTATATTCCACTCCAATAACATGATTAAAAAAAAGAAATAGATAGACAGAGTGATAAATCAAAACTTACAGAGATCCAAATCAAGTCCAATACAATGTCTTTTTATAATTAAATAGAATATTTTATTAATATTCTTATAATTAAATATTTTAAAGCCTAAAAATGTATTAAATATTCCACTTATAGATTTTAAATGTATTCAAAAAATTCAAATTTTGATAAAAAATTTTAAATAATTTTCAACAGTTTTAAAAATGTTGTGTAAAGTTTTCTGGTTGTATTTTTTATTTATAAAAAGATAAAGAAGGATAAAATTGGTGGTTTATATAAAATGTGATGCAGAATATTGTGATAAAATTGGTGGTTTACATTCTCAATTGGAGGTATATAGATAGGTGCTATATTGCTTATACTTAAAACATGCTATTGTTATTCGTATGATGGGGTAAAGAAAGTGAAAATTAACTTATTGGTATGATTTAAGATACATATAAATAGTGTAAATATGTTAGATATGCTAATAGAGATTTACAACCTACTCTTCAGTATATCTATAAGGAGTCAATTTTTTAAGAAGAAAAATATCTAAAGTAACATTAAAACTATCGAATTATAAGCTATTAAATAAGATTTATTTTATACATACTGTTAACGTAAAAAGTTTTTATATTGTCAATCAATCACAACTGATAAATTATTATAAATATTTGACTTTTATAAAAAAAATGTTTAATTGTAGTGTTGGTCATTCTATTATTATCAATTCACAAATTGGTCATTCTTTTTCAAAAATCAACAGTTTTAGCCTCTCTTTCATATTTTTAACTAAAAAATGATGGTTTAACATACTTTTAACAATGTGACATACAATTATATGATATATAACTAACTATATGCATTAATTAAATATAAAATATGACAATTTTGAAATTGAAATCTAAGTTTTTATGATATTTATTTTAATTTCATGTATGCTAATCATTATACATCATCATATCATATGCCACATTATTTAAATTATTATATGTTATCATTTTTTAATTGAAATGTCAAAAAGAGATACCAAAATTGTCGACTAATTAAATTATGAGACTAGTTTCGTGAATCAATAAAACTATAAGAACTAAAACTACAATCAAAACTTATAAAAATTTCCTCTAAAATTATTCTCACAAATAGTTGTGATATGCAAAAAGTACAATTTTTTTTTATTTGTTTAAAACGTTCAATGAATCGCTTATTATTAATTACTATTGTATTAGAAATTAAAAGTATCATTCAAATTTAAATAATATTTTTATAAATTGATCATTTATAGTAACATAGAGAAATATTTGCTTTCTAAACATCCAATGACAATCTTGTTACTATTTAATTGTTTCTAGACATCTAATGGCAATCCTTGATTACAAATAACTTGTGTAACAAATTGTTCTTAAAGCCACGGGAAACATGACAACAACAATGGGATCAGATGAGTGTCCCATACTCCCATTACCAAGGAGGCTGCTAGAGAAGCTTCCTCGAATGATTCACAAACACTCCAACAACAACATTCCACCATTGTAGGGTTGGTGGGTGTGGGTCATACTATGTAATTTGTCAACTCTTTTGTGCCATACTCCACCCAAACAGTTCATGAAAGAATATACGAATATCTTTTTATACCTATGTCATAACTACATTATTATAGATGCATAGAATTTAGAAATTTTGAATTATGAAGTCGAGAAATTTTGAATATATAAATTTAATTCTCTAAGTTTTTGAAAACTCAATTTTAAAATATATCTGTAATAGTTATATACATCAGCTTTGCTTTTATTTGCTCTCAGGTAAGATCGACTACCAAAAAAATAAAAATTAATTTAAGTGATTATCATAATTTAAAAATAAAATGACAAAATTATTTTCCTTAAAAGTTTAATTTCAAAAATCAAAAGATAAAAATGAAAACTAAAACCCTATTATTATAAATGACCACAATTAATATCACTTTCAAAAACAATAATTTTCCTTTCTCCAATTTTCTTTCCAAAATAATATCATAAATAAGTCTTTTCCATAAGTGCTTAAAGAACATAAATCACACACCAAAAAGAATATAACGTGTGGGGCAATACATCGGGATCCAGATCCCAAGTGGACCGAACCCTTTGGCATTATGGTCTTATCCAATACAACACACATTTGAGGAATGAATTAGGTTTCACTTTTTTAATAAATTACCGATTAACAATTATTAATATTAATTTGTTCGTTATATACATTCATAATCAATAATATCAACCCTTAATTTCCTGGTTATATTAACTTGAGGAATGAGTAGTACTGTAGATCTCTGTGAGGTGCACCGCTGGTGATTTCAACCCGAATTTGTGATTCGGACAAAACTCCTGTTTCATTCATCACACAAACACTTAAGTCATTTTTTCCATTTATCTATCTATCTATCTTCAAAAACATTCGAATCCAATCAAAATTACAATATCTACAACAACAAGAGAAAAAGAGAAAAAAAAAAAAAAACAAGAAGTGAGTTCTAAGTCAACTATTACTACTCATATTTATATTCAATTATTCGTATTAATATATCTATGTTTACATGTTTATTATTTTTTATTTTCTTTCTACTCTTTAATTCGATACAACTCGTTAATATATTTGTCAACTTTCGACTTTAATTTTTCATGCGTTCATTATTTCCACCCAATTTAATTTCAATTCTATATCTTTTGTTGGAAGATTTTAAACCTTGCTTAGTGTTTTATGAATTGAATTCAACAAGAGGATTGGAATTTTAGGAATTAGCGAATTAGAGTTTTAGGATTTTTGAATTCAATTGATATTTATTTTGTGATTTACTTTCCCATTCATGAATTTAGATTTTAGATTCCAAACGTGCTTATTCACGGATAACTAGTTTTCCTTTATAGATGGGAAAAAGTGTTGTTAAATAGATTGGTACAAAATCTTGTCAAATAGTGGCTACAGCGGCGGCGTTATTGCTCTATTGTGTAGCAGAATTTGAACAAACAACTGTATTTTGTGATCTGCAATTGACAGCACTGATGGAAACTCGGGGAAAATTTGAGTCTTCATTTGTTGTGTTAAGATGAGGTTTGATTTTCTCATCCATGGTTGAACATTGAGGTGTAATACACAATTACACATGATGGAACTTAGAAGGATTGTTTTGAAGGTTTTATTTGGTGGCTTAGTGTGCACACACTAACAAGTATGTGCATTTTGTTTTGCTAGCTGAAAACGTGAACCTTTTTGAGAATCCCCTGTTATTTTAGAAGTGTTAGCATTGATACGGGTCTCTTAATTTAATTTAATTTTCAATCATTTATGTATATTTTGTCATTTTCTGTTTATGATGGTCTTAAATTGTACTGCATTTTGCATTGTTTCGATGGACTTGTCATTTAATTCAATCAATTACTGCATTTTTGTTTTCCTGGAAAACTTTTGGATTTGAATCATATGCAGTCACATATCATGCGGTCTTGGATCTCATCCGTTTGATGGAGATTAGATGGTTTGTATTCCTAGTAAAGACAATTTAGTGAAGTAAGAATACAAGCCATTTAATCGTCATCCCACGGCCAAGATCCCTCGACGTGTGTAAGTGCATGTATTCCTCGACTTCAGAATCCACTTTGAAATTTTTCTTGGTTGATCTTTGATGCTATGACATGTCAAGTTTGATGGCAGATTTATGTATTAGACTAATAGGGTAGAATATATTGTTTTCGAGTTTTAAGACTACTGGACAATCGATCATTCAGCAGTTTAAAGGAATCATCACTTAGTACTTATTATCTTTTTCCTCTATTACTTTACATTGTCTATGCTGAAGGAACGATTATCTTAATCTCTGGAAAAGCATCCCTTTGAACCTATAAGTAGATTACTTAGTGCTGAAAGAGCATGTGCTGCGAAGTGCGAACTTGAAGGGCATTTGAAACTATGAAGTGAGAACCGACTTAAATAATATATCGGTCGCCCCCTCAATGCCAAAACATTAAAACTAATTAATTTGAATTACTTTGTTTTAAGATTGGATTTTCTCTTTTCTTTTTCTATTCCATCAGTTTGTGATCACCTAACTTCTAATTATTTTTTTCGGATATGGGAGGAACTTTCCGCGAACATTAGTAGATTAGATGCTTTACTTCCAATTTAGCTTATCCTAAAGAAATGAGGATTTATGCTATTGCTATTATACTTGTCAACAATATTGGGAATTATAAAATAACATTGAAGTACATTATTGCAGAAGGGTGGTTTTCCAACAATTCATTGAAGAAGATGGAAGTTAGCAGGCCTCTCAAATCCAATAGTAGATTAAAGCACCACCATTTGACCCCTCTTAGGTTTTTAAGGGGTGTGATATGTTTGGTGGTGTTTCTTTCTACAGCTTTCATGTGTTTAGTATATCTTTCGCCGCTTGCAGTTGTAGGATTGCGGCTTTTCAGCGTTCGTTTTAGTAGGAAGGCAGTATCGTTCTTCTTTGGACTTTGGTTAGCTATGTGGCCCTTTCTATTCGAAAAGATTAACAAAACTAAAGTTGTCTTTTCTGGGGATAGTATTCCGATGAGGGAACGCGTGTTACTTATTGCCAATCACAGAACTGAGGTTGATTGGATGTACTTGTGGGATCTCGCTCTTCGAAAGGGAAGACTAGGGTGTATAAAATACATCCTTAAGAGCAGCTTAATGAAATTACCTATTTTTGGTTGGGGATTTCACATCCTGGAATTCATTGCAGTGGAGAGGAAGTGGGAGATAGATGAACAAATATTGCAACAAAATCTTTCAACATTTCAGGATCCGGACGATCCTTTATGGCTATCTATTTTTCCCGAAGGAACCGATTATACGTACTACCTCATATCCCTGTCACCTTGGATCTCGTCCTTTCATTTTAAGTGTGTTCATTATCAATTCCACAATTTATTTATTTGACATTTTGTTTGTATGTATTATAAGCTATGTTTTGATTAGCTTATGCTAAAATATGGGCATTATGTTATACCTGACAATTTGACAGTATTATATAATTCACTTCAGGGACACAATTGACCTATTATTTGCTTTTTATGTAGTGAACAGAAGTGTAAAAGTAGTCAAAAGTTTGCTGCTGAAGTTGGGCTTCCTGTGCTGACAAATGTATTGCTTCCAAAAACAAAGGGGTTTCACACTTGTTTGGAAGCTCTAAGAAGCTCATTGGATGCAGGTTTCTTTTATAACTCCTGTTCCTTTATTTTCCCTATTAAACTATGCCAATTCATAATGACTCTACGATCTCTATATATGTAATCTATGTTACCAAAAATGCACCTTACTTGGCTTTTAAAAATCATGATGTAGTTCTTTGTGTTTTACCTTGCTAGTGTTGTCAAATACTGTCTATAGTAGTGTTATAGTGCTGTAGTGTAGTCGAATTTGAACAAATCATAATTGTTCCGCAATACACTGTTTTGTATAAAGTGCTGTCAAATAGCGGTTATTGTGGCAGTGTAGCGCAGCAGAATTCGAACAAACCATGGTTTTATGCAATCTGCAACTGACATCATTGTTCCTTGCTGAGTTGCTATAGCTTTATTCCTTAACATGTTTTGTGCTTAATGCATGCATCTCTTTGGATGTGTATTCATAATGTTTATGGCTTTATTTGCATATCTCTCCCCAAGGAAATAGAATGCTAGTTCACGGAACCAAGTTAGCTCGTTGTAGGTGTTCAATAATATATTGACATATTACATAATGTTCTTTTCGAAACTTGTGGAACTTTTAAAGTCTGTTAAACTTTGTCTTTCATTCACATGCAGTATACGACGTGACAATTGCATACAAGAATCAATGCCCTTCCTTTCTAGACAATGTTTTTGGTCTCGATCCTTCGGAAGTACACATGCATGTTCGGCGTATTCTTGTAGATGAGATACCAGTTTCTGAAACTAAAGCTGCTTCTTGGTTAATGGATAAATTCCAAATCAAGGACCAATTGCTCACTGATTTCAAGGTTCAAGGCCATTTCCCTAACCAACTAAATGCAGAGGAAATCTCTACATTCAAATGCCTAATCACTTTTACCTTGATAATTTCTTTTACAGCCATGTTTGCCTATTTTACCTTTTTTTCTCACATTGGGTTCAAGTTGTATGTAGGCATAGCTTGTGCATATCTTTCTATTGCGACGCGCTTCAAAATTCAATTGATGCCTTTAACAAATTATGTCCATGCATTCTATAACAGCAAGAAACAAAAGAATGGATAGATAATAATGTTCTCAATTTTAAATGTTCAATTTTGGTCTTGAACTTGATATTGAAGTGTACATTGTGTGTTTAATTTGATTCTTTTCATAGTGTTGTATAGACATCACAATGAAATCAAAGGTACAATTTTATAACTGATGTGATGTTTTGATGGAAATTGGTATTTGATAGAACTATTTCACAATGCCATATTTTTATCAGAGACTGGTGACATAACAAATGGGGGCCAAGTTGTATGAACTTTCACTATTTGTTTCCTATTTTAGAGATAGAATAGTAAATTACCCATCTGCAGGGGCCTTCATTGATATTTTTGAACGATCCGAATATATGAATATAATATATTTCAATGTCTTTTGATTAATTGTTAGGTGGTTGGAATATTTTTATTCCTAGAATGACAAGAGTTGGAACTTCGGAGCAATTATTTTCCATTATATTATATTTTTCATGAATCAATTGACGACTATATGTTCTACTGGTTATGATTTATATTGTGCAATTACTATTGGTTAGAGAGCATATTTGCAATTGCTGAAATCTTGGTCATTTCTCTTGGACTCTCTAAGATTGTCATTCAGCTCAATTATGAATTTTTTATCTCCGTGTATTTCCTCCACACAAAGTAATCTTGTTTGTGAAATTGTGGTACACTAAACATTGACACATCTATTAGTTGATATTCAAATTCAAACTGTTAACACGTCTATTAGCTGATATTTAAATTATGTTGTAAAAGATTAGTTTCGTTGACTGATTAGTCTCTTCGACTAGATTAAACATCATTGGTAGCACAATTAAGTTTATTACTTATAGATGAGATCTTTGTCGATATTATTTAATAGCTCGAAATTTATACATTTTTCATTAAAAAAAAAACTAGGCTTATTAATGCTAACATAAATTAAATATTTTAAATATCTTTTTTGTAAGAGGTTATTTTTAATATCTTAAAAATATAAAAAAAACAATATGATTATAATTTTATTTTATAAGTTGTACTAATTATTATTATTATTATTATTATTATTATTATTATTATTTCATAATTATAAGAACCATTAAAGTTGTACTCTATGTTGTCTTAATTATAAGAAAGAAAAATAAAAAATAAAAAAACATCAATACCAATTAATAATTTATTACTATAACTTTTTTAATATTTTTACAAATATACTTCTCATAAAAAAGTGCAGAGACATTAAATACATCTACTAATATTTAAAATATAAATATTAAATAAGAATACAAAAAGTCATTTAAATACTAAATGCATTATAAAAATCACAATTTTTTTTTATAAACGAGACATTAAATACTTTTACTAATATTTAAAAGACAAATATTAAAGATAAAAAATTATTTAAACACATCCATTTTAAAAATCATAACTTTTTCTTATAAATTTCATATGTCAAATTGGATACTTCATATTTTTTTTAGCATTAATGTTATATAAACACATTCAAATTAATGTCTCATATAACAATGGTTTAACATACAAAATACGATTGTGAAAATATATTTTAATATTTTGACTTCATTTCTTGATGATTCAACTTTTTCATCATCCTTGTCTTGACACTTTCTTCACTTCTATGGTCCTTAGATAATGAGATTAGTTTGTCTATCATTCTTGTATTCCAAACATGATTAACTCCATTGTCCTTAGTTGAGGATTTTCTTACCAAATTGTCAACTTTGCGCAACAGTTTTGTCTTCCACACATTATAGTTTGTCTTCCCATAAAGCAAATCTAGTTCCTTAGCCTCATCAACCCATATAAAGAAGTTGTAGTTATATACATCATCTCAAAAAAATTAGAGAAATCGGAGAAGTGACATGAAAAAAATTATCTTCTAAGAGCATCTCCAACGGGAGGTAAAATGAGTTCGTCCGACAGCGTATAATTACTTAACTCCTAGTTTTTTGTGAGGTGTCATCACGGTAGTGTCAGAAAGGAATAGTGCTTCATAGCAGTTAACTTTTATTAATTTATTAATAATAATAAATTTATCATTTTTTATTAATTTATAGCGGTTAACTTCTTTTTAATTTATTAAATAATAATAATTTTGTAATCATTAGCTTTTCTTTAGTTAATACGTTAGCCTTTTTTTTTTCTTTAATTACGATTGTTAGCTCATTAATAAAAACAATTTGTTACTCATACTTTTTCTTCACAATTTAAATTTATTATTTACTTTATCATTTTTAATTATTTATGTCATGTATTTAACATTGAATTTTTATTATTGTTATAAAAATTTAAGTTCAATTTTATTTTAATTTAAAATTTTTATTTTAATTTAAAAATTTTATTTTAATTTTAAATTAAAATAATATATAATAATATTAATTAGAATATTTAAATTAATATTATAAGTTATAATAAAATTAAATATAAATTAAATATTAATGTATAAATTAATTTAATGGAATATAATATGATTTTTTTAAAGTTAAACCGTACAAAATGAATGAGTTGAATTAAGGTGATGTGGCATAGTAGAACTTGAATCATGTTGAGTTCACCGTTGGAGTAGAAAATGAGTGAATTGCTTTAAGATGATGTGGCACAGTAGACCATATCTAAAGAACTCATATTGAGTTCACCATTAGAAATGCTCTAAAGTTCTTTTTAGTAGAGCAACTCTAACAACAACTTTTCTTTTTTAATGACATTGAATCATCAAGTTCAAACTTTTACCCATGAAAGAAGAAGAATAAGTGATTTATGATTATTTTCTTTTCTACTAACCGTGAGAGGAAGAATAAATTATGTAAATGAAGGTTATTGGAGAAGAATAGATAAATTCATAGAAGAACAACAATTAATTATATAGTGAAGATATTATTGTTGTAATTATGGTAGAGTTTCAATTTTTTTTTTTTAATTAAGTTTGAATTTGGTTTTCAAATTCGGACAAACTAATCTCTCGTATTTTTAAAAGAGGACAAATTAGTAACAATTACATATGTTACATAAATAATTAAAGTCCATGTCAGCTTAATTAAGATAGTAAACTAAAGAAGGACTAATTAAGATAGTAAACTAAAGAAGGACTATATTTTATGATGTATTTTAATTTTGGGATGTTATTTATTTATTTTCAAAAATTCAAAGAAAAAATATCCCACTCCTCCAATTCTAAATATCAATTTAGTGATCTACTTTAAAAAATTCTTATAATTGGAAGAGGAGGTAGTTACTTTTGTAATATAAAATTATTAGAAATCAGTTATAAATCCAGATTCAAAGCAAACAATCGTGAAGTGAGTGAGACAAAAATTATTTGTGAGTAAAATAGACACGTCCCAATCCCATCAAAAAATGACTCACATTATTAATTTTTATTTTTTTAAAAAGACCCACATTGTTAAATTTCTCACATAAAAATAGGTAACATTTACTAAATTATAGTTATCAGTATGAATTTATGTCATGACTTTTCACGCTATGACTCAAAATCATAGTCATGACTTTTGACGCCATGACTTTTACTGAAAAATAGTCTAGACGCCATGAATATTTTTTATCTCAAAAGTCCTGGCGTCAAATCTGAACTCAAAAACATTTTTTCTCTTCAACATGCTTCTCGTAAACAACATTTCCCTTCTTTTATAAAATATTTTAGATTTTTTTTTACAAAATAACTAAAATAATTAATTCATATACCCCGTTGATTATTAATCAATTATGACATTAGTATTATTAAAAATGTTTGATTTTAATGATTATTTCTAAAATTACATGATTATATTACACTAATATTATAAAAATAAAACTTAGTCATATCTTTTTTTTAGGTAATTTAGCATCTGCTACTGTGTTTTACCATACAAAACCAATGCAGTTACACAATTTGGCCCGGAACTCTTTCAGGCAACGGTGCTGCGGTTCTCGGTCTAGGTTCTACGGTGTTTTGTAGGTAATTAAGGCGGTTTTGCCCTGCCACCCGGTGCATCAACTAACCTGAATGCACTGGCAGGCTGGTCTGGACGCTTCTGGGCTCGAACCGACTGTAAATTCGACAATGCAGGCACTGGAAAATGTCTCACCGGTGACTGTCTTGGCGGACTAAACTGCAACGGAGGAGATACTCCACCGGTGACATTGGCAGAATTCACCATCGGATCAGCCGGTAATGGTGGCAAAGACTTCTATGACGTGAGTTTGGTCGACGGTTACAATGTAGGTATGGGTGTATGGGCTACCGGCGGAACCGGTGATTGCCAGTACGCCGGTTGCATTGCGGACTTGAACCGTGTTTGTCCAATTGAACTTAGGATCAATGGCGGCGGTTCCAGTACGGTGGTGGCATGCAAGAGTGCGTGTTTGGCTTTTAATACAGATGTATTTTGTTGCACCGGCGAACACTCGACGCCGGATAGATGTTCGGCGACGCATTATTCGGAGATATTTAAGAAAGCGTGCCCAACTGCTTACAGTTATGCATATGATGATGCTTCAAGCACATGCACGTGTTCTGGTTCTGATTACCTTATCACGTTTTGCCCCAAGGGAACATCATAGATTAGTCTTTACATAAAGTGTGACGAATTTACTATAATATATCATTTTTAGTTTATTGGTTAGTTTTGGAATTATTGAACTATTTTTCGCAACATCAAGCAAGCATCAAGACACGAAATGTTTTGATTTATATAATCTATGTTAATTGGACCAGTGATTGAGCTGGATTATTATACTCAATTTTAGATTTTTTTTCTTGAATATTCAGAACAAAATTGAGTGCTTACTTGGTGTTTAGTTAGAAAAGGAGCAAATTCGATATGAAAGTCTGCTACTAAAATTTACTACTGTTCTGTTCTTGAAAAATGTTTTTGTTTGTATCACTCAATTTATTCTTTTTTTTTTTTTTTTTTACTTTTCCTCTTAATTCACATATCTAAGACAGTTTAAAAGGGTAAGATTTTAATTTCGATTCTTGTGAAACAAACAAAATGACAACAAATTAAAGGTTGAACTAAAGATAAATAAGAACAACGTCAATATATACAGTTAAAGGAACGAAGCATAGAAATATTTATTTCCTCTTTGATGGCCTTCGGCCAAAGCTTCTCATAAGGGACAACCATGTCAACTTCTTCTTTTCTTTCCTTTTTTTCTTCCTTCCCCTAATTTACCACCCACTTCCAAATAACTTCTACTATTCTCTACAAAAGGCTCTCTTTGAAAGCCAAATATATGGCCCCCCATCCCAATTTTGTTCTAAAATTTCGGATGAGTAAGCAATCCCTAAATCTAAGATGATATATGCCACCATATTTTTTCCTACAACCTTGTGAAAATTACAACCCAACCCCTACCCCGCAAAAAAAGAAAAAATAATCGAAGCTAAAGTTGCCTGTATCTTACAAATATTCCATTTGAGGAACTATTTCTCAAAGAAAAACTGCTTCTCAATCTATTAAACCAGGACAATTTCATCTCACCATAACCAGTACACTGACCCTCACCCTCCCCCTTGCTGCTGAAAAGGGTTTGGTCACTGCAGTCCAGTGAAGCTCCACACGCTAGATTATAAGACTGACATGCCGAATGACAGACTCGTAGCCTGTTGTCACCATCCTTGTCACACTTCTGGATTGAGATCTGAAAAATAAGTATCAAACTATTTAGACAAATAGTCAACATTACTACTCACACTCAAATGCACTCAACTCTCCTGAGGTTACTTCAACAATACATACACGGTACGGTACACCCCTCTATGTTGTACAAGACATTGACCTCCTCTCAATTATATAAAAATAGAAGGTGTCATTAAGCCAACTAAGGACAGATGCACAATTTCAGCAAAATAGGGTGGTGAGTGCACATTGGTCCATGCTAGGTGAGTGCAATTTCCCCTTCAAAAAAATAAATAATCCTAGTTTTATGTTTCTATCATCATCCTCAAGTGGCAATGATAGAATCAGCAATAGCATCTTGAGAAATCAGGATTTTCTCATAGCTAATGCAATAACTATGCAATATTATTAAAATATATAGTTTAGACAATCTTTCACAATATTTAAAATGCAACATTATTTTACTTTTGTGTTTTGATGATTTGATTAAATTATTATTTCAATTGTAATCATTTTAATCTAATACATGATATGATATTTTTAAAGTTTCTTAAAACTATCTATCTCTTAACAATATATAAAACAATTTTATTTTCCTTGTGTTTTTTATGAGTTAATTTCAATTATTATCTTAAAACTGCCTAAATTTGACTTGTACTATTGTTTTATCAGTATCCGAAATAAAAGGTCAATGCAATGCATAATCATGTGTGAAAAGGAAGAAATTAAAATAAAACCACAAAAAAAACTTCAAATCGAGCATGAATAAAAATAAAATATAAATCTAAAAAATAAATTTGACATGGGAAGATAAGATTTACCCAGCAAGCAAGCCGATTAGCTGCCTCGTCACAGTAGGAGCTCCCAAATATATTAAATAATTTCCTAGCACCACCAGGGAATAATCGGTGGTAGTTGGGCACGACCACCACTTCTTCTAGCTGCTGCAGTATGCTAGGTTCACTGGGTGCACAATGCTGCCCTGAAATATCGTTTCCCAGCACATTTTTGCAAACGGAAAGAGTTGAGAGGAGCATGGAGCTGTTCTGGCAAGTATATCCCGCATAGTCAGAACAGCGAAATTCACAAATTCCATTATCACAAACCCCACCATGAAGACTGCATTGCTCATCACAAACAGCTGTGTGAAATCAGAACAAGCCAATAAATTGTTATGCTTCCACAAGAATTAAATGCATGTTTTAAAACTGGAAAAATTGTTCAATACTGACCTAATCTGTTTTAATATATATATATATATTCTAATGGTGGGAAGAAAGTAAATGAATAGAAAAGAAAATGGGTAGATTTTGTATATTGTTTGAATGAATAAAAAACAGAAAAAGAAAAGTGAAATCTCGTCTTGGAAGGAACAATAAGAATGAAAATAAATAGTTAATCCTTGCCCCAGATAAAATGAGAATAATTTCTCTCATTTTCTATCAAAACCGAATTTAAATGAACTTCAATACAGCACGTGTTCAAGTACTCTAATAACATGATGTAACCTATAACTTTGGGCGTGCTGCTTTCAGTAATCAAGTACAAGACTAGTGCTATTTACAATTACAGTATGTTTAAAGTATAATGACTCCCTCCCATTAGGAACCCACAGAGAAGGTAAAAAACATAGATTAAGGGGGGAAAGATCAGGACGTATAAATGTAGATTATATAGAAATAGTATCTCAAGGAATACATAATCTAGAATGAAACTTTACCAGTGGAACAGTCAATGCCAGTGTAGCCAGATTTACATTCACATATTCCATTGTTGAGACACAAGCCATTGCCAGTGCAATTGCTGGGGCAGGAACCTGGAATAAGTTAAGAGAACACGCACTGGTTAAAGGAAAAATGAAAGCTATAATGTGCTCAAAAACTGAAGCAAAATGAACTCTGAAGTCTGAAGTTAAAATATCTTGAAGAATATGAGAGCTCACGTCTATTGCAATCGTGACCATGAAATCCAAGAAAGCAATGGCACCTTCCATCAACACAATCTCCATTGAAACTACATGCATTGGAACATTTCCCTGAGACAACCACTGTTTCTGTTTTACAGAGCTCATGATATGCAGGGCAGATTAATTCACCTATTCAAAGCATTATTGAAAAGTAACGTTTCAATTTATTGGGAATTTAACTTCAATGAGAAAACAAATAAAAAGAACAGTATATTAACCATTGAAGCCAGGGAACTGAATGGACCCGCCAGCCTGAGGACACACTTTCCACATACCATCCACGGCAACCTGTATATAGCATGGAGCTTCAATTAGCAACTTTCATGATAGAGAAAAAAAAAAGGCATAATAAACAATTCAAATATAGGCTGAAGAAATATACCAATTCAATTTTGTATGATACATTTCTTAAACAATTAACTCATGTAGCGAAAGATTGACAAGGACTCACTTAATTAAGCTTTTAAAAAATGTAATTTTAAGATTGTGTAGTAAAGTACTTTTCAGAAATGAATGTAAGTCAGCTGTTTTTTGTTTGATTACAGTTATTAAATGGACTTTTGTTATAGAAAATAGAGATAATTTTCTAACTTTTTAAGAGGCTCCTAAAAATAGCTTTTCAAAATAATTAGAAATTTATCTTTTTACAGATTGAGTTTTTTTCAAATACATAAACATACATGCTACATATTCAGAAGTGATTTAAAAAAAAAAATTAAAGAAATGTTTTATAAACTTATTTCCTGTTTAGTTTCAATAAAGTTCAATTTTCAACTCCTTAGTGTCATTCAATGACAACCTTTGAAAAGATAGAATTGTGTTATACTCCATGTCAGCCAAACAAAACATTGAGCGTCAAAAGCTGACTTCAGGTAAAAGAGGATCAAAAGTTTATCAGGCATATACACAGGGTCAATTTTATGTACACAAAACTTATGATTAAAGAAAGAAGCAAAGGTCACTCCAGAAAATCTAATTATCAAATATTAGAAAAAAGGCAACCACGTGTTTGAAGAATAAAACGATATAAAGCCTTTTGGAAACAGGAACATTTCACTTATATTGACACGCTAAAATCGAAACTATACCTCTAAAGTGTTGTTGATACATCTGTGCTGATAACAACCATTTCCTTGGGTCATAGAACCTCGTACAAATCCTGTGCGCACTAATGATGAGGACATACACCTGCATGAATGGGAATAGTTAGCAATTCTATACCTTGATGTTCTATTATATATAAAACATAAAACATAGAATAGATTGTAAGTAGGAGGTCAATAGACTGACCTAGAGTTACTTCCTCGGACTTCACCTAGCATTCTATCAGGTGCTCGTGCACTGTTAGTGTCTATACATGATCCATCAGAGTATGCAACAAAATAAGTGCAATAATCAGCCAATGAAGATTGTCCACCTGAAACAACCAATGAAAAGTGAGATTTCAATACAACCAACCCATCATATAGCATCAAGGAACATTTACAAAAACCATCAACATCAAGAAAAAACAATTGTCTGTGAAGCAGTTACAAACCAACCAGAATGCAACAGCTTAGAAATTGGAATTGCTTGACAGTCAAGACATCAAATTACATACCTTTATTAGCTTGTGGAAAATACCGAGCCCACTGAGGAAGGTCTCCGCTATAGGTTAGAATGGGACAGTAACCCTCTGCCTCTCTGTTATATGTACAACCTGAAAACTGGGTCGTGTTGCAATGATAGGCTCCCTTCCAGAGATTGCACGGGGAGGTAACAAACTCAGTACCCTGGTTGCGACCCCAATCAAGACGGTCTGCCATGCTATAATTGGCTTTGTACCATCCACTATCTTCTAAGAGAGCTAGAGTCATTTTTGAAACTACAGATCTTGTATCCACTGAACCAGTCATGATCTCATTCATCAAAAGCCTTTTTTCCCAATGGGACCCTATAAGCGAATTAAAAAACTCCGTTTGATCATTTGGTTGGTTGGTAGCAAAAGTACGTGATTATTTCAATATCCCATGTTGCATATAAATATAATATATAAATAAAAAGTTTGAACGATTAAGCTTATATACTGCATACTTTATAAACATGATGATACCGCAACAGTCAGGGTTCTCAATACTTATCACTAGTATTGGTAGGACCTAAGAACAATGATATTATCATGACAATCAAACAAACAAAACTGGAGACGAATAACAGATGATGGATAGCATGGCGTGCTAAAATGGGGTTTTCGTGCCAAAGGATTGGCAAATACAGTTTACCAAGGTAATAGAATTCAATAGCAAGGGACATAAAAAACAGAAAGAGGGGAAGACAATTATATTAAGAAAGAAAAAATTATGAAATTAAAAACCTGATGTGCCACGTCCTCCACCATCTTCCAGCTCTAAACCAGTAAAATTTCCTGAGAATGCCTGCCAAGAAATCACTCATCAATCATTTGTTGAAGTTTCTGAAGAGGGTCGTGATATATATGAAAACAAATAAAATGACATTGGAATTACACAGAAAATGTTCCCAAGGAAATACCGCATAATGATGCCGTGAATGCATGACAACCCGTGGAAGCACCACACGTGTTACTATTCTCCCAATCTTTTCATCCATAACTTGTTCAGTAACCTGCAAAGATAAGAAACAATGAGCTGCCAAAATGTGAGAACATAAATGCCTGATATGGAAAAGAGTAACCTCAAAAGAAAAAAGAAAACATGCATAATAGTTATAAAAATAGGACAAGATATATAACACAGATGTGCCACTCAGTTAAATGGCTGGAAATTTTGCAATCTTCTCCTAAATGTCCTTCATTGTTGGTATTGATATTCCTCGACACACAAATCAAAGATACTATATACCAATACAATTCACCAGAATCATCAAAATTTGTCTCCATAAATACAAAAGGGAACTGGACTCAAGTAACTTTCATGTATTTCAAGTTTCATGTCTAAATAAAGTGACCCATAATGAGAACAACAGCAAGAAGCTCTTATATTGAATAAGATAAAAATAATCTTGATTTAGTAAGTTCAAAATCCTAAACATGGAAGAAAGTATGCTTAAAAACAAATGGTTGATGACTTTATGTAACTAGAATATACTTTTCCATTGAATGAAAAGGAATCTTACGACAAGAAAGACAGCGTTTACCTTATTACGACGTCTTTTCCTTTCATCTCTAAAATGAGCAAAGGCATGAGGATCAAAACCAAGAACATGCATAACCTGAAAAGGACCACATATGATGAACAATGCCACGAAATATCTTCCCAAGTTTCAGACATCAATTCCTCTATACACATTAACAGCACTACTAACCTCGTGTATCAGAGTAGCTGAAAGCAAAGTCTCTGCCTCAGCTGTCAAATGACGAGGAGCAACATTTACATGTCCTGCACACGAAACGAAATAAGTAAGTAAATTACTGAAGTGTTGCAAATGCTGGATATAGAAAAACATTTAATTTAAAACAACACATTTATAGAATAACCTACCAGCTATAGCACGACCCCATTGATCTCGTTCACATGCCACCGCCCAAGCAAGTGTATTCCCAGTTGTAGGTCTTGTAGTCACCAAAAGAACTAAGTCAGCATCGGAGACTCCCTCTGAGGAAGTTATGAACAAAGCAGTTAAAACTCTGACCATAAGTTTTGTTAATTCGTATTTTTGCACAAAAGGAATGTAACAAATGGATCATACCTTCAACATATTCACGAGGAAGCTGCACACCGCCATCTTGACCACATGCAGAATATCCACTTAATCGCAAGTTCCCCTTGACAGGCTCAACAGCCAATGCTCTCCTAAACCAGCCAGCTGTCTGACCTAATGCCTGCGTCAAGTTTCTATCAACGGTTAAAATCTCTATGCCACTTTATAGCACCAAGTAGCCCTGTAGATATTATTGACCAAACAAAACAAATCAAAATTAAACCGAGGGATAAAACAAATTTACCTTGCGAAGGCGGTGCTTTTTATCACCTCCCGATATATCTTCAGAAGTGCAGTTATACCAACAATCACCAAAGATTGGAGGATTAGCAAGAGGGTTACAAGAAGGCAAACCAGGAAGAGAAGTAATGGGAGGCTCCCCAAGCTGTTCACATAAGATTTATGATTAACTATAGTCAGTACATGTGAAAGATAACACCAAAGTTATGGCTGGACATATAAACTCTAGATTCTCTTTGCATTCATACTAAACACTCACCTTAACAATGTCACCAACTTTTTGGCAATCCCTGTCAGGGGAGTGGCCAACAGCATCATAATTTAGATATATCCTAATAGGTTGCTTTTCATCCTTTTGGGGTTTTGATGATGTTGATACACCAAGTAACGCCCTACCTTTATGCCGAAGGGGTTTCGATCGACCAGGCTTATAAACTTGTGGGGTAACTGAATACACCTTGTGACCAGGTCGCTTTCTCTGTTCAAGTATCTGGTCATGTATGCAAGAGTGTGATGCAACTTTCTCAACCCTCCCTTCCAATCCTCCCCATTGAAATTGGTGTTCTTGGGCCTTTGCATCACTGACTTCCAACCATGCCAATATCAATACAATCTGAAGCAAGATTTAACAACAATAGATATCCAACATAAGCAACCATACTCTCTATCTATACTCTTATATGCAATGCACTACCATACAAAATTAAGAAACAAAACTTCTCAAATTTTACCTTCAATTAATCAATAGATATCATATCAAAATAGAAACTTCTTAGTTCCAATCCCATAAGCTCAACCGAATTTTATAAGAAGCTATGAAATTCTTAATCATTATAATTACTAACATTAACCTATTTTTAGCTCATGAATGAGCCGTTAGCCAAATCATGAAATATTCTAAAACATATCAGCTACTAAGGAGACTAGTTAGTAGCTTCCTTCATAGACAGCAAAATCTTCACACGCACAAAATAAAATATATTAAAAAAAAAAGTGATTACACGCAAAGGATTCAAAAATAGAATGTTTCAAACATTGAAGTTCTTTCAGAATTAATTTTATAATCTTCAGCTACAAGTTAAAACCTAAGCAAGCAATCATTCAGAAAAGTATTCAAAAAAAAATCCTAAGCCCTAAACGCTAGAACAGAGTTGAACTATAAGAAATCAAACAACAACAACAACAAAAAATAAAAATAAAAACAAAAACTATATAAAGGAAAAAACTGAAAAGTGTTGAAGTAAGAGAGTATAGTTAACCTCAAAAACGACGATTGCAAATCGAAGCTTAAAACGAAATCTAAACGGCATGCATGAACTAAATCGAAGAACGAACTCCATTGAATGTAACAAACGGCGTTGATTCCATCAAAGCGGCGGCGAGTTTTCGATCCAGTTCGGCATACGCGAAAATCGGTTACTCCGATGCATTTGGTTGTAACGGTAACAGTATAGTTTGGAATTTGAATGTGAAGAAGAAAAGAAGTTGAAGAATCAATGAGTGATTGAAGAAGGTGGTTGAAATTGGCGCATCGAAGTTGTTGCAAGTAGTTGGAGCTTCTTCGGTCTTATTACTCTTTCTTTCGTTGTGCGCTATAATAATAATAATAATAAAATAAAATAAAAAAAGATAAACTAAAAACGGAAAGGGGAAAATTAAGATAGTGACAGATAGAGAAGAAGGAAGAAGGTTATTATTATTGGGTACACTAAAGAGTGGTTGGATTTTATGCTTTTTTAAATTGTTTCTTTTTCTGGTAATAATAAAGTAGTTCACCAAAAATAAAAGAAGATTTCAAATTTTAAAATAAAAGTAGTATATATTCTTTATTTTTTTACAAAATTATTTGTATTTAATGTTTATTAATGCAACTTTTTTACGGTATCAGAATTTACTAATTTTTTTAACAAATATTAATTATGTAATTAACTTTATGTAATTAATGACAAAGAGAAAGACATAGCACTAATTTTAATTAATTAATTTTAAACTTCCGTGTTTGATAATTAATTTTTAATTTGAATTGTGATTACATTTTATGTTGCATTGAGATTTTCGCATATTAAAAAAAATTAATGGTTTCATTAAGATTTATTTTGTGTGGTATTTTTTCTAAATTGTGAATAAATATATTTAATATTGATTTTTTACATTCTAAAATTAATTAGTAGTTTTAATAAAAAAAATATTTTTTAAAAAATAAAAAATAATAATAAATGTATCTAGTCATTTGTATAAGAACTTATATTTAGGTATAATTTTTTAGTTTAGTTGTAATTTTAATCCCCTTATTTATAGATTCACGAAATTGATTCTCTTATTTTAAAAGTAACAGTTTTGATTATTTTTTCTGATTTTTTAACTAAAAATGATTGTATGAGATACTTTAAATAATGTGACATATTTTATATTAGCTTTTAACATCAAAAAAATTTCATATTTTTATTTTGTTTTAATTGTTGTTTTGGTCTCTCTATTAACACCAATTCACTTAATTGGTCCCCAATTTTAAATGTCGACAATTTTGGTCCATATTTCATATTTTTGAACTAAAAAACGACGATTTGACATATTTTTAATGATGTGACATGCAATTCTATAGAGGCTAAATTACATTCGTGGTCCCTTAACTTAATTTCAGGTAACGTTTTAGTCCCTTATCTTTTTTTTTTTCCCGATTTAGTCCC
>JBBPBS010000689.1:3485547-3498197 GCA_037974835.1 Cicer judaicum
TAGTCCCTTATCTTTTTTTTTTCTTCCCGATTTAGTCCTTTATTTTAATTTTAAATGACAGTTTGATATTTTATCTTTTAAAATTTCAACAACGTTATCCTTTTTTAAACAAAAATTCAAAAAAAAAATTCAATCAAAACTCATAAAATTAATTATATTCTTCAATATAATACAAATTTCATCAAATCCGTAATGCAAATCTTCAAATAAACTCATATTTTCATACTTTATTTGATATTATTAGGAATAAAGGACTAAATCGGGAAAAAAAAAGATAAAGGACTAAAACGTTACCTGAAATTAAGTTAAGGGACCACGAATGTAATTTAGCCTTTTATATATATGACCATCTAGATGCATTAATTATTCATATATTATTAGTTAAATTAAAAATATAAAAAAATTATGAAATTGAAATCTAAGTTTTTACGACGTTTTATTATAATTTCATAGGTATTAATAATTCTACTTCATCCTATCATATGTCACGTTATTTAAAATATCTCACGTCATTATTTTTTTAGTTAAAAAATCATATAGAGTGACTAAAATTGTCGACTTTTAAAATAGAGAGACCAATTTTGTGAATCAGTAAAAATAGAGGAACTAAATTTACAACTAAGTCTTTTAATTTTGTTGATGACTTATGAATAATCAATGCATCTAGATAGTTCAATATCATATAATTGTATGTCATCCTATCATATGTCACGTCATTAAAAAATATGTCAAATCTTTATTTATTTTTTAGTTCCAAAATATAAGGGAGAAATAAAAAATATCGATTTTTAAAATAGAATGATCAAATTCGCGAATTGATTATAATAAAAGAGACCAAAACTACAATTAAACTTAATATTTTTTTCTCAATGTTTATAATTAAAGTTGAAAGAAGTATAAAATAGACTTACACAATAATAAGGATAATAAAGAGAAATTTCGTTAATAAATAGTTGATGTTACACTAAGATTCTTTTTAATTGAAAAGATAATATATCATCATTAAATTCCTTATTAATTAAAAGGTGTAACTAAAACTACAATTGTACTTAAGTTATAGTTCAATTAGCAAAATAACAATACAATTAAGTTTGATATTATGTTCTAAATTTGAAGATACATTTCATAGTTCTATATGTGAGCTTATAATAATATTGATCATATAATCTAGGTACAAAAGAATCAATTATCTAGGTTAGTGATAAAAACAAATTTCTCATATTTATATTGTCTTCCTTCGTAGTTACTAACGTAGAAGGTCTTGTTTGCCTTAGTTTGGATTAATCTCTTAACCTAAATTTTTATCATAGAAAAAAGTTAAATAAAACAATTGGTCACAGTCCAATGAAAATCCTTTATTATTTATGTCACTCCACATTAGTATGATTATTTTAAAATTAGTAATATGATATGAAAAATGAATAGTTTTTCATTAAATAATAATTTTACTCTCTCAAGTCTCAAATATAAGTAAAATTAAGTCAAATAAATTGACGTGTTTAGTCATAATTTTAGATTAAATACATTAACTTTTGTTTATATTTGATACCAAAATAATATGTATTTTCATTTAACTCTTAAGTTTTTTTGTTTTTGTTTTTATAATATATATAATAAATATCATTATAATTAACTCACGCAATTGTGAGATCCTGAATTCGAACCTAATATTAGATATTAAACCTATTAATATTGACAGACTAAAAATCCAAAATGTTTGAACTTTTTATGAATTTATTTTACATACACAATTATCGTAATTATTTAATTACCAATAATGTTTGACTTTTATCGTACTACTTCTAAATTTATGCATATAATTAATTATAATTTATTGAATGTATAAAACTTTTTACACTTTCATTACATAAAAATTAAACTCTTTTTTTATATCGTATCATAATATTATTAAGATTTTGTTTTTGGAGAGATTTATGATATATGCATGGGTTTCAGCATAACATACTCCATCCAATGGAAAAAAAGAACTATTTTTATGGGTATTAAAAAAAAGTAGTTAAGTACAATTAATTACAAAAGTTTCAAGTAAAACATATTAAATTTATTAAATTGTCTCTTTTAAGCGTCAAAACTTTTAACTATCAATATTAAATATTTTGAATTAAATAAATAGTGTATTAAAAATAATAATATTAAACAGTCAAAAGTAATTATGTTTTATTTATAACAATAATTAAGTATTTTTAAAAGTAGAACAAATGATTAAATTTTTGCTAACACATCATTACATATTTATATCACATTGATCAAAACACTACCCGTTAAATTAAATAGAACATTACAACAAATAACTAAACACATAAAAACACTTGGAATACTCCCAAAATATAATTAAAATAATTATTAATTTATAAAACATTAGAGTTCTTTTATTTTTTTTAAACAACTAAAAGTAATAACTCAAAAGTGACATTCCTCCCTATTCCTTTATTCTTTCCTTTTTCTTCCTGTGTTTTTTCTTTAACTCTTAATAAAGTGACTTTTTCTTCCATCCCATATATTCTCCAAATGTTACAGTAACGTGAACTAGGGTTCTTCACTTATTATTGTTCTTTCGTGTCTTGATGGAAATATGAGATAAGACAAAAGCAGTAATAAAAGATGATCCAGTTACCAAAATCTTCCATGACTTGAAATTTAATTTTCACTTTGTATTCACCAAACTTTCAGAGTATACGAGTACGATATTAAAAATAAGATATGATATTTTAAGAAAAACTAATGTACAAATATGTTATTGAAAAATATGATTTTTGTATATATAATTTAATTTTAAAAAATTAAATTATTCAATTCATTAAATTATAATCAAAGTTTAAAAGTCAAAAGTTGTGTTCAATTATAATAACAATTAAATTTAAATAAGAAGTCATAAGGTGGTTTGAGAGAGTTAGAGTCACAAAGAGGACACCAGTTTAATTTCTTCTTCTAACAAAATTAACAATTAATTACTATGTTACTAGCGTTAATTGTTAAAAAATAATCAAATAAATTCAAATACATGAAAAATGAAAATGACACATTTTTTACTAGAGTTGTTTCTATTTCTACTTATAACAAAAATAAATAATAATAATAATAATAATAATATTAATAACATATTATTTAACACATTTTTTCTGCTGACATACTATTTAATTGATTAAAATCTATACAAGTCCTACAAAATTTATATAAAACTCATATAATTTGATAAAATATATATAAATTTCAATCAATCAAAATATGTGTTAGAGCGTTCTTGTAAAAATATACTAGCAATTAGTGTATGAAACTTGCAAGGAAGTTAAATTGTGAAACGGATTGCTTACTTAATTAGGATATTTATCATGTAAACAATTCTTATTTGAATCCGGCAAATTAAGGCAACGAATTTAAATAAATTCAGATACAAGCAAAAGACCAAAATTATAGTCATATATGATGACAACGACTGGAACAAAAAAATAGGTTGGTTAATTAGGTATTGTATTTAGATGACTTACAATACAAGTTTTCCATTATTTTTTAAAGTTTTGACCACCTAACCTACTTGTGTTAACCACTAAACTTGATTGGATAAATATATACATGTATGATTAGATTATATGTTTTGCATTAATTTTGTTCACGGATTTGTATTAGCTCAACAACGTTGATTAGAAATTTAGGTACAGCTCATCCACCTTCCTACTTGTTTATCACCAACTAGCACATGATATTTTAATCACAAAATTGAAGTAGTTAGGATAAATGTGCCGTTTTGAGTCAATGTCACCATAATGTTGCATAGATAATTGTTGTTAAACGCTTTAAAACAAAAAAAAAATTTATTGATTAACAATAAATAAATAATTTGACTTTTAAAAGTTTAAAAAATAACTTCTAAAAAGTTATATATATATATATATATATATATATATATATATATATATATATATAGATAGATATCGATCGAGTGGAGATATCAAATTGCACTATTGTAATAGTTTATTGGTAATATTTTTGGATTATTATATTTTAAAATTTAAAATTAGATTAAAGATTGCTTTTATATAAATCATATATGTAGAACATTTTATTAAGGTCAAATTATTTGATATGTTATTGCAATATATCAACATTTACTTCATTATTTAAAAATAAAAAAATAGTTTAAAAATAAAGAAAAAAAATATAAATTTTAAACAATTAATAAAATGCACATTTATTGAAATTAAAAGAATGCAAATTAATTTGTAAAAAAATAAAAGAATGCAAATTAGATAATTTTCTTAAATAGATAAACAATCATTTTGGTCTCTAATTCAACATAGTGTTGTCATTTAAGTATCTGACTCAATAAAAAAAATTAAATTAATTATGACTCAGCCAAATGTTTATTATTTTAGTCTCTAACATTAACTTTTCTGTTAGCGTCGTTAAGTGGTGACATTTACATGTATGTGGTTGAGTGATGTGTCACTCTCTTTTACGTGGGTGGATTGACAGGAGCCAAAATGATATTAAATTTAAAAAACTTAAAAACTATGAACATTTAAATGGAAATTTTTAAAAAGATTAACATATATGAATTACTCTGATTATAAATTATTACTTTTATGGACTATAATAATAATAAGTATTACTTTTAGGGAGCATTGTGATTATATTTGTAACTTTACAAGTCATAATCTCCATTTAGATTTTATAACACTTAAAGTCACTTGAAATAACAACAATAAAAAACACATTGACAATATGAAAGAATACAAAACACTTCAATTTACTTGAAAAACACAAAACACATTAAGTTCAAGTGAGTAGTAACTTGCCAAACACATTACAAATTATCTATATTAAAAACTACTAAACCCAATTTATGGCCATTGAAATCAAATCATATGCACCATTTGCACGACAAATTCACCAATTACAAGTGTTCTAAACTCTTTTATTTTAGAAACTATAGAATCAAGTTTCGTATTAACTACAGTCTTAAACACTCCATCTGAATTATGGGGTCTATCAACCTCTCTTCCTTTATCTTATAAATGTGTTGGAATTGCTTCATTATTTGAAATTCCTTGAATCAACTCGTTAACCCATACAAATTATTCACAATAACCATAGTCATCCTAATCTCAAATTTTTCAAATTTGATTTTGGGCCTTTAATATAAAATCTTCAACCCATATTACTTTGTTGATTGAGCAAATGGAGAATGGTCTTCATATGATAATTGATGTATAGACAACATATCTCAAAACCCTTCTCCCACACCAACAAAAGAACTTAATTTTTGAAGAATTTTTCAACCGAGATGAAGAAGATTGAGTTTGTTGTGATTATTTACTTCCCATCATTGCAATCTTTGTTGTGACGATTAATGAAAAAACATAGAAGAATTTGAGAAAGAAATTAAGGGTTAGGTAAAGGAAATTAAGAAGATGAGAAAACTAATGTGAATTGTATGAAGAGTGATGGTGGTGGTGAAGACAGGTGAAAACTGATAGTGGTGGTGGTTAAGTTTGATGAAGAGAAAGGAATTGAAAAGAAAATATGACTGAAGGGAGACTAAAAGGAGAAAAGGTAACTAAAGAATAGAAAAATATAACATTTTCTATTTAAGTATTCATTTTTTTTAATTTTCCACGTTAAATGGATAGGTTTTAATATGGGTAGTTTTTAATGTGTTTTGTGTTTGGCAAGTGACTACTCACTCAAACTTAATGTGTCATGTGTTATTTTAAGTGAAATAAAGTGTTTTGTGTTCTTTCATATTGTTAGTATGTTTTCATGCTATTCCAAATGATTTTAAGTATTGTAAAATCTAAATGAACATTATGAATTATAAAGTTAGAAATATAATCACAATGGTCACCCAAATAACACTTATTATCATTATAGTATCTCAAAGTAATAACTTATATTCAGAGTAGTCCTTATATGTTATAGGGTATTGTCAACGTGGTCCCTATTAATTTTTGTAATTTTCTTTAAATTTTCATGTTTTTTAATTTTTGTTTAAATTTAATGTTATTTTGGTCTTTCTCTATTCATCATACTCACAGCAGCTGACCTTTTAAGGAGCGGACACTGGACACGGCATCCCCTATATTTAATAAAAATTAAAAAATTATAAATAATAAAGATTGATTATTAAATAATAATGATAATTCTCATGTATCCCTCTCCCTCCTTTTTTTTTTACAAGTAATAAAATAGTTTTAATTACTAAAATATCCCTCAAACCTTTATGGTTTTGAGAAACTAACCTCAGCTTTTTCAATTTCTCCTATCTGTATCCATGTCTCCCTCTCCCTCCCATCCTATCTTTTCTATGTTCATATTGCTCTCTCCCGCTTGATCTCTTCACTTTGACTCTCCCTATCAACGTAGCTTTTTGGTAAGTAATCAATTGAAATTTGTTGTTTACTCTAAATCTCACATTTAAAATTTATCTTCAAAATATTGACATATATTTTAAAATTGTCATGAAACAAAAGCTAACCAATTAAAAAAAATTGAATACACAAGACAAAGAAAATACAATTAACTTCATTATCTATATAATTCATATTTGAAACAAAAGCTCTCCGCATATAACTTCATTATTGTTGTTGTATATTATTTTTCTTTTACAATATAAGTGGTTTGTCTTTAATTTGAGTTTGACATATTCGTATAATTTTTTTATATCATGTTTGATTTTTATTTATTTTTTGTTTACAATTGGGAATTTTCTTTTTCATGTGGATTTTGTTAAAAATTACATATGAAATAAGTTTCATGAAGAATTTTCTGCAAATCTTCTTTGTGAATAGTCATTTTATGAGAATTTCCAGAATATGCAGGAAATTCCTATTGGACTTATTCTGTAGTAAATATGCTGAAAATTTTGTAGAAAAAACAAAGTTACAAATTGAAAGTTAAATTAATTTGTTTGTTAAATTAATTTTTCATGAATGATAAAATAATTGCAAATTTTTCATTAATTATTTAAAAAAAATAAAACAATTGCAAATTAAGTTATTAAAATACGATAATGGGTCAAACTATATGTGACAACGAACAAATGCAAGTCTACAATAGCGTAGAAAGAAGTTGAGTAAAGTTAGTAAGCTTATGAGTTATGTCTCTCCCCTTGCATACTAAAATTAACATATCTCCATGCGTCCCTTATGTATTATTTAATTACCATGTAATTGCAAATATATTTTCTTTCCTATATGAATCTCTTTGTTTTATATATCTCATGTTTGATGTTTTGTGTTGTATATTTTAGTTAATTTATGAATTATTTTAATTAATTTGTGTATTTTTTTAGGAGTGAAACAATGTTTAAACATAAGAAAATTGATGCATTTTTTAAGAAGAAAGTTTCCGACAAAATTGAAAATTGCAAAGCTTCAACATCGACACCTGAAAAGCATCCTTCCAGTGATCAAATAGTTCAACTAGATGAGCAGCCTTGTAAGATTCAAAAAATCACTACGAATAAATTTGATGTCAATTGTTTAGAACATGACCCCGGAAAACGTCTCCAAATTTGGGAATACCCAGTGAATCAAAGAGATGAAGTTTGAAGAGCCTATCTTAATTGGGGTTCCTATCAATGTGTAATTGAAAAATATCCTCTAAATGGAGACAAGCATCCAAGACGATTTCAAGCATCTTGGTTCAAAACATTCCTTTCATGGCTATAGTATTATCCGACTAATAATGACGATTATTGTTTGTTTTGTTACTTGTTTAGTGCAAAAACAAGTGGCTCACATTCCTTTAATATGCAGAGTGCCGATCTCATCAACAAAAATAGACTTCATCTCAAAAGCTCTATTGATTCAATTCGTTGGCTCACATTTCAAGCTTGTGCTTTTCGTGTCCACAACAAATCACTAGGATCAAAAAATAGAGGTAACTTTCTTGAAATGATCAAACTCTTAACATCATACAATGATGAACTTGCAAAAGTAGTGCTAGAGAATGCTCCATATAATTCAAAGTATACCTCTCCTAAAATTCAAAAGGAAATTTTGCATATCATGTCTAGTGAAGTGAAAAGCTATATTCGGGAAGAGATTGGGGATTCTAAATTTTGCATAATTGTTGATGAATCACGTGATGAATCTATAAGGGAGAAAATGGCTATTATTTTGAGGTTTGTGGATAAAAATGGATTGATACAAGAACGTTTTTTTTGGTCTTGTGCATGTTAAAGACACTATGGCGACGTCCCCTCTTAAAAAAACCATTTGTGGTGTTCTTTCTCGGTATGGTCTTGATGTTTTAAATATTTGTGGACAAGGGTACGATGGTGTTAGTAATATGAGAGGGGAGTGGAATGGATTACATGCATTATTTCTCAAAGATTGTCCTTATGCTTATTATATACATTATTTTGCACATAGATTACAACTTGCTTTGGTTACTGCTTCTAGAGAAGTTTTTCCTATTCATTATTTTTTTTCATACTTAACTTTTATTATCAATGATGTGTGTTCCTCTAGTAAGCGTCATGATGAATTCCAAAGTTCCATATTAGAGGAGATTTCAACTTTGTTGGAGATTGGTGAACTTCAAAGTGGTAGTGGACAAAATCAGATTTGCAATTTGAAATGAGTCGGCAATACTCGTTGAAGCTCACATTTTTCTTATGTTTGTAGTATGATAAATTTGTATAATCCAACTTGTGCGGTTCTTCAAGATATTAGAAGAAATGGAACATGCTATTCTACATATAGTAATGCTAATGCTGCTCATAAGCTTATGAAATCATTTGAGTTTATATTGATTTTGCACATGATGAAAGAGATTATGGGAATTACAGATCATCTTTGTCAAGCTTTACAACATAAATCTCAAGATATACTTAATGCAATGCAATTAGTCAACAATACAAAAACATTAATTCAAAAGTTGAGAGATGATGGTTGGGATGATTTATTGAAAAATGTGATATTATTTTGTGAGCAGCATGTTATTGAGTCCCTCAATTGTAATGCTATTTATATAGAGCACTAAGATCACACTCGTCATCAACATGATCACATCACAATGGGTCAATAATATAGAGTGGATCTCTTTTGTGTTACAATTGATCAACAGTTACAGGAATTGAATCACAGATTTTGTGCACAAACAATGGAGCTTTTGAGTCTAAGCAATAGTTTGATTCCTAAAGATATTTACAAAGCATTTGATATGGATAATATATGTGCTCTTGTAAATAAATTTTATCCTATGGATTTTAATTATCAAGATAAAATTAATTTGAGATTTCAATTGAAATACTTTATTATTGATGTTGTTAGTCATCCAAATTTGAATAATTTGTCAACTATGTCTGAATTATGTGAAACTCTAAAAAAAAAAAACAAGGATGAGAGAGACATATTATTTGATTGATCGATTAATTCGTCTTATCTTAACTCTTTCGGTTTCTACAGCTACTACAAAAATATCATTTTTCAATAATGAAGATTAACAAGACAAGACTGCGTAACAAGATGGATGATGAATTTCTTGCTGACAATATGATGCTTTATATTGAAAAAGAAATAGCTGAAACCTTTAGTTTTGATTTAATTATCGATGATTTCAAGGCTTTATGAGAACGAATGGCACAACTTTAATTCAATGTAAATGTCTCTTTTCACATATTATAATTTTATTTTGTATGAATGTTATGTTGAATTTTGATAAAACTATATGACTTTTATGAATTTTAATTATAATCTTTTAATTAATATTTGTTGCCTCCCTAATATTTTGTGCAAGATCTGTCACTTCTCACATAGAAGAGAGAGCGATACATCACTCAATTACATACACACATTGCTCATTTAACAAATATGATAAAAGAAAATTAACATTAAAGATTAAAGTGGCGAACATTTAGTTAAATTAAGGATTAATCTGAGTTTTTTTTTAAACTAAAATAAAAAAAATCTTATTAAATTAGGGACTAAAATGATATTTCATCTTTTCCTAAATCGAAATCAAAAAGTTTTTTTTTTCCTCTGGTCCAATCATTTTCTCTCTTATGTCACCGGGCCAACCATGTGAGAAAAGCTTTTTTTTTTCTTTCCTTCAACGGTTGTACTAAAAAGTACTACTACTACATGTTACATAGTATTATGCTAAAGGTAGTTTTGATATGAACACAATTATTCCTATCTTTATATAAACAAATATATTCGTTTTTCTTTTTTATATAGGCAAAATATATTTCTATCTGACCACTAGTGTTTAAACTTGGGTTTGCATGAGATGGAACCATCTTGATCCTCTTACGGATTCTTTTGTTATAGATTTTTTTAAAAAAAAAAATTTATTTTTAAAATTAACTTTTATGAAAATCTATTTAAAAATATATAACATAAAAAATATTTCAAAATCATTAATTATTAATTAAAAAATATTCAATATTTAAAAATTTATTATTAGAGATTTTTTACTAATAAAAATAATTTTTTAAAACATATCTTCAAAATAATTTTTACGAATAGTTTCTCAAAATAGATTATTATTTTAATTATATTTTAAAATTTTATTATTAAAAAGAATTTATAACAAATATATAAAGATATTTCTCTAAGTAGCTTCTCTTGAAGATTTATTTTTTAAACAAATTACAACAAAAGTATAAAATATTATAAATTTTTTTAAAGTTGTGAAAAACGTCCTATATCAACCCGATGAATCGTTTCAGTTTATGAAACATACATCATAAATTATTTTACTTTTACTTTGAATTCAGATTGCAATTTGCAAGTCATGTATTTACATTTATATTTAACGCCTATTTAAGTTTAATTCAGCGAATAAAAAAAAGTTCAACTCAGGATTTTTATTTTTTAAAGTATGTATTTTTTATTTACTAAAAACATGAATCATTCATTCAAATTGACAGAAATTATATCGATCGTTAATACAATTTAAAGTTGTTAAAAATAAAAATAAAAAGATAAATCTGTGAACAAATTTATAACATCTACGTTAATAACTTAAAACGATAAAATATCTACAAATATATGAAAACTTATAAAAATAACAAAATTGAAATGTTCAAAATATCTGTCTCATGCAATGTTGAAGATTTTAAAATTATTAATTGAATTTGCATTTGATTGAAGTTGATATTTTAAAGGAAACCAAAACAACACCAAATCAAGACGATAAAATAACAAGAAAACAAAACGCAAATAAATAAATAAATATAAAAATCACTTATTTCAATAAAAAAATAATAAAAACAATTTAAAAGAATGATTTTAGATTTTAAAAAAATATTGACCATAAATGATTCATTCTAGATGGTGAAGAAAAAAGAAGTAGAAAAAAAAAGGCTGTTAGGTTTCAGTTTCCACACATTATCGACTATTTCATGATAAAAGATACTAAAAACTATGTATTTTAAAATTATAAAAAGTATGTAATTTTATTTTTGACAAAAAAAAAATGCATGTTGAAAAACAAAATTAAAGTTTATGATGCGTGTACTTTATACTACCTCCGTCTATAAATATATAATCTTATTAAATTATGAAAATTAAGAAAATGGTTAATAGTATTAAATTTATTTAAAATTAATACTATTTTTACATGCTTGTCTTTAAAGATAGAGAATTAATTAATATTTTTGCTGTAATATTTAGTGTTGATTGTAGATAAATATAAAAAACTAATTAATGATATATTAATAAAAGTGTAGTTAGTAAAAAAATTAAAAACTATTCTTATAAAATGGAACCAGAAAAACTCTTCTAAAAATAATTTCTGCATGTGTTTGAAAGTAATTCGTGATCCTATGACTAGTGAAGATTGGGGCCTGTCTACATGATTCAATGTTTAATTGAAAAGTTCCCCCAGATGACTCATGTATACGGTGGAAACTGTTCAATGTTTTTTAGAAAAATAATAATAAATAAATGCTACAATATACTTGTAAATGTAGGAAACCAATATTAAGCAAAAAATATATGTTACTTATAATTAAATTGATAAACATCGATGATGTTTTATTAGATATTATATTTACGAGTTTGAACTCAAGCTTTTGTAATTATATGAATTTATTTATTTTTCATCTAAAACAAATTAAGTTTAACAAGAGTTTGTCAAAAAAAAAAATTGTTTAGAAAGAGAACAATTTAGGACCTAAAAACTGCAAAACTAATCCATTATTAAATCATGGGCGTTGTGATTTACAAATTTACAAGAATAAAGGAACATGCGGGATTAATTAGTCTTTACACAAATAAAATCATATTTTTTTAGTCTTTAATAAAAATAAATTAGAATACATTAGTCTTTTTGTTAATTTTTTTCTAATCAATTTTTTAATTTGTTTTTGAACAAAGACTGATTATAACATGTTATTTAATGGTCTACATGTATTGTAATTTGTAAATAAAAATAATGGGACATTTAGGTTCTGCAACAAGTTTTTTAAAATAATTTAGTCATAAAATTTATACGTTTCAACTTTAATTTATAATTTAAGAATATGTTTCATCTGTTTTCATATAATTCGGTGATATATTGTAGTTTATAGACAAAATTATCCCAATTTAGTTTTATGAAAACCAAAAAGAGTGAAAAAAAAAAATAAGACTAATCTCCTCTACTTGTTTTTTCGAGAAACCAATATGTCTTTTACTCAA
>JBBPBS010000689.1:3498290-3512820 GCA_037974835.1 Cicer judaicum
AAAAAAAGGCATTTCATGTTTCCTTTGTTAGTATAAAAATGTCACATTTTGTGGAGCATTTCAAAGTATTGTTTTTTATAATAATTTCAAAGTATTGTTTGCTTCACTTTTGACAATAATAATTATAATGTTGTGACTGTACTTCTTTACATTTGTAATTTGTAAAGATAAAAGCTAGGCCACAAAAAAAAAAATAGGCCACTAAATAATTGCAATGCAATTTTCTTCTAGTTTATCAATTACACAATATGGTAGGGTAGCTACAAAAGTCCAATTAAAAAAGAAAAAGATGCAACAATTTAGAGTTTTATTACTCAACAACAATTCACATTATCAATTTATTCATACCCACCATTTAAATGCCAATTACTCTTTTTTTTTTTTTTTTTTTGCAAAAAGAAAACTATTACTTTTTGGTTCAGCGTAATTAAACAATAAAGGTTACTAATGTACCACCTATTCAATGGGTTTGTGTATCTTCAAATGCAATCCAATCCAATTGGGTTTGCTTCGAGGAAGTTGCATGCAAATTTAGGTGGCTCGGAACTTCATTACATTGGCTTGTAGTAATTTGAATGAGCTACACTTTGATTGTCCAAAATTAATTATTGGCTTTGGTGCTATTTAGGGCTTTAATTATTGTAGAAAATAAACTAAATTACACTTTGTTATTTAAGTAACATCTCATTTGTAGTGTTAATTTTTATGTTATTACTTGTTTGTATAAATGTCTTTTTTCATTAATTTTATTAAAAAATATATTTTATATAACTTTTATAATGTTGACGTATGCATGATATTGCTAATGTGATAAAAATTTATTAATTTTTTTAAAAGTATAAATTTTTTTTAAAAAAAATTATTATAATTCTTCCAACTTAGAGAAATAAAACTCATTGCAATTCTTTAAATTTGACTCATTTTTTATATTGATCATTTAAATTATATTTCATTTAAATTGTTAGTCTTTCTTTATCTTCATCATCTTCCATTATAAATCTATTGTTCTAGACTAAAATTTATATTTATATTTTTTGATATTTTACATTTTAGCTTTAGTTTTGCTTTGTTTTTAATTTGGACTATTTGGAAATTTTTTAAATTTATGATGAACATGGTGAAAAAATAAAAATTTTAATTTGTGTTGGTTGTGGAAGAAAACACACATAGCATCTAACCGTAAACACCTTCAATTGTGACCGGAGATATATAAAGAAGATGAAAATTTTAATTGTAACCCTAAACTCCTTTCAATTGTGAATAGAGATAGAGGAAGACGGATGAAAAATTTCTTCATGAAACTCCGTACAAAATAAACAAAATCAACAAGTGATTTGTGTAACCCATAATTTTTTACATATATGAATAGATGTAGAAACTCCGTACAAAAAGTTGTTGATAACTAACTTCACTAAACCAAATAATTATATATATATATATATATATATATAAATGTATATTTGAAATTGGTCTAGCTAGGTAGGTATTCCAATTGCTTGTGTTGTATTTGGGTGTTAGTTATGAATGTGCCCACATTTGAAGAAAACAATTGGGAAAAGAGAATGGTGGAGTAGCACGACCCCAGTTAGGACAAGTCCAGCAACAACCTGCCACATGACAACACACCTAATCCAAAATGTATGGGGCATGCAAAATGAGTATGTTTCTCCTTTCTACATAATGCATTAGGATATATGGAATCACAACATATTTCACGTTTACGTTGGTATTTATTTGAACTCTTCTTTATTTAAGTGGAAAAGTTTTGTTTCAATTATACCTGAATTTCATCGAAATTAAAAATTATAAAGGAGAGCGGATTTAAGGGATTGATATTTGTTCTGTATTGACCTTATTGATTAAATTATTACTAACTTAAACTTATATATATAATTATTATATTTAATTATTATATTTAATTTTTATATAAAATATAATTTTAATATTTTTAAATTTTATTATTATATTAACTAAAATGAGTATAATTTTTAAAATTATTATTTATATATATGAATAGATGTAGATCGAGAAATCCAAATCTTGTTGTAAACGGATATTTAAATTTTACATCCGACAAGAAACATGGGGATGTAATAGTTCGGGAGGTAAAATCTTCTCCTGTTATATCTTCTCCAAAATATAGATTTGTTTGTTTGTTTTTTTACTAAAAAAATAAATTTAATTTATTAATATTAAAACAAAAATAGTACATTTAAATCTAAATATTAAAAAAATAAAAAACACAATAAAGATACATATAAAATTGTAGAAGTCAATCAAAAACAATAAAATCAAAATCTTAATCTTAATAACTAAACTAATTTTTTCTAAGGGACAATTATTAAGAATAATGTGGTATCGATTGTCTTTAACATCATTCATCTTTAAAAGAAAAAAAATTGAGAAATTATTTGTAAGGTTTAGAAAATGTTGAATTTGATGGTAGAGTCTATAAATCCGTTACTCCAAATATATGCTACTGACATAACGTGTAATTTGACTCTATAAATAGATAACGCCACAATATAATGATAAACAAACCAACGTCGCATTCAAACAATCTAAATATAAATAAAACACATAAAAAAGAATTATATTAAATTTGTGTGAAAAAACACAAATTTAAATAAAATGAATTAACAATGATTTAAAAGAAATAACGTCCTAAATCTTCTTTAATTAAAGAAGAGGAAGATAGAGGAGGTGGTCATATTAACAATATATATTGGTTTGTTATTAATTTGAGATTACTCCAATTATTTTAAATGAGTTTAGAAATTAACACTAAAAACTCGATTTTGTAAATCTAAATTTTTAAGATAATTAGAAAAATAAATATTAATATGACTTTAATTGACGTGTTAAATATTTTGCTACTTTATAGAAAATTAAAAAAAATTATAATTTTTTTCTTTTATTTTTATATTTACGATATTTTATATTAGTAATTTTAATTCTTGTAAAATTAAAATCAAATGAAATTATAGTATTAAATATCCTTTAATCACTCAAACTCTCATTGGCCACCACCTCAACTACTCACCACTCTTATCTTCTTCACTCTCCATTGTCGACTTCCAATCTACCATAAACTTTTGTTCACCGCCGTGATAGTCATCCTCCTCCAACAATATGCTTAAGTATAAATATTTGAATCGTAATTTTTAGATTTTTTAGTTACTTCCTCGTATTGACATGTTAATAATTAGTTTCAAACATTTAAAAAATAAATAGATCAAGTTTATTGGACATTCTACCCTGCACTGCCACAATTGTATCCGCCAGCTTAATCATGTGAACATATAACTTTGTTTTTTTCCTGTTTATAATAAATTTTAAAATTGATAGTTTTGGAAGATTTAAATTTTTGAATTAAAGATTATATTTTAAACATTATATTTCATATTGATTAAGAAGGTGATAGATTTATGAGGAATGTAGGTAGAATCCTCCAAATTTTTCTAAAAAGCCTGACATCTAATTGGGCTAACTTGATGCATTTAGGCCCACACCATCATATAGAGACAAAAAATAAAAATAAATATAAGCCCAATTTTTGTGCTGTTCTCAATGTTCTCACCCAATACTAACACCCACTTTTTATTAAAAACAAAACAAAATTCTTACAAAAAAAAAAAAAAAGAAAGTTCAATATATTTTTAGGTGTTTATTAAATTTCAACACTTCAATTTAATTTGTGTAAAATATAAATATACCTCATAATTTCTATAAAATTATTCAAATGATAATTTTAATTTATGTTTAAGCGAATTATATTTGAATTTATATATGATTTTTTACAAACATGTCGAGAAATTATAAATTTTTTCTATATAACCTCTCAAGAACATGTTCCATCACAAAAATTTAGAATGTTTTTAATTTGAGATAAAATAAATATAAATTTTTAAATGTAAAAAATTCAAAATAAAATTAAAAAAACTCAAACAGAGAAATAAATTTGAATTTATTTTTTTTAGAATAACTTGTTATATTGTTATAAATAATTTTATAAAATTTTAGTAAAAAAATATATGTTAAAGTATATAATAATTTAGTATAGGTTAAAGTTTGTTTTTATGTTTATTTTTCTTAGTATATAAAGTTGTGTTTTTTATTTTATAAAAATTAAAATTGATAAGTTAAAATTCGATAGGACTTCAAAATATTTAACGGAAACAAAATAGACATCTAAGAGGAGTTTTTTTTTTGTGCGTGACTACCTACACCCTTTGTTTTGCTACTAACACCCCATCAAATGTTTATTAAATTAGAATACTAAAAATATCATTTATTATTTCATTTTTTCTTAAACACTTCTTGTTTTTTCTCTCTTCACCACTATCACTCACCTCATAATATCTTATATTTTTATCACATACTCATTTATAAGGTGCGTAAATTGAGTATCCATAAATGTATTTGAATTAAGTTCAAGTACATGTTAAATTTTACGGTGATAATGAAAGTGCATACTTAAACGTAGTACATGTAAATATACTTAAACTAAGTTCAAATACATGTAAATTTTGTAGTGATATAGAAAGTGCGTAGTTCACGTATATTTACTTAAATTAGATTCACATACATGTAAAATTTTGCAATAAATAGGGGAATTGCGTACTTGAACTCAATTCACGTAAATGTACTTAAACTCAGTTTAAGTACATTTAAAATTTAGTAGTGAGTAGGAGAAATACATACTTGAACTCAGTTCATGTACGTATATGTAAATTGAATTTAAGTACATGTAAAATTTTGTAATTGGTAGAAGAAATGCATACTTCAGTTCATTGTACTTAGTATAAGAAATGTGGTTTCAAGATGGAAGATAAAAGAAATAGGAGGTCCAAAAATTTTGATTTAATGATAAGACAATTTAGTATTTTTAACAATGACACGGGGGTAACCATCAAAAGATGAGGTATGGGTAGAAAAATTGGAAGAAAAAAAAAATGAAAGAAAAGGAAGTAAGGAACAAAGTATAAGCAGAGTTACGTAAATAATGAGCAAAACCCTAGTTTGACATGTGCTCTTCCCCTATATTGGTTGTTGCCCTTTGTGTGTTGTTGATTTTCTTAGTCCTCTATCTTTGTGCCACCTTCGTTTCCGTCGCAACAAGTCTCTTCCTTTCGATTTAGTTTTTTTACTCCCACTATCCTTTTACTCTATCAAATTGTGTTGTATTATTTTTCGTGAATTTTACTTCTCTAAATTAAAAAATTAATAAAATGATTAAATTAATTATTGCTCATATATGTACATATAATATCAATAATTTATATTATTCACTTTATTCTCTAAAGAGAGTTATACTTAATTTATTAGCGTTGAATTTAAAAGTTACATGTGATTGTATTGTAATTGAGTTATGGTTCTGTTAAAACATTGCAAATCTCTTCTAATTTGAAAACTTGAAACAAAGTGATAAGTAAGTGTATGACTAGTGTTTGGTTTAGTTTCACATTCAATTCTAAACTGAATTGTCATTAGTGTTGCTTATAACTATTAATTTAGAGTTTAGAATTTTAAGTCACTCTTTTCAACATTGCTAGAACCCCTCTTCTTCCCATTCTCTCTCTCTTTTTGCTCCATCTTTTCAACCATAACTCATATTTATTGCAATTACTCTAACAAATTCTTCAATTCTTCTTAATTGTTCTTTAATCTGCTTCGCAATTATCTAAAAACGAATTTTGTTTTCCAATGAGACGACGCTAGAAGAAGACGAAGGAGAAGATGAATATGAATATGGATTTTGAGTTTTTTTGGAAGAGGAACTCAGTTTTTATTTGAAAATTCTGATTCAACATTTTTTATTTTCTTTTAAATATGACTAAAATTAATTAATAGTGTTTAATTTGTTAGTAGTAATGAATTTTAATTAGTCTACAAAAACAAGCCTACTCACACATCACACATCAATAAAAAATTTCTACTTCAACATCATATTAAATTATTGACTAAATTGATAGTATTGAACAATTATCTATTGATTTTAGTTCTCAATAATTATATAAATTATTTTTATAATTAAAATTTTAATTAAAAATCATATCAAATTAAGAGATTAAAAATAAAAAACTTAAAAATTTGGATGATATTTAAATCTACAATCTAGACCTTGTTTCATTAAATTATTATTTAACTATTAATCAATTAATTTAATAGTAACAAAATCTGTCAATTTATAAATTATTTGTAAATTAGAAGTATAAATATTTCACTATACATAATCTTGTAAAAACAAAGCATCTTAGTTATATGTCGGGAGGAGATTTAGGAAGTGATGAGTGGTAAGTTTTTTAAAATTTAAGAAACATCTTAGAAAAGTCTGGAATTTATGAGATGTATGGAGTAAGACTCAAATATGTAGGAAATGTTATGGAATTTTATTTTTTCAAATTGATCCACTTTTTATTTGGGTATTTTAAAAAAGATAATATAATTATTCCCAATAACTCAAAACCCACTTTTTTATAGATTTTTTTATTAAGTACATTTCTGAGCGAATAAAATTAGTGGTTTTTTAATTACATAGAGTGTGGCACAAAAACCTGAACTAATTTTGGGATGCATACTTTCAAAAAGATATTGGAGTGGAAAAGTAGCCCCCATCAGTTTTTTGGATACAAGCCCCAATAAGACAAGTTAAATAGTTTTTGTTTAAAAGAACAAGAGAAGCAGGCCAAAAAGAGTAATATTATAATTGGTCAAAACCTCGCTTGAAAACCTAAGCTTCGGTTATCTACATCACTACATAAACTAATAATATATTCAAAAAAAAGTGTTTCATTTGGCTCCACATTAATGATCTAAAAATAACACTATTTAAATATTTGTACCCACAATTCTTCAATGATGCAATGCTCTTATAATTGTCTCTTCTGCATGGTGAAAATGTGAAGAAGGTTTAGCTTTTGCACTTGGATAACATGCCTTGCATAGCTCATTATACCTTTGAGCATCAAAGTTATATGTCTTCATAAGACGCATTTGTTTGGCCATGAAACGACGTTGGAAATAGCCTTGAAATGTTGGCTCAGTAGAAGTCCTTATGAAAAATAGGTATGCAAAAGCAAAGTGTAAAGAAGTAACAAAGAAACATATGGGCTCCATAACATCCCAACTTAGCTCCCAAAATGTGAGCCTCATGAACCCAATTGTTTGGATCATCAGAAAGCCCAATCCACAATATAGCTCAGTTTGGACTCGGGCTTTTGCCTTACCATCAATCATTGCTTTCTGTTTCTCCATATTCTCTAGCTCCATCCTTCTTGGGTCATTTGGGCTGGCTATTGATTGGTACATTATGCTCTCAATTGATCTTGCCACCTGCAATCCAAAAACTATAATTACAAAAACATCTTTATTAAAAACGAACATTAAATGTTAAACATGGACCACCAAAACACAAGTGGTTGGGGTATGCGGTGTGTTGTAAATTCCCAGAGTATCAAGTTCAATTTTTCTTTAAAGAATCTATTTATGAAACATACACACATAACTAGCATAAAAATAAGATATTATGGGTTTGAATTCAAGTTCCAACGTATTAAATGTGTATGTAATTTATTATAAAATTATGTCTACACAACTATTTTTCATTTGAGTTTTACTCAGAATACTATTGAGTTCACTTTAAATAAAATAAATTATTTTCTAGTCACTTTTACTTATAAATAAATTTAGAGATATTTTAATGACTAAGTTTGACTTTGTATTATAGGATATCAAAATGGACTTGTAGCATTTATACTTATAATTAAAAATAGTATAATTTGGTCCTTGTGTGATGAAAATTTAGAGGTCATGGTCCAAAAAACAGAAAAGAGTGCAGACAAGCAGATGATGCAGAGGGGAAAGGGTAGGTAAAACAGGTGTGACACACACACAGAGTTTTGGTTTGGATATAGCAAAGAGACACACAAAAAACCATAAAACGAGGGAGAATCAATCAGATAGATAGTCCCTCCCCAAGGTCAGGACTAACTCAAATCGCAGCATTTCTTAAATTACGTGCCACCGATTTCATCATTAAATCACTCCCTCCCGGAGACATGGATCTTCAAACGCACTTCATCAATGCATGCCTTCAACCGCCAAGTTTTCCACTACAATAAAATACTATAAAGAAAAATTATATATTTAATTTTAATTTTGAAATCGATGTATAATTATTTTTAATTTTTAAATTGATATATCAATTTTTTAATAATATTTTAAATTATATTTTATTTAAAAGTAGTTTCCTTTTAAAAAATACAAATTATCATTTATTATTATAAAAAAATAAATGATCTACTTTTGTAAGTGTAAATATAATTTTATACTAGTAAATAGTATTTACCAAATCACATTATTTTTTTACTTAAATTTCGAAATTATTAAATTAGTGGTTTCTGAGTTCATAACAGTGTTCATATATAACTACTAAACTTTATTACTATTTCTAACAATTTTTTTAATCTTAACCTTCATTAATAATCCGGTTAACCACTTGGTCTAATGTCCTTTTGAAAGAATATTAAGTAAAACGTGCATAAATATAAAAAAGTAACGTGATCAGTGGAATTAACCGAAACGTATGAGAAATATAAGCGAGTATTTAATTACTACGTAATGACGATAAAAGAAAATTAATGTTACTTATTCTTTATAAAGTAATTAGAAGTTTTAAATGGAATGTTAGTGATTTGGTCGTTTGTAATAATATGATTTTTAATTAAAGAAACAACATAAAAAATTTAATGAAAGTAAAATAAAAAAAAATAAAAAATAAAAAACATAACAATTACTTAGTCTGTGGTAGTATCAAATTAAATAATAATAATAATAAACCTTAAAAAATATCACATCATCGTTTTTAAATCATAAAAAAAATATCACTCCTATATTCTTTTTACAAAGAAATCAAAACTATTCAATGCTACTCTATCAAAAAAGAAATAAAAGTAAAAATATGTCAGATACTAATTCGTCGTACAATATTTCTACTTTTGCATGCATGTTTGGTTTAAGTTAGAAAATACCTTAAAATCGAATCCAAAGTATCTATATTTAGACCAAAAGATACTCAAACAATTAGTAAAATCTAAATTTACGAACCAAATTATCGACAATTACCGTTTAAAGTTTAAGTAATTGTTATATATTTTTAATTAAAATAACAATTCACACAGGCAACATATTACAGTCTATTATAAATATAATTAACTATTACAATCAATTATAAATACAAGTTTAGAAGTATGTGAAAGACCAAATATTTTTATTTTTATTATATAAAGCTTCTTTACAATAAAAAATGTATATGAATTAAATCTCATAAAAATAATCTTATAATTTTATTGTTGATAAATAAAAAAACTAACATTATATTCAAGAAGAAATAAATTAATTAGTAAAAAAAAAAAAGAATATTATGTAGGATCATAATAAAAAAACGAATATTCAGGTAATTAATGTGAGTGGCACTAATGAAGAAAGAAAGATCGAACGGCGCTGATTACCTGTTCTGGCCGGAGAAAAACAACGTTCCCCAAAACGATGACGTTTCCAGACTCATCCAATATCTTCGAAAACTCAACACCTTGATCATGATTCTCACACGACTCAACGCAGATCCTCAAAAATTCACTGTAAGAAACAGAGTTCTCCGGAATGTTTCCCAGTTTCGCTTTCACCTTCTCCATTTGCGTTATTCTCATAATCTTCCTTGCATTTTCCACCGAAATTCCATTTCCAGTTAACCCTGCCGGCGACGGCGCTGGAGTAACGTTGAGCTCGTTAAGACGGAAACGATCTCCGGCACCGGAAATGTTGTTAATGTCTTTGAGTTTCTTCCTGAGTTTTTCTCCGACGGGAAGGGAGAGAAACTCCGGGAGTCTCGCTGTGCCGGAGTGGTACACGGCTCGCCGGGGAAGAAAGCGGCGGAATACGGTTCTGTTTGTGGAGTTCGGCGAGGAGAGATACTCGCGGTGGAAATCAGTTTTTGAAGCATTTGGAGGAACTAGGGTTTGTTGGAGTGACGGAGACGACACTGTTGCTTCTGTAAACGGCACCGTCGTTTTGACACTATTCAAAAGACGCTTCGTTAAGAGTTTGCGAAGTGCCATTGATGCAAAAAAAAATTGAGATTCCTTTTTCTTTTTTAATATTTTTTTCTAGAAAAAAAAAATAAGTTGATTGAAATATATGTAATAGAGTAGTAAGATTGAAGAGGTTTTGAAGGCTCTCGAGATTTGTAAGAAGGTTTGGTTGTTTATATATACACGTCCAAAGTTTGAGGAAGAAAATTAATGTGAATTTTGTTCCCCTATAATTTTGTTAGTTAATTAATTTTTTTTTTGATGTATGTGACGTTGCAAAAAAGTTAAATAAAATATTTTATTTTTTTTGGCCAGGAGAAGAAGCATATGTCATGAGAATCGTATCGTTTAACGCTTTTACCTTTTCGTCAGCACAAATTGCTCCAACCTACTCATAATCAAATTGGCCATTAGCATTTAACAAATTAAAATTGTATATAATCTTAGTTTTACAGTAAAATTGGGTATTTGTAAATACAATAAAGTTCCATATAGTTTTTCAATACCTTTTATTAATTTTATTAAAATATAATCAAGTGATATAAATAACTACATTTTTTTTAAGTTAGAGTGTTTACTGTGCAGATAAAATTTTAATAGTCAAAGTTAGTTATGATATTCAAATGATAAATATCAGATTCTTAAAGCATAAATTTTATTTATTTTTTTATAATTAGTATAGGAGTTCGTGCTTTGTACACAAAATACGTTATTTGTTATATATATGATATAAAATTTAAAACTTAAATTTAAACTTTGTATAATTTTTAATTCACAAAATATTATCATTAAATTAAATGACCTTAAAATACTTTAAATAATTATATTCATAAAAAAACACTATTTATAACTTGAATAATTAAATTATGAAGGGTAAAAAGTTAAAATTTCATACATAGCATGATATTTAGATAACTGAGACATAAAATATTTTATTTAATCATAATTAGTTCATTATGTCTTAATAATACTAAGTGTTTATAATCACTTGAGTATAATTGAATATTAGTAAATACACTGAAATTGCATATAGTTTTTCAACACCTTTTACTGTAGGCAACTAAATAACATAAATAACTTTTTTTTTTTTTTAAGTTAAGGTGCACATTTTGCATTAAAAATCATAGTAAAATGTAATATTAATGATCTTCAAATTTTGTTTGAAATATTGTTCTCTTTATCAATTTTTATAGGTGTAGTCTTTAGTATCAATTTAAACTTGAGCTACCCAAGTATCTCCCAAATGAGAATATTTTTTATTTATATTCCATTTTAATTTTAAAATTTTCCATTATACTTTATATTTAAATTTATATATTAATATATCATACTTTTTTATAGGTCTCAAAGTGGAATGTGACCACCAAAATGATTTTTTTTTCTTCAATTAGGAAGTGGCATCCCAACAATTTTATATTTTATAATAAATTATTAATTATCAATTTAATAAATAAAAAATAATGAAAAAATATAAATTTTGTTAATAAAATTAAACAAAATACATTTAAAAAAAAGTCATAAAATAAATAAGAAAGAGTTGTTAACAAAATAGAATAAAGTTGCTAATTTATCAACAAAATAGGAATGAGTTATTAAAATAATACATCACGTTATTTGTTTCTTACACGTCTACTCAACCGCAATAATTTGATTTTTTTTTTTTATGTTTTTTGTTTGATTTTATTAATATAATTTATTAAACTAATAGTTATTCATTTGTACCAAAAAAATTAAAAGAATAAAAAAACGGCAATAGATGGTCACATGATGTTGTTGAGACAAAATCTCAAATTAATGTTTTGATGATAATTAAACAAAAGATTAATTAAGACTTCTAATTATGATTATAAGTGTTTTGATATTTAACATGTCTATTTTAGTGTATTAAAACAATATATGTATCAAGCATTACAAAACATATCTTATTAAAATAAAGAAAGCAAAATCAATGAAATGAAAAACGTTCTTGACAGATTTTTTAAAAACGAATATATGTATCAAACATTACAAAACATATCTTATTAAAATAAAGAAAGCAAAATCAATGAAATGAAAAACGTTATTAACAGATTTTTAAAAAACGAATAACGTTCTCCACATTTGGGATAAACAAAATTATGAGACTTTCATGTAAAATATTAAATCTTGGAAGTGTAATCCATTCCATATCTTCATAAAAAATATACAAGGATCGATCTAAGAAAAAATTACTCAAGAATTCGAAGGCAAAATACTTTGTTTCACCAAATACATAAAAGCAAGTCCATTGTCCAAGTTAAGCAAGTGCAAAAACAAAATGTCGGGCTGGAAAGAACATTGTTGTTGTACTTTCAAACAAACATGTACACGTGATTCAAGAGATGAAATCACTTCAAACAATTGTCAACTCATCTCAAGACAAATTAAAAGAACATTCTCAGATCACAAGAACATTCTTGGTTTCAGCAAGAACATTATTGTTTTATGGATGATCTTATTCATTTACTTACTCATGACAACTGAATGTAAGCCTATAAATAAAATTTCATGATGAAGAACAAATAAGAACTCAAAATGTCAAGCAAAACATCACTCATTCAATCATACTCGAGCTTCTTAATCAATATAAGTTTTAGTTTTGTCCTTAGTGTGATATTATAGTCAATACTTAATAAGTTCTAAAATCTAGAATATATTCTCAAACGAGAGTTTAACATACTTAGATTCTAACAATCTAAAAAACCATTACTTTGGAATTCAAGGCTATATTGTTGACATAGCTTGAAGTATGATGTAAAAATCCTTTTATGGTTTAAAAGGTAGGTTGTAAAATCTTTTCTGAAATAATGTAAGGTAACTTGTAAAAATCATTTCTAAGTAGAGAGGTAAAACTTTGTAATAGATCAAGATTTATATGTGAAATATAGGTGAAAACCAATAATGTTTTTGTTTTGAGCACTTAGTGGAAAATCTCGCAATTGTGAAAACTAGACGTAATTCATCTTGGGTGAACTATAATATATCCTTGTGTAACTTTCTTATCTTTATTTATTTTTTATCTTACATTCAGTTTTTATATGGCTAAATTAATATTGTTGTTTTCTTTTTACTAACCAATAACATTGTTCATTTGTAACAAAAATCAATCTTGAGTTTTTTACATGAATTTAAAAAAATAAACTATTATAATTCAAACTCTCATTCATTATAATTGACATTGTTATTTCAGGTGTAACCTCGTGTAGGGTATAATGGAATGTTTCGAATGAAAATGAGATATAAACTAAAAATATCCGCCAAATGACCTTATAATAATAATAATAATAATTATTATTATTATTATTATTATTATTATTATTATTGTTGTTGTTGTTGTTGTTATTATTATATAAACAATTTCCGAATGCGTATACATAAGATCAAACATAAAACTCCCCACCACATAAATAAAGGAAAATACCTTAATTTATTATCTTTTATTTCGAATTTAATTACATTGATATGGCTTTTTTATGATAAGTCAATGATATCATGAGAATAATTTTGAAGTATCAAAATATCTAATACAAAAGTGACAACCCAATAATTTTTATCATTAAACTTTCGTTAAAAATATATCGAGTTTCTGCAGCAAATATATATAATTATTAACTAAATAAAATAAATTCAACTCGTTACTATAGAACTATAAACTTACTCTAAAATTGTCTTATAATACTTACAATTCTTCATAATAGTAATCTCAAAATTAAATTACACAATTACTTTATGAGATTTGTCATATAACTAATAGACTTATTCATAACTCAAAGATGAATTATATTAGTTTGTAAATAATTTATTTTGTATCTATTAAGATACATTTTCATTTGATTTCATCATCCTGTTTCATAAATAATGTCGTTTAGAAACATTGTATTGATAACTTATGTAACTTAAAAAATGTTAATGAACAATGAGTGTCGTCATTGTAATAATAAAGTCTTTCAATAATACCAAATATAACTTCTCTTTGGTGTCAATCATTTCTAATATACAATGCTCTAAATCTTGAGTGTTAACTTTGATCTTAATAAATAACTCAATCGACTTGATTGAGAAGAAAAATAATAATATATTTGTGAGGATCAAATTTTATTACATTAATAACAACTATATAAATTTGTTTGAAATTGATTATTTGTCACTCAATTTAATCCTTTTGTCTTTATCTTTCAAGCTATTTCTCAAAAAAGTACTATTTTATTTTCTATTATTTCACCATTTTCTCTATTCCACACCTTATAAAATAATCTTATTTAAATTATTATTTTTACTTTTAAGAGTAACAATTTGATTGTGCAAAATAAATATTAAAAGTTAAAATTTCGAGCAAGCTACCTAATAGTACAAATTTTAGTGTACTTGTAAGATTAAATATTTTCGTAATATAATCCTTATACTTTTTTTGTCTAATAATC
>JBBPBS010000689.1:3513088-3525790 GCA_037974835.1 Cicer judaicum
ATCTTCTATGAACACTTGTTTCACTTTATTGCTTCAAAAACAATTTAATTTATGTAAAGAAAATATATAAAAAATATATCTAACTTAAATAAACCTCTAATATATTTTGGAAAAAAACTTATGTTTTATACTTAATTTTCACATTAGAAATTCTAAATTATTTGAGAACAAGATTTCTCCATCGTTATACAATATAAATAAATGAACCATATTAACGTTCTTTCAATTCTAAAAGTCCGAACTTTTGAGAATTAAAAAAAAAAAAATTATTTTACATATACGAAAGTTATATTAGCTTTAAGAAAACAAGAGAAAGAACATATAAATGCACTTGCAATAAATTCTTATTACTATCACATGTTTACTATCATAGATCTAGAAAAAATTAAATCGATCAAATAATTGAAATATTTAATTACACACAACATTACTATGCACATCAAAAATTAATTATAAGGACGTGCACAATTTATTTCTTATTTGTAAGTAAAAAAAAACAAATTAAATATCAAATGCACTATTAATTTCCAATTTTCGGACATTAAGAATTAATTGCAAGTGATACTCAAGACAATGATGTGATAAAAATAATCGTGCATTTGATATAGTCACTACACATTTACATGTATGAAACTATTCAGACAAATTGTTCCTTTCTTCATGCCGACGACAACATATTTATATGCCTTATTTCTCTACAATAAAATAAAATTTTGTTTTTGTTAGAACAGGTTGTATAATTGAGAGGAATTGGAATTGAGAATAAAAGAGGAAGAAAATAGATAAAACAAAAAATGGAGATTGTTCTTAAGATTGATCTGGTTCTGCAAAAGAATGTTCTTTTGCTCTGTAGATTTTTCTTCTGCTTTTTATGTTACAGCACGATATTCTATCTTTCAAGAGATTGATCTTAGCCTTTTATAGCATCAGTCTAGTGGCTGTTTTTGTCAACCAACTTAACCATCTCTTAACCAACTTGTAACTAACTTCTAACTACATTTTAACTACATCATTTTGAATTATCTCTAACATGCTCCCTAATTCAAAAGTGATTCAATTTGAAGTTAATCCAAGCTTGATTCTCATCTCTTGAAATTTCACTCTCTTCAAGCTTTTTGTTAAAATGTCAGCCTTTTGATCATTTGTGTTGCAGTGTTCCAACTTTATCTTGCCCTTCATTACTTGATCTCTTAGGAAATGAAATCTTGTTTCAATGTGCTTGCTCCTTCCATTAACACTTGGATGCCTTGCTAGATCTATTGCTGATTTGTTGTCTATCTTCATCTTCACTGCATTGTTGCTTCTCAATCCCAGTTCTGTCATTAATTCTGCCAGCCACACAGCTTGGCATGCTCCCATGGATGCAGCCACATACTCAGCTTCACATGTGGACAATGCAACTATGCTTTGCTTCTTTGAACACCATGATATTGGTGAGTTATTGATAGTAAATACATAGCCTGTTGTGCTCTTTCTATCATCCATATCTCCACACCAATCTGCATCAGAGAATCCAATCAGTTCATCCTCTTCTTCATCTGATTTTGTAGAGTACAGCAGACCCAATTCAATGGTTTCCTTGATGTATCTCAGAATCCTTTTTGCTGCCATGTAGTGTGATGTCCTAGGCTTCTCCATGTACCTACTAATCAGCCCAACACTATATGAGATATCTGGCCTAGTGTTGCACAAGTATCTCAAGGATCCTACAATTTGCTTGAAGGTTGTAGGATCAATCAATTCATCATTGCCTTCTTTAGACAACATCAGCCCTGATTCTAATGGGGTGCTGCTTCCATTGCAATCTTGCATTTTAAACCTTTTTAATACATCACTTGCATACTTTCTTTGATGCATAAAAATTCCATTTTTCCTAGTTTCAAATTCAATACCAAGGAAATATGCCAGCACGCCTAAGTCGGTCATCTCAAATTCCTTCTCCAATCTGAATTTGAACTCATTGATCTTCACTTCATCACTGCTAGTTAGCAGTAAATCATCAACATAGAGGCATATCAGCAATGCAGGTGTTGTTGCTGCCTTCTTGACATACACTCCATGCTCATTCACACACTTTTCAAATTGTTGTTCTATGAGAAATTTGTCAATTCTCTTGTTCCAAGCTCTAGGCGCCTGCTTCAAGCCATATAAGGCTTTCTTCAATTTGTAAACATGATCTTCTTTGCCTGTTTTCACATATCCAAGAGGCTGCTTCACATACACTTCTTCATCCAATGAGCCATTGAGGAAGGCTGATTTTACATCCAATTGATGCATAGACCAACCTTTGTAGCTAGCAATTGAGACTACCATCCTTATTGTTTCAATTCTTGCTACTAGAGCAAATACCTCATCATAGTCCAGCCCATGTTTTTGCAAAAATCCCTTTGCTACAAGTCTGGCCTTGTACCTTGAAATCTGCCCATCAGGTTTCAATTTTAGCTTATAAACCCATTTCACATCAATAGGTCTTTTATTCATGGGCAGGGTCATCAACTCTCATGTTTTGTTCTTTTCTATGGCTTCTAGTTCTTCATCCATTGCTTCCATCCATCTAGGATCACTTAGTGCTTCGTCATCACTTATTGGTTCTGATTCAGCAAGCAAGACAAAGTGAATTAATTCTCCTTCTGCATTAATGGCTAAGTCATAAGTTACTTCATATGGCTGCAATATGATTGAAGGTTGTCTGACCCTTGCTGATCTCCTCAAAGGTTCAATAGTAGGCTGATCTGCTACCTCTGTTGGTTGGTCCTCAATCAATTCAGCTGCTACTGCACTGCTGGCTGGTCTGATTGGTATGCCTGGGCTGATTGCATTTGTTGTCCAGTCCCAACCTCTTAATTCATCCACTAGTATGTCTCTGCTTATCACTACTTTGTTCTTGTTTGGATCATACAGCTTGTAGGCCCTAGTGGCATCATAACCCAACAACACCATTTGCTCAGCCCTGTCATCAAGTTTCCTCCTGTTTTGAGCTGGTACATGCCTGAAACACAATGAGCCAAACACTCTCAAGTGATTCACAACTGGCTTTCTTCCAGTCCAAGCTTCTTCAGGTGTCCTTGTGCCCAGTCTCTTGGTTGGACACCTATTTAATATGTACACTGCAGTTGATACTACTTCTCCCCAGAACTTGTGAGGCACTTTCATCCCTTTTAACATACTTCTAGCCATGTTCACTATGGTTCTGTTTCTCCTTTTAGTCGTGTTATTGTGTTGGGGAGTGTAAGGTGCAGTTATTTCATGCAATATTCCTTCTCTTTGACAAAAATCATGGAATTCATGAGAGTTGTATTCTCCTCCTCCATCTGTTCTAATGACTTTCATGCTAACGCCACTTTGTTTTTCAGCCATTATCTTGAATTTTTTAAGAATTTCCAGCACTTCATTCTTTCTTTTGATTAGATATACCCAAATTTTCCTTGTAAAATCATCAATGAATGATACAAAGTAATGATTACCTCCTATTGATACTTCTTCAAAAGGACCACACACATCTGAGTAGATTATCTCCATCATTCTTGAGGATCGAGTTTGCACTTCAGCCTTGAATGCATTTCTGTGTTGCTTGGCATGACAACATTCTTCACACAACTCCTTTTGTATTTGAATTCTGGGAATTCCTTGCACCATTCTATTGTTATGCAACATTTGAAGACTTCTAAAATTTAAATGTCCAAACCTTTTATGCCACAGCCAATCTTCACTCAATACTTCAGCAGCTAGATATTTGCTCTCATTGATCTGAATATCAATCTTAAAGGTTCTGTTTTTTGCTAGTGGTGCCTTTAAGATCAATCTTTTTGAATCATCGAACAATCTCATATCACCTTGTTCCATCTTCATAGAGTACCCCTTTTCAAGCAGTTGTCCTAAGCTTAGCAAGTTGTTCTTCATATTTGGCACATACAACACATCACATATGAAAGATTGTTTGCCATCCCTCCTTTGAATCAAGATTTTGCCAATACCTTCAGCTGTTACTGTGCTATTGTCAGCAAATCTGATTTCCTTCTTCACCTTCTCATCAATATTTATAAACCAATCTTTATGGCCAGTCATGTGATTTGAGCACCCTGTGTCAAGATACCATAATCCTGAGCAATCATCCTTCATGCTTGTAGATGCCATCAACAACACTTCATCTGAGTCAGAACTATCTGCCTGGGCCAATTGAGCTTCACCATCCTCTCTTTGGACTTTCTTGGATTTGCACTCATTTGAAAAATGCCCCCATTTTTGACAATTGTAACAATGGATTTCTTTCTTGTTAAATTTCTTTTTGCCAGATGGTTTCCTGCATTTATTATCACTGTTTTGATGACTTCTTGAGCCTCCAGCCTCCTCATCTTGATCATGCTTCTGGTGCCATTTTGACTTGCTCTTCCACTTCTTGTTTTTTACTCCATCTTGATTGGACTTCCTGCTAATCTGAGCTTGCAGTGCCTGTGTTTGTATGTGTGCCTCATCTCTTTCTTTTATCCTTAATTCATGAGCTTCTAGGGAGCTTTGCAGATCTTCCAGCTTCATTGTATCAAGATTCTTTGATTCTTCAATTGCCACCACTATGTGATCGTGTCTTTGTGTTAGTGTCCTCAAAATCTTTTTAATGATCATAACCTCTGTCATCACTTCTCCATTGGCTTTCATCTGATTTGTGATTGTTTGTACTCGATTGAAATAATCAATCACATTCTCATTGTTCTCCATTTGCAGTAATTCATACTTTCTTCTTAGCATTTGGAGCTTCACTTTCTTGGTTTTTTCATCACCCGTGTAATACTTCACCAAGATGTCCCACGCCTCTTTTGCTGTAGATACCTTTGAGATCCTTTCAAAAGTGTTTGAATCCACACTTTGCTGGATGTAAAACAATGCCTTGCAATCCCTTTTCTTGCAATCTTTGAAAGTTGTTTGTTGTCTTTCTGTTGGATTCACACCAAGTTGTTCATAGCCATCTTGAACAATCTCAAACACTTCTTGAGCTCCCAACAACGATCTCATTGATGCAGACCACCTCTCCCAGTTCTTTCCATCCAGAATGGGCAAATTCGATGGAAATCCTCCTCCATTCATTTCTTCTTTTTTCTTTCACTCACACTTGTGTTTCCCAATTTTGATTTCCCCTCACACTTTCACTCGTGTTTCCCAAGGTCTAGAACCCAAGCTCTTGATGCCATTTGTTAGAACAGGTTGTATAATTGAGAGGAATTGGAATTGAGAAGAAAAGAGGAAGAAAATAGAGAAAACAAAAAATGGAGATTGATCTGGTTCTGCAAAAAAATGTTCTTTTGCTCTGTAGATTTTTCTTCTGCTTTTTCTGTTACAGCATGATATTCTATCTTTCAAGAGATTGATCTTAACTTTTTATAGCATCAGTCTAGTGGTTGTTTTTGTCAACCAACTTAACCATCTCTTAATCAACTTGTAACTAACTTCTAACTACATTTTAACTACATCATTTTGAATTATCTCTAACAGTTTTGTGAGTCAATTTCAAATTCAATAAATGAAGTTGATAAATATGATCGATCGCCGTATGTGAATTCACTTTTGTAATATCATATATGAGCATAAATATATGTTTCTAAAATGTGATCTCAATTATTATCACAAATATGATAACAATAACGATTGTAAACTTGAACTTTATCTCAATATCATTATTCCAAAAGTAAGGCAATAAAAAAGGTTTGATTTTAAGTATTTTAAAAATATATCACCTCAATCAAATCAAATTGATATATAAATATGAAATCAAATTGAACGGAGAAAGTCCACTTTTATTGAGGCTGGGTTTTTTCAATATTAAAATTTAGGGGTTGCAATATTGTTATTATTTTTAAAGTTTATGTATATATATATATTGAATATTTTTAAATATTAAAAATTATAATTTTTTCTCTATATAAAAATATAATATTAATATTATATTAACATAATATTAATTATAATAAATATAATTTTTAAATTAATTATTTTATATATATAAATGAATGCAGATTTAGAACGGAAAAACTCAAACTCTATATAAACATAAATAAATAAATAAACATAAATAAATAAATAAATAAATAAAGACTTAAATTACACGCCAAATAAAAAAATAAATGGTATAAGATTTATTTGATTATTTGAGTGTTGTTGGGTGAAGAAGGTGAAATTCTACTATGTTTAATCTTGATGAAAATCCTTATTATTTGTCCAATGAAAAATCGTATATTCCACAAAAATTCATATGGACCCAGAAAAGAATTAAATAATTAGATTTGGAAATTAAATTAAACTAAATGATTAGTTGCAAATTAAATCAAGCTTAAATTTAAACCATATTCTTTTTATCATAATTTCTGAAACTGTATATTAATTATACCAAATAATTAAAATTGCAACAAAATTTTAAAACCCAACCAACTTCCTGAATTCATATATAGTGTTTCACATACAAAACCATTGAGCTTTAAACATATACTATAAATAATAAATATTTTATATATTTATAAAACAAAATGGCCACAAAATCAATTCTCATGTCACTTATTTACAACAAATCGAAATTTGTGTAATCGAATGATTTGCAGTTTAAAATTGAAGTCTAATAGTCACAATCAAAATTTAAATTAATTGTTATAAACCATTAATAACAAGTTTGCGACCATAATTCGCCGATACAAAATACAACCAATAGATCCAATCATTCGTCTTTAAAATTGGGCAAAATAGGTTTTTAACAAACAAAATAAAAAATTATAAGAAAACTATGAAACGATTGCCACCATAACACATTGTAGCATGTATAATATATATAACTAGGATACAACCATAAAAAATAAAAAAAAATTGTAATATAGCTACAATAACAATTTTATGGAGAAAAAAATATAGCTACAATAACAATTTTTATTTCCAAAAGATATCGACTAGTTGAAATATTTTTAAGCATAAACATGGTAATTTATAATTTTTTACTCCAATTGTTTTAATTTTCTTGCCGAAAAATATTGTAGTAAGATTGAATTCCATGCATTAGAGTAAAAACTAACAAAGTCAACCACCAATCACCAAGAAAATGAGCTACAATATTGACTTGTCACTCCACAAACTCAATAGAAAAATGAGTAAATCAAAATATATTTAGCCTAAACTTTGGTTAATTATAATTTTGAATTTTAGTGAGTGAGTACTATTTCTTAGGCATATTGGTGGAAGGACTCTGGTGATCTAATTTATCCATGTGGTTGCAAACTATACTGCATTAAATAGTTAGTTTGGAGATCTTACAAAATTCATGGCTTCTAGTTCCTTAAAGATCTTAATTTTTTGGTAATGAAATGCATGTCTTACTAATATTTGTTTTTTGTATTAGTGACTAAGAGTGACAGATCAGATCATGAAGTTGGTCTACAATTAATTTGTTAAGTTTGAATTTTACGTATGATTTATCATAAATTTTGTTGTTTGGATTAAATTTTTTAAAAGTATGATCTAATTTAAAATTTTACTTTATATTAAAATATTTAAATATTATATTTTATATTTTTTTAAATAAGTTAAATTAAATCTTTATATATAAGAAAAATTAATAAAATAACAAACATAAAAAAAATTAATAAAATCATAATCAAACAAATCTGCAACATTATTTTAAAAATAACAAAGAAATAAAATAAATTTTATAATTAGTAAATTACACAAATCATTCAAAAATTATAAATAAAATAAAATAAATTTCATAATTAATAATAAACAAAAAATATTATTATTTTTTAAAACTAGACATTAAATTACTAATAAATAAAAATATTAATATATATATATATATACACACCGATTTATCAAATTTAATAGATTTTTTATAAATATAAATCTAATTTATTTAAATTTTTTTTAAAAAAAGTCTAACTTTGCATTTGAGTCTATTCTCACCTTATCGATGACACTTGGCATTCATATTTAATTGGGTGACACGTGTCAGTTGTCAAAAAGAATTATTGTGATTACAAAAAGAGTGGAGTTCACATGCACACCAATCACCAACACCTAACAGACACGTAAGGAAGCTTGTTCACACATTTCACACATTATTGCCACAATATTGTGGGGACATTTTGGGTTCTCTACTTCATGTGAGATATTTCTATTCATTAGCTACACTTTCAAATTCCCTTATTTTATAACCTCAAAAAATTGTCTCCCAAGGTGCACCCACTAGCCGTTTGATAATCATCGGAATATCTGATGTTAATAATTTTTACCTCTCTTAATTTTATTAATATTTACTTATTAAACAAATTGTATTGAAAGATTGAAAGAAAAGCATTTGTATTCGGTAGTATAGATTTTAAATTAATTATTTTATTATTGGAAAAAGCATACATTTTACAATTACTAATACACTATATGTCTCTTTATTTTGTTTTTGACAGGACTATATCTGTCTCTTTTGAAAGAAAAAAAAATTAAAGATAAAATTTCATATAACCCAAAAGGAATCCCAAAATATTTGGAGTGGTTTCTGAGTGGTAATCGTATTGGTGGTTGGGTTCCTAATCAGAGATTCCAGAGCTACTTTATGCTGTTAATATGGTAATGGAAATCTACTAACTCTATTCTTATCACATGTACTTAACGTAGGCTACTAATTACTTAGTGTTTTTTAATTCTATGTTTAAAGGTGAGAAATTGATTTTGAATAAATTAATTTTAATTAAAAATAAGTTTATCTTAAAGTAATTTATGTTTTGATATATTTATGTAAAAGTAAAAAAAATAATAAATTTTAATGTGAAAATTAGATTAAAAATTATACATATTAATTTAAAGTTAAAATCAATTATCACGTTGAAATTAATTTTATTCAAAATTATCTAAATTATATAACAAAATTAATATTATTTATGCAAATTTAAAATTAAATAATTTAATTTTTGGATGAGATTGACAAAATTATAATGTATCAATGTAATTTATAGTGGTAATTTTGTCTAAGTTACCTTGAAACCAAAATACAAACTAATAATACCCACATTTAAAGAGTTGTTTGGAAAGAGGATTTTTAAAGGTTTTGGAGGGGGTACTTGCTCTTTTGTTCTAGCGGGCCTGACAATTTTATCTTGGAACTTGCATAAAGCATAATCACTTGGATAGAATCAATTTATGTATATGGTTAGTTCTAGAGAATTATAGGATAATTTAAAATTATATATTCATTCAAAATCTTATTTTAATAAATATATAAACGGTATATTTTATATATATAATATTTAATTTATTTATAATTAATATGAAAGAGGTCATGTTGATAATAACTATGGTCAATTAAGGCATGTGTAACACGACCAACAATAGAGGGCTCAATTTTTTTTAAAGAGTATTAGAATTCCAAAATACTTGCATTAGGATCTCTAAAATGAGTTGAATTTTTTTACAAATTTTAAGGTTATTGACGTTATTTACAAATTAAGTAATTTTAGCTTTTGATGTTATTTTTAAATTTTTTTTTTTAGTTGCAATTTAAGTAAATGAGGATTTTTTTTGAAATATTGGTACTTCTTTTTATGAAGGGTCTAATTTTTAATATCAGAAAAGAGTCTCTCTACAAAATATTTGAGATCGCTTTAGTGATAACAACGTTGTAGGTATAAAATGTAAAAAAAGTGAATTATGATGTATTATATTCTTGTATTTAAAACATTACAAACATTATAATCAAGAGGCGTATCTTTGTGATAATAATAGTGGTGTATAGACGTTAAAATACTTATATTTATAAAAAATAAAAAAATATATATATTATTATGTTCAAATGTAACTAATTAAATTTTACATCGACTATTTTATAAATTAATTCTAAAATAATTTACAAATTAATACTACTTTTATATAGGAAGTAAGAAACTTAAATAATCAAATATTTTTATTTGTGAAGTTTTTTTTCAAATATTTTAATAAAGGCAGGTGATACCGGGACATAGACAACATAAATATATAAATATAAACTCTTCTTTATCCCCTTTCATAAGCACCCGTTTGTAGTTACTCCTTGTACATATTTTTTGCATGATCTAACATTTTGTTAATTGACACCTAGTTACCCAACATTAATTCATGGTAACATAACATTAGTGCATAATGGATCTTGCATCAGCACAACTTATGTAAGCGCACTAAATTTTAGTACACCCACTTTCATAACAATAATGAGACAATAATAATTTAAGGTTAGTGACGCCCCAACATTGCATAAAAAAAATTAAGCAAAAATAATATTTGCATTAAATATAGTTATTGGTGGATTCCACGGGTAGAAGAAAATGTTGAATGCAAATATTTGTCATAAGCAAAAGACATCGCGTGCTATATATTAATTAACTATGAATTAACATCTCAAATTTTTTGTTTGATAATATATGCATCATATTAGGGTAGAGATGGCGAAAAAAATATATATTTACCTATGGATATATATACGTATATATCCTTTAAAAATAGATGGATATAATGAATTATGTATATTTTTGCGGGTGATTATTATTCGTTTTCGTGGATAGCTATTGTAGGTTTTCACATAGTAGTAAGATTAATTTACAAATTTTTACTTTTATACTTTAATTTTCAATTATAAATTATGATATCAATTAATTTGATTTGAGTAAATACTAATTTTAATTCTTGAAATTATTACGATCATTAAATATAGATTTTGATTAATAATTTTGAAAAAATTACAAAATTGATCGATGGTTTTCACAAACTTAAAAAATTATATTGATTGACTTTTAAAATTATATCTTATTTGATTTTTGCGTAATTTAAAAAAAAAAATCAGTTGAATTTAATATATAATGAATTTTATTTATTTAAATATATTTATTAATTATTGTTATTTAATAAATTAAGATACAATAAATAAAAATATTTTAGTCAAAAAGAATAACTAATATTTTATTTATACTTTAAAATACTAAATAATTTGATATATATATAAAAGAGATAGAACTTTGACATTTTAAAATGAGACAGAATGAATACTTAATTTCACTTGTCTTATATTATTGCTTTCACTAATGATATCGTAATGATGAAAATATCTCGTTGATATTTTTTAACAAACCTCTCCTTGTTTTCTGATTTCCTTCTTAGCAATATTATTGAAGTATCGAGAACAAAAAGATACCACTAAGAAAGAGAAAGAGTACATGATCACATTTAACTATACTTAATCACAACTCATGAGACTCTTCACTTTAAATTAGAGGTCAATTTTAGCAAGACGTCATATGCATGTTTTGTTTTTGACAATACTTTTCTCTTAATATATTGATTTTTTATGCCACCATTCTTGTACCTTTAGAGTTTTATTAAATATAATATTTATATCTAATCATTCGGTGTCACCTATTTTTATATTTAATTTTTAAAAATAAATTTAAATTTTGAATTAATTTTAAGTAAAAGATAAAAATTTATCTATTTTATTTATTAAAGAAACAGAAGGAACATAAAAAGGAAGAAATCTATATATGGATTTTCAATTTTGTTATACGTACTTCTTTCTGTCTTGGATTGAAATATATATATATATATATATATATTCGTGTGCAAGTATACTTACTCTTCTTCACCAAACAAAAAATAAATATGCCCTGAATTGATGTAATTAGTGGATATTTCTATTGTCCCAAATCTTAACCAACTGCCCACTAAGTTTGGTTCTTTCGCGGTAAAAAATTATTATGTAGAGTCGATTTTTTTTTAATACTTCAATTTGATTTTGATCAATAATAAATTAGAACGCAAGATTATATAAATAATTTTATGATAAAAAATCAATTATTAAAATAAAAGTATACATTTAAAGTTCAAGTGAGAATTTGCTACTATTAAAAAACGATATACATTCATTTTAATTGATAAAATATATTGATGGCTAACAATATATAATTAATTTTATTAAAACTGAAAATAATAGATATGTGAATAAATTTTGATAGTTAAGATAACAAAATATTTATAAATATAATAAAATAAAGTATTTGAAATACTAATTTATCTGAATATAGACAACGTCTAAAATTATTAATTAATTTTAAATTGAATTAAAATTATTATTTTTATTATTATTAGTTTGTATATGAAATATCAAATACTATTTTTAAACTCACACACATAATTATTTTCGTATTTGAATTCAAGTAATTATAAAAAATATTTTATTTAACAATATCGAAATTGTCATTGAACAAAATTTTATGGAGAAGACCCAAACTATCTTTTGATTTAAATAAACAAAATGTAACACTAATAAGATATTTGTATTTATTAACATCATAAATGTATAAGAGAAATATCGCTCCTGCAGATATGAATTAATTGGCAGATACTATATATTCCTTCATATATAAATGAATTGACAAGATATTATCAAATTGATTTTGTAAAAAAAAAAAAAATTATCAAATTGATGATGGAAAGCAACCTCTGTTCCAAGGCAGGCCAAACCTTGCATTGACTTAACAAATAGATAGCAATGGATGTATTAGGTTAAAGAATAATAAAGCAATTGGACATTTGAATTGGTATATATTTAATCAGCATTAGATTTCTACGAATTTGAATCCACTCACAATGATAAATAGAATTTTTAGGGGTTTGATTCTGAATTCTGATGATATATATATATATATATATATATATATA
>JBBPBS010000689.1:3538168-3575103 GCA_037974835.1 Cicer judaicum
TAATATATTTTATTTTAATATTATCTCAAATTAATATTGTATGTATTAATAGTCAATAATTTTTTAACTAAAAAATAATATTTTATTCTTTTAACATGATACATTATATTGAAAATACACAAAATTATAACGCTAAAACTATATACCTATGAATAAACTCACACCATATTAATTAATTATATAAAATGATAAAATAAAAGTGAATAGAATATTAATTCATTCCAATATATAACATTGATGATTAGGTTATTGACATATTTTGTAATGAGTTGAAGTTGATTTATCAATGTAAATCAAATAATATGAAATCACACAAAATGTAAAGAAAATCAAATTTGAGTGGATCTATTTATTTACATAGAAAATAGAAAGATAAATAATACAAATGGATGATTCTGAAAAAAAAAAAAATTGATTTCACCCTTATTCGATATAGAACAATCATTTTAAAACTGATGAAATAGTTGGTGAAATTCTAAAATTATTAATTCATCAATCTCACTCCCACTACGAAAAACCCTACGTTCATATTTATCTTAAAATACCATATATTTACTAAAATAATAGATAATTTGATTAGCTGATTAATGTTGTTCACATATTTAAAATCAAAACTCATACAAGAATTGAATTATCATAATAAATAAGTGTCAGTTGTTTATTTGTGTAGTTTGTTTAAATATAAAAAATTTATTTTATATATTTGATAAATACATGTTGAATAATTAAATACTAATATTTATTAAACAAATATTATATATAAAATTTCGTGAGACATAAATGGTTAAATATTTATTTAGTTATTTATACAGATATAATTTTATTACCATGAGAAAATCATTTAATATTTTGAGCTATAAAAAACCAAAAAAAAACTATTATAATCTACAATTATGCTTTAAAAAAAATAAAATTTTATGTAAAATATTCAAAAAATTATATACATCCATCTCACTACTTAAAGTTAATGGGTCTCAATGCAACTAAAATGGTATATTGAACACAGTTGAAAATCTAACCAGTGTTAATGGTACGTCATTTTAGGACCAATAATTAAAACCTTGGAAATGTCAAGTACAAAAATTAAACAAAAGATAATAGTAATTTTGTTAATTCTCTTATTTACTATTGATATAATTTCATTATCCATCATTATTGAAAAGATAATAATTTGAAAGAGATATAATATACATAATATTGTATAAATGAAAGAAATTATAAAAAATCAATTAAAGTTGTATTATAAATTAATTAAAGTCATATTGTTGTAAAGACAAATTATTTTTAAAATGTAATAATTATTGTGCGACAGTTGAAATATTACAAATTTGTTATTTCAAATTACAATTTTAAACTCATTATTAAAAAAAGTACATTTTAAACCACACTCACTATACAAATAAGAAAATTTTAACATGCATCCCACGTTTATACTCTTATCATACATTTTATAAAAATAATCTATTTTGTTTACTTTTTTTAATAATTTTGTCTACGTCAATAAATTCAATTTGAGTTCCAAAAAAATTAATTTGAATTTTATATCAAAAAGTTTAAAAAAGAATTCCGATAAATAAATTTTAAATTTTATAAAATGCATTGTGTGTATCATAAAACTTAGAAGAAAAAAATTTGGTACATAAATTTTAGGATTTATAGTTTAAACTCTAAATTATGCTAAAATACATGTGTATAGCGGGAAAAAAAAGTTTGATACACAATTTGGTATTTAAACTATAAACCCTACTAAAATATATTTGTGTTTTGAAATATTTTTATATCAAAAAAATTTAAAGCTTTTAGTATATAAAATTCAATTTTTTATAAATCCATCTGTTTCAGATTTTTTTTTTTAAATCCTTTAAACTTAATGAGACAGAAAAAAAAATATTATTTAAGAAAACTAAATAAAATAGATATTTGTATCAAATATGAAATAGGATTATAAGTGTGGATAAAATTTTTCCCGAACGAACAAATTTGTATTTAATACTTTACCCTAAGTTTCTTAAAGCATATTCCATGGTAGTTAAATGAGTTCATCCGCCAACATGTACTTACGTAAAATTTAATTTTTGACGAGTTCACGGTTAGAGATGTGTCAAGTTGTCATCATCGCTACCTCAAGACGAATAATAATAAATGAATGATTTGTTGGTGGTGGATCATATTTAGTGAACATGTGAGTTCACCGTTAGAGTAAACAATAAATTAGTCATTTCAAAATAATGTGGCACGGTGAACCCCATTTAATGAACTCATATTGAGTTCACCGTTGAAGATGTTTTCAATGGTAGCCAAATAAGTTCGTTTGCCCAATGTAATTACGTAACTTTCAATTTTTGTAGAGTTTACTTTTGTAGTTGTGTCGAACTGTCATTACGGTACTCTAAAAAAAGAACAATACTTTATAATTTAATCATCATCGTTATCTCGACGAATAATAATAAATGAATGATTTGTTGGTGGTGGACCATATTTAGTGAACATGTGAGTTCACCGTTGGAGTAAACAATAAATGAGTTATTTCAAAATAATAAACCACAATTGACCTCATTTAATGAACTCATATTGAGTTTACCATTGAAGATGTTTTCTACAGTAGCCAAATAAGTTTGCATACCCGTGTAATTACGTAATTTTCAATTTTTATGAAATTCACTGTTGTAGTTGTGTAAAATTGAACGGTACTTTATAGTTTCATAATAATAATAATATTATAACCGTTATTTTTATTATTAATTTATTATCGTTAGTAGGCTATATTTAATGAGTACACGTCGAGTTTTATAATTAGAATAAAAAGCAGATGAGTTGCTCCAAGATGATGTGACAATACTCCATTTAATGAACTATATTAAATTTACTGTTTAAGATGTTCTTATTAACCTTAAAATAACTTAAAAAGTAATCTATAAATATAGATTTTATTTTGAATTAAACAATTTAAAAACTTTTTAAGAACTGAATACTTATATCACTTACAAAATAGAATTTTAATTGAATCTTTAACAAGTTTACTTAAGATTAGTAAAGAAAAACATGTTTACCTAAGATACTTGTTAGCCTTTCAAAATGAAAATAAGGAATTGGATCCTGTATTCAATAATTAGATATTTAATTACTTGTTTTATATTGATGAATTTGATTCTACATCAATTCTTTTCAAACATTTCACAAAATTTAATGCAAGTACCGTTTCGCATCTATGATGTTGCATTATTAATTTTGCTCGTTGTCTTGTCAAACGATAACAACAACCATCTGCATTAGGGATTATAAATGGCAAATATGAGTAAATGCTCAACATTGCCTATATTTTATCCACAACTAATGAATAAAATGTTGCCAAAAAGAAAATTAAAAATCATAGTAGTAGTAAGGTGCTATACTTATGCGAAAGTTATTAATTGTTGGGATGATTGTCGTAAGTTATAAATTTAAAAAATAAAGACATTTTATCTTTATATTTTTTAAAATTAGTTTTATGAAAATTGACTCAAATAGTTATTTTGAACTCATTTGTAATAAATTAAAAGAATAAATTTTAACACAATAAAAACATTTTTTGAAAATGTATTTTTTTTTTAAAATAGTTTTTATGAGAAACTACTCAAACATTTTTATCATTTTAAATATTTTTTGAAGTTTTATTATAAAAAAATATTGTATCATAAAGATGAAATGCATAAAAAAATTTATGGGAAATTATTTAAATCAATTTTTATTTAAAGTTTATTTTTTAAAACCATCATTTAAAAAATTTATAACAAAAAATTAAAATACTTTAAAAGCTATTTTTTTAAAACTATAACAATTGGACTTAATATTCATACTATTTACTCGGGATTACTTGGGATTCTGGAACGTGAAACAATGACATAAATTATATTGAAGGAATACTACACAATAAGATACACCCAATTAAACACATATTGCAAACATTTAAATTGTATCCAAGTTACTTTATAATTTCAGTACTCAAAAGATGCAAAGACACTTTGCTATTTAATAACAAATTTGTCAATATATATATATATATATATATATATATATATATATATATATAGCCCGTTAATATTAATTAGTCGTATATGTTTTTCACCCAAACAAAAATCAATCCTATATTATATGTAGTGTCAACTTTCAATTGATAAACAAATACAAAAATCCAATAATTTGTGCACCCACTACATAGTAATGAATAAAATAGGGGTCACACGCTATTATAATTTGAGCGATTGTTGCAACAAAAAAAAAATATTTTTGCTGAAAAATGTGTTGGCAACACAAATGTGATATAATCCTATTTTGTAAATTAGTGAATACATAGTTTAAATTTAAAATATTAATTAAAATGGTTTATATTTAAATTTTTTATAGTTAAAAATTATGATATAATCCTATTTTCTTATATCAATATAATCATAATATTAACTAAATTTTTTATGAAATTAAATATTTTATAAATTAATTTATTAATAATTAATTCATACATAATCATAATTGTTTATAAATTTATTTTTAACATGACAAAAATTTTATTTGTATATTTGTCTAGCATAAGGCGTCATTGATATGAGCTTAAAGTCGATAAATAATATTTTAATTAAAATATTATATTAAAATATCTAATAATCAAAGTTTATTAAAATATAATTTTAATTAATATTTAATAAATTAAATAATATAATTACCAAATTTCAAAATTCAAGAAGGAATATAACCAGCACTTATAACTTCAAGAATAAATTTACATATTCACTAAATGAATAAAATATATAATTCTAATTCACAACAAATGTATCAATATATATTTTTGTATTTATAATATATACTGAGTCGTCTTTTTCTATCTGAAAAATCAATTAAATTTAAACACAATTTATTTATTGATAAAATAAAGCCTTAAAAACATGCATAATCTAAAAGTGACACTGACCCCCGAAATTTATAACAGGGTCCCACGTGTAGAGAAGGATGTACGTTGTCGTCGGTGTTGTTCATTCCAACACGGGAAATTTCCTTCACGCGCTCTCTGCTATCTTTTTCGCAGTCATCGAAGTAGAAGAAACAAAGCATAAAATCCAACTTTCTTTTTATTCAATTTTTTATTTAATTTTTTAATATTAAATATCAAATTATCCTGTCCCACATAGACGCACTCACTCTATATTTCCCGCCAACTACTGTACATTCACATGATTTTCCCGCCGTGACTGAGGAACAACATGAGCCGTCGATGCTGCTTACCAATCATGGTTTGGCCACCGTTGGATTGGTGCTCATCCAGCTATCAAGTTTGTGGGATATAAGGACCAACATTGGTACATACAAATAATAATACAAATAATAATCAAATTATAAGCTATTGAAAAAAGTGTAAAGTTGTATCCATAGGCAACTTAGTTTACACATTATAAATATTTTTATTTATTTTCTAATATTAAATATCAAATTAATGTGATTATTACGGTCTTTACAAATACTAAAAAAAATGATTTTGATTAAAACGTTACAATTTGATAATTCATTTTGAAATATCAATAATGCAACAAATTAAAACGATATAATCATACAATTTAAATGTTTAATTGAATATTTATCCATTCATTTTATATAATTAATAATAAATATAATCGAAAAGGAGTTTTAAGTTTTTAACCTTTTGGACAAAAAAAAAAATGATTTGATTCTTATGCACGTTGCGACATTGAGCAAGAGATGATTTGGATAGCCTCGTTAATTATGTTAATTTCATGTTTCATATTGCATTTTTTTACAAATATTATATTCGCTAAATAAATCTAAAAAATGATTGTGTAGGATTTTTTTCCCTATATTTTGTTGATTTTTAAAAATTAGTTTCATTTTCTTTAAACATCGTCGTGTTTTCAGAATCAAATTAGTTGATTTAATTGATAACTGAGAACTGATAAATTTAATATTTGATATTTTCATAATTAAATTAATTGATTAAATTAATAATTGAGAACCGATCAATTTAATAGTTGATTCAATTCCACTTGGTTCTAACTAGTCTTTTAGAACAAATGAGCATGTTACAATTTATTTATTTATTTTTTGATTTTGTTAATAAAAATTTATATTTTTATTCTTTTATTATTTATTCTTTTAAGATTATTATTTTTTATTTTTTTAAATTTAATTAATTTATTTATTTATTTCACGTTAACATATATAATAAATTAAATTTATTAAATTAAATAAATTCAATTTGCGTTATATATTAAAGAATAAGAGTGAAACAAATAAAAGTGTTCAAACAATTATTTATTTCTTTTGTAGATTTCACAACTTGTATATACAATTTTTTTACTAAAAACATATCTAATATTTCAAATAATTAAAATACATCGAATATTAAATAAATAATTCGTTAATATTAAATAATAAAATATATTCAATGTGATAATCAAATTACTTAAAATACCATATTTCTCAAATTTATAACATTACAACCAAGTATGATTAATTGAATGAGCAATCCACATCCAAATTTGTTCTTCCAATTTGGACCAACAAATGTCATCACAACACAGCCAACAATCAAATTTAATCCCACCAAAATGAGAGACAAAATAATGTAACACATGGAAGGCGAAACTAAAGAAAAACCAAAATAAACAAAAGGGTCTGAAAATAATTTATTTTATAAAAAGAAGATAAAATCGAGTCACAAGAGCGATTTCGAGTTTAGGTATAGAAAATATTTTAAAAGTTTGTAAAAACACAAAACTGTTATTTGAAAAATTGTTAGACACAGTCCTTCTTTTGGCATCAGCTATCAGTGTGAGGAATAAATGGATGAATCACAGAAACTACAATTGTTCCATGAATCCGGCATATACCACTTCAACGATTCCAATGCCGTTTTCATTGATCCCGTTCGCGTTCTAAACCGTTCATACAATCGCTTCACCGTTTCTCCATCCACGTACTACCCTCGTTTCTTCCAAACCCTAACCCCCAACCCTCTTCCCATCATCGTTTCTTCCTCTCCCACAAAACGCAAACGGAAAAAACCAAAACGGACTCCCAAAGAACCTCCACCTCTTAACGATAGAGAACGAATTGCACTTCAGCGCCATCAGGTTTTTTCGATTCTCATAATTTTCAACAAAATTATTAGAGTTCTAAAATTAGTTACGAGTCAGTTACTCTACTTAGGTGTTAGTTACAAGTTAGTTACTCCAGTTAAATTAATTGTTACAAAAGTTATCTCCATTTTTCTCTCTTCCATGACTTGATATCAAATTTTGCATATTCTATTGAAAATTCTGACCTAACACGTGCACTGTTGTGTTTTTTTTTAATAACTATTGTTTTGTTTAGTATAGGAATTGAGGCCTTTGTTGTTGAAGGCGCATGAGTGTTTGTTAAAATCAAATGAACTTTTGGATGCTATGAGAACTTTGAGAAGTGGAAGTGATTCTTATTGCTTGAAAGAGGAGTGTGAAGGTGGTGAACAATGTTTTGTTGAATTGGGACGGCATTCGCCGGATCTTGTTGTAACACTTAATGTACGTCTATGTGACCCTGATAATGATTCTCATGATCGGACACAAAATGAATTGGAAGGTGTGATTTTTGTTATTCAATATCGATCTGAATTGTTGATGTTCATGCAATTTAGCTATGAAGCATGAACAATTGACATGACACTGACGCATACAAAATACATAGACACCAATTGTTATTTAAGAAAATAGAAGTAATTGAATGTAACTACATTGTCTGTGTCTGTCAGACCACATATTCAATCAGAAGTGTCGGTTCTACATTGCAATTTAGTATTTTGTTGTTGATAATTTGATTGGATATTTAATCATAGGTGAATAGAATAGAACAAAATGGAGATGAATTTTCATAGGATTGTTTGGATATTTTATTAAGAAATACTACTAAAAGAATGTTTCTAGTTAATAATTTGTGAAAATGCATGTAATGGTATTGATATTAGAATTTTGTAACTATGCACTTACAAATAGGTCTCAATCATGTTTCACCATTTTTTGTAAACAGGTTTTAAGAAGTAATATTGTGATGTTATTAGTTGGATAGATATTTTACGTTATCATTATTGGTGTAAAATTGTTGACTATTGAGATTATTTTACGGTTGGGAGAAGAATGAATAGTTGACTTTGCATTGGATGCAATGTGATGGAATATATTTTATTGGGTTTTTGTTCCATACTTTCTCATCAATGCGAACATATGCTAAAACTTGCATCTAAGGATTTTTTAGTATTACAGTTTAGATATTGGTTTTTGTGTTTTTACCAAATACATTTAGTTTCTCAAATCATTAATACATTGTTGAACTATTCATTAGTTAGATTGTGTGGGGTTGCTGGTATGTCAAATCTTACTGCGTGAATGTAATTCTGATTTCTCAGATTCCCCGAGTGTGCAATACTGTGAGCAGAGGATACTTCCTGCATTCAATAATATGGTTGTTAATGACACGGAGGACGATGCTGTGGCTGAGATTTTGAACAATCATTATATAATGCCTCAAGAGAGCTGCTTTTACATGGTATGTTAAAACCTCCTAGATAGTTTTGGGGATGTGTTTACTTCACATCGGTTGTTTCTGTTGTACTCTCTTCTTTGGCTCATATTAAGGCATCACTTTCTTAGGATTTTAGTTAGTTAAGGTTTTAACCCCAGATCCTATGGAATGTATCTTATTAACATTTTTCTGTTTTCGTATGTGGAAGTCTGATCTGGGACAGATTCGCAATCTCATTCCTGGTAATGGTTTCTTACATAACCCAAATTTTATTTCCATTTATACTTCTTGGTTCTTCATCATATCTGTGGTTATTCATTGATCTAAAAATGTAAGTGTTTATTTTATGGAACAATCACCTTCATAAAAGAATTGGCATCCTTTTTATTTATTAATAACATTTCTAACTATGTTCATCTCTTATTGCTTTGATTAATAATCCTCAAGAGTTGTCCTGAGTCTTGACTTCATCAAATTATGCTAGATGGAAGGTGTTGCTGGTCTACCTGTGTGATGTTATCAATGGCAACTCAGTTCTTTATGTGGCATTTCTTAAAGAACTTAATTGTGTTTAGCGGTTCAACTACGGGGGATGTTGTCTTTCAATTTAATTGGTAACTTTTATGAATTTTATGCAGCTCATACTGATTGTGGTTTCAACCTCATAATGGTGGATCCGCCTTGGGAAAATGCTAGTGCTTATCAGAAATCAAGGTGACAAAAGATTTATACTATGGTTTCCTGATGTAGTGTAAAAATTTGACGTACCATATATTGTCTGATTAAAGAGATTTTTATGAGATAATTTATCCTTGTCTTGACTTTAAAGAGCTGCAACTATTAGATATTTATTGTTCAGAGATATCTTTCTCCCACAAACTTATTGAGAGGTTGAAACCTTTTTTTCAAAATTTTATTTTCGCTTTTTATGTTGCTGGGGGTGGAGGATAGGGTTATTAAAAAATTTCATTTTCATTATTCAATAAATTGTAACTGGAAATAGCTTTGTGACTCACTCATGAACTTAATAGCTGTTACTCAGTTTAAACTGGATTTGAAAGTGGCTTATTCGAAATAAATCTTAAATATGGTATGTCATCTATGTAGGTATCCAACTTTGCCCAATAGGTACTTCTTATCCCTACCCATTAAGCAACTTACTCACACCGAAGGTGCCCTTGTAGCATTATGGGTAACAAACAGAGAGAAGCTACGTAGTTTTGTTGAGAAAGAGCTTTTTGCTGCGTGGGGGGTCAGCTATGCTGCAAGTTTTCATTGGTTGAAGGTGGCTTTTAGTTTCTCCTATTTGCTTGCCATACAAGTTTTTAATGCCATTCCAAATTCCAATCTCTTGTACTTGTTGTCTTTTGCAGGTGAAAGCAAATGGATCCTGGATTAGTGATTTAGATCTTTTCCATCATAGGCCATATGAAAGCCTTATCTTGGGATACAGTCCTGGGAAGGTCAGGCTTTGTAAAGTTTAACTAATTAATCTTGTTACTATCAGTTTTTTTCCTCACTTGTAATATACGGTATTTTCTAGGTCGAAAATTCTGACGACCATCCAAAATTTAAGCCTGTGAAGGAAGACCGTGTGATTATGAGCATTCCTGGGGATTACTCAAGGAAACCTCCAATTGCAGGTATTGTTGTCTTGATTAATATGCAGTGTCTTCGCTTTATGAAAGAAAGAGTAAATAAGTTGTACTGAAAGTTAATAAACGATTTTAATGCTGAAGTTTCTTCATACTGGTGTGGTCAGATTTATTACACGAGTACGTTCCTGGAGTCAAGCCTCCCCGATGCATTGAGCTATTTGCTAGAGAAATTATGGCTGGATGGGTTGCTTGGGGAAATGAACCACTCCACTTTCAAGATTCTAGATATTTTGTCAAAAAGATGGATAGCTGATTCCTTAAAAAGTAGATCTGTACTTGTAGATAATTTGTGGTCATTTCTGATTTTTCAGTATCTTTAAATTTTATATATTTTTTTCTTCCATTTTGCATAAGTAACGTGGTTTTGTTCTGAGTGGCTGCCAACAATTTTGGATTCGGATTCAGTGTAGTCAAAATTTTGTACGGTTAGTGCAGTCAGTCCATCGTAGTTTAGATGAGAAGATTCAAATTGTGAGTTTGTCAAATTGGGAAGTCAGAATCCCCAATTGTAAAGAACCAGATCAACCCAATTGTAGAGACCCAGATCAACGATCGAAATCACCGATTTCAAATGTATCTTCTCTCACTCTCTGTATAAGGGAAGAAACAAAAATATACTTATGTGTTTGATTTTGGTCAAATGTCTAATTGTAAACAAAACAAGTTTGTGGACTAAAGCAATGAGTTAGAACTTGTAAGGTGTTTAATGGAAAAATTATAATACATCAAAAGGCAGTCTCTAGTAGCATATGTTTGATAACTTTCCCCTGGACCCCCACTTTTATACCTATACCTCCATAATTTTCTAAAAATGCCAATTATACCCTTATTAATTCAAATTTTATTTATTTATCATTTCATCTTTTCCAAAATCAAAAAAATTTCCGGTACACACTTTATTTTCGGAAAACTTTTTTCAAATTTTCCGGTACAGAAGGTTGTTACTGGAAAACTTTAAAAAAGATTTTTAGTACAGAAGTGAAAAATTATAATACTGAAAAACTTCATTTGAAAGATTTCCGGAAAACTATAATACTGAAAACTTTCCGGAAACTTTCAAATGGTGTAACGGAAAACTTTCCGGAAATTATAATACTGAAAAATTATAATACTGAAAACTTTCCGGTACACCATTTTTTTTTATAATTTTATTATTTCTATAAATGATAATACACCATTCAATACTTAATTCATTATAAATATTAATTAACATACCATAAATATTTTTAAATAATAATATACCATAAATAATTAATACACTATTAATACACCACAGTAATTAATAATTAACACATCAAAATCGTGATTGTCATGAATCTTTTTGCTAACTTTCGAAAAACTTGATGTTCAAGTTCTCCGGCAACTACGGAAAATGTTGGCTATCAAGTTTTTCGGAACACTCTTCTGTACCGGAGAACTTAAAAACATATTTTCTGGAATACTCTTCTCTACCGAAAAACTTCATAAAAGATTTTCGGTAATAGCTTCTATACCGGCAAACATGAAAACAAGGTTTCCGGAATACAACTTCTGTACCGGAAAACTTTGTTTTGCAACTTCTCCGAAAATTTGGAAAAAAAACTTACTCTCAGTTCTGAAAATGTCAAAATGGGAAATGAAAATTTTGTGGAGGTTTTATTATTTATAGGAGGGCAAAATAGTCATTTCATTCTTAATTTGGGGGTATAGGTATAACAAGGAGGGTACAAAGGAAAATTTTCCAGATGTTTACATTTTCTATTGAGCATTTGGGCTTATAGCGAATACCATTGAGCATTTGTTACTGTTGCTTTTAAATTCTAGCCCATCTTATATAATTTAAAAACTTTCATTTATCCAATGCCTAATTTTAAATATCAAAAGTATGATGCTAAAAACATAAAACTTTCATTCAACTTTCGTTATGTTAGCTTTAGATTTTACCGTACGTTCTATAAGTTTTTTTCTTTCTATTTTGGTATATATAAGTTTAAGTTAAATGCTACTTCAATATCAACATTTTAAGACAATAAAACAACTTTGCATATATTTTAAAAGATAAAAGATTGATTTGAGAAGAAAAAAAGATAAAAAGTCAAAATGTTATAATTAAATAAGACATTGTAATTGTGTTTATATTTTTCTATCAATAGTGACATTTTTTTTAGTTAAATAATTATCCATTTCTTGAAAGCAATTATATTTGTGATGAAGACAAGTGTAATATTTCTCTATCTATCTCAAAATATAATTAAAATTAGCAAAGAACAGAAATCTCAAAGTGGAAGTGCTTTGTGCTCTCCCCGGGATCGATGGTGGTATGTTGTTAGCAAAGAAGGCCATGCAGAAAAAGTGGGAAAAGGAAGATGGAGAATTAAGAGGAAAAAGATAATCTTCATAGTAAACTCTAATTTGGAGAAGCAAAGAGAAATTAGACAAAATTAACAAATTTTTTGACGAAATTGATTAATATATCTAACAGAAACATTTTTGTAAGGAAGGAAATATCTTTTTTGTTGAAGTAAAATAATAGATCATTTCAATTTTCAACGCATGGAGATAAGATTCATCGCTTTTGTTATGATGGACGGCAAATAAAAGATAATACATAGTTTTTCCTCACTGAAAAGATATTGTCAGTAACGCAATTTAACATATGATCTAAATAATCTTTGGTGATAAATTCATACTCCAAATAACTAATTTTTAAAATGAATATTACTTTGTTTATCATAGGATTACCTGCTTACTTTTTATTTTATTTTTTATTATATGGTATCATCAACCTGCTCAATGTATGTGTAATTACATAGACGTTGTATCTACTAGACAAATATATCCTTTAAATTCTAAACTAAAAACACATTATTTCGTAAAAAAAATAAAAAATAAAATGTATATAGTGCACAACATTTTATAGTTATTAATAAAAATAATTAACAGAAAAAATAAACTCAAAAGCTATTTTAACATGCTTTTTCCATGTTTGTAACGTTTTTTTATTGAGCACTCAGCAAAAATGAATTTGGCAGCATTCGCATTAAGAAGTTAAACCCCGTGTTGGGTCCTTTCCTCCATTTCGAAGCAGCTATGGATTCTGAACCTGCAGCTTCGTTACCGAACCCTAACCCAAAGCCACCAACTCCAAACATCGTTATTGCCGAACCAAAACCAAAACCAAAGCAAAGAGACTTTTTAACTCATGCCGAAGCTTACCTCGCCAAGCGAGACGGCATCGACAAGCTTCTCAAAATTTGCCGTTACACAACGAAGCTAATCCTCGCCTCTTCATTTCTAGCTTCGGATCCGAACCTCACTCAACGCCTCAAAAGCTTCGAGTCAAGCGTCGGCGTTAGCCGAAAAGCCTTCAGACTCGGGAAATTCATTCAAGACCTCAACGCGCTAAGAAATTCGCATGTCGATTCCAAACGCGAGCTTCTACTTTCGTTAATCGCTTACGGTGGCGAAGGTTTGTACTATTTCATCGAACAATTCGTTTGGTTATCGAAAACCGGTTTGATCGATTCGAAACGTTCTAAAATATTCCAGAAGGTAAGTGCTTACGCGGAATTCGTTGGTTATTTCGGTAGCGTAGCACTGAAAATTAGGGATGTGAGAATTATTAGTGAGGATGAAGCGTGTTTGAAATCGAGCATTGAGATTGGGGTTTTGAGAGGTGTTGGTTGTGAAGAAGAAAAAGTTAGGTCGAGGAAATTGAGAGAGAAGAAATTGATGAAGAAGGTTTCAATTGTTCAAGATTTGGCTGATGGATTAATGGCTTTGGATGATATTTTGGATGGGAAAGGAATTTTTTCGAAGCCGATTTTGATGTCTTCTGCAGGGCTTTTGTCTGCTCTCATTAGCACTCACAAGAATTGGGTTAATTGCTGAGTTTTTCTGGTGCGTTCAATTTTCACACAATTTTTTTTAATGATATGTAGTATATTTAATTTACCCCTTGCTGAATAAAATGGCTATATCTTGTTATAATGATTTGTTTTTGTAGAAATTTGGTTTGTTATATAGTGTTCCAGATAATTTTGTAGCTTGCTAGATTTTCTTCATTTTAAGTGGTTTAGATAAAAAAATAAAATTATTCTGTCAAGGTTTTCTTGATGTTGATGTGACCTTTCATATTGTGGAGCGTTGGGGTAAAATGTGGCTGCTAGTGCAGATTCAATCGTGGCCATTGAGTCATCCAAGTAAAAACTTTGATGCTGTCAAGTGGAGTGTTGTGTTCTAATGAGGGTAGTGTAGCCGCAGAGTCATCAAAATCAAAAACCTTGATGATGTAGGTGTGAACATTTTCTATTTAAACCTTGATACTAGAATCAATATTGTTGAAAGATTATCGGCTGTAATTGTGTGACACAGTTACTGTTTTCGATTGTTTGATCTAAATCAATAGCTCATATGCTTTAAAATTGATCACGAGAGTGTGTAATATGAGCCTTCCGACCTTATAGTATTGGGTTGAGATTGTTCACTGTGATAACTGCGTGCTTCTCTTAGATCCAATGGACGGCTGGTACAGACTTTAGATTCTTTCATAACTAGGGAGGTTGCTTTGCAGTTCCAATTGGTATATAGTATATCAACAGTTCAACACAACATTGAAATTGGAAGACTATTATGTCACTTAACACAAATCTGTCAAAAATGTTTCAGATTTTGAAGTGTCTTGAGTAGTTCTGTAAGATAAGTAAAATGCCAATAATTTTTCAAATCAATTTTAGTTATATAACCTTTTGTATTTTAGTTACTTTACAAACTTATTGGTCAATTGCTCTTCTCTTGCTGTCAACTTATCATCCAAATAAATAAAAAAGGTTATGAATAAATTCTTTGGAACAATATCTAATTGTTTCTGCTGGTTAAATTGCATCATATTTGGATTAGGTTAAGGGGATTTAATACGTTCTCTATTTTATATGGTGTATGAAGTTGGAGGGTTGTGGAGAGTCAGCTAGTTTGCAGTCGTGATAGTATAATTGGTTTAGTAATTTGTTTTTCATTCATGATTGTTCTGTATTAAAAAGTGATCTTTTGCTCAAAAACGTTAAGGTTGCAATATTGTATTCTTGTGGTTTTGTCACGAGTTATAATAGTAGAATTGCACTTGGTACATCTTTTTATATGCTGATGGCTTGTGTACGGAAAAAAATATTTTGGTTGAGAGGCTGCTGAAACAAACTGTGCCTTTGTATTTTAGATCACTATTTTTTTCCTTTATATAATTGAAGATCAGAGGGAGTACTCCTTCACGTCAGTTCCTTGGTTTGATCTATTGTAAACTACATCTCAGAGATGCCATATCTTTGTTGCTATGTCGGTTTCTAGTAAGATTGTCTTTGATAGTGGTATGTGTGCAGATGAAAATGTTTCATCTGTCAACTATGATTGTATTCATCTATTTAAACGTGCTTGTTTTACATAGATTTCTAAATTAAGCAAACGTCTTTTTCGTTTCACTTTTTATATAGTATGAGGTCCATGTATACTAAGGTTTCTGTTTAGACGTAGAGCCAATTTCACAAGTAACGGTTGATCAATTTAAAATATAAATTGTGGATCCATTTTAAGATATATATGCGATAAATTGTGACCTATGTTGAATTCTTAGAAGTTTCAACTTCGGAGTAAAATTTGATTAGTGCTTTAAGGTGATGTAATTCATTGAGAGATTCACTTATGAAATCTAAAGTGGAGTATATCAAAGGAGGTGCTATAAGATGCTTTTAAAAATTTATCAACAAATTCCACAATGATTCTAGACTTTTTTAAAAGTGGCTCTAGTTATGAAGATCTCTAGAGGAGCTAGGGGAGAGGATCGTACCTCACTCCTTTAGGAATATGCATGTCAACTATTCTTCCATAATCATATAGATCACCACGGCTCACAACTTCATGAAGACCTCAAACTCAAATGTCTTATCCCATATACATGCGGTGATCACTCATTTACTTTCTTATTTATGTTTGCTAATTTTTTTTTGGCTTAATTGCACTTTTGGTCCCCCTATAATAGGTGAAAATTGATAGTAGTCTCCCCATTTTTAGTCTCCCAAATAGAATTTGATACCAAATCATGATGAGTTGTCATTTTTTTTATGACGTGTCGATAAATAGCTGACGTGGCAGACGTTTACGTGGAATAAATTTATTATTATATTATTTTTGATTAAAAAATATAATTTTGATTTTTAAAAATCATTTTAATAATTGTAAAATATTTTTAAAAATATAATTGAATTATTAATATTATATTAAACTAAAATGCATCTGCAGAACCCTAAGAACCCTAACAATAATCAAAATTTCCAAATTATCCAAATCACCGAATCATCCAAATTGTTTGGTTGTTGTTGTTTAAAATTCCGTTGTTATTGTTTTGGGGAATGGCGTTGTTTAGAGGAATGTTTGCACCGTTGGGCTTTGCGAATGCGACTTGAGCATTGAGGGCGGGATTTGTTACGACTCTGGTCACTGCTCTTGCTGTTGGATTGGAGCCGCCGAGAATGTCATGCATGAAAAATGACAGTGTGTGGTGCTGCTTGGGAATATCACTGGTTGTGGCTGCGATTGCTGGGGCACCATGTGGAGGGAGAATGGAAGAAACAGGGGGCTCTGCAAAATCACCGGCTGGTTCTTCTGGTGTTTTTAGTTCATCGAGGATTCGGCTTGAAGTTGTGAAAGTGACTGTAAGGAATATCAATGCCATAAACATTATGGCTTTGAGGGGTATAGTGGGAGCTGATAACTATCTTTCAGTCCTCCCTCCTTCTCATTGTAGTAGTTAGAACTAAACATCAAGTATTATATAAATAATCTGTCACTGGGAATCTGAAGCCAATAAATTCCAAAATACTGATTAATTGAAAATAAATAAATAAAATTCTTATGGCTTATTCCAACAACCAAACAATTAAACTAATGGCAATGTCTACTTGCCAGCATTGCATTCAAAACATTCAAATTGGATGATTTGGTGATTTGGGGCTTTTGATTATTGTTAGAGTTCTTACGGTTCTGTGCATTTTAGTTTAATATAATATTAATAATTCAATTATATTTTTAAAAATATTTTACAATTATTAAAATGATTTTTGAAAATAAAAATTATATTTTTTAATCAAAAATAATATAATAATAAATTTATTCCACGTAAGCGTCTGCCACGTCATTAAAAAAATGACAACTCATCATGATTTGACATCAAAATTTTTTTTGATAGGGAAACCAAAAGTGCAATTAAACTTTTTTTTTGGTGTTTTTTTATTTTTGTTAGATTTTAGTATCCGGTAATATAAAACATATCATTGATAATGTATTTAGAGATGACTGTGCAAATATATTAGGTCGGCCATCAACATATACAACGTCTCAATTTTTTTATAATATATTTTAACTTTTGAAAAATTATAATGATATTTTAATTTTGTACGTTAAATACCCTAAATTTTATATTTGCATTTTATGTCATGACCATATGACATTGGCCTTGCCCTTCCTTCCCATTATTTCCAATTCATATTATATACAGGCATCCCTTAAATATAAATACTATACAATAATATTATATATATATATATATTATAAATTAAATATATTTTTAGTTTTTTTAAATTTTAAAATTACAATATTTTAAATTTAGCTCCTTAAATAATTTTATTCATTTTGTCTCTATTTTTCTTTTTTGTAGGGACTGTTTTGAGGCACTCAAAGTATCGAATTTTGTAAAGTTTTCAAAATTATAGATTAATAGTGTAATTTTTCTTTTAAGAATTAAGCTTGAATGGTCGGTAATTTATAAAAACTAAATACAAATTTAACTTGAACTATTATTTTCTATGCTAAAAAATTACAATTGTTCTTTAATTTGAAAATTCATCATGAATGATTAAACTTTTTGTGGCTCCATATCTAAGATAATTCTGAATCCGTCTCTTATCATAAAATTCATTCTATAGTTTGTAAAAAAGAAAAAGGAGGATCCCTCCTCTTCCTTCAGTTCCTTGTATATGAGCATTATTATTTCAGTTACTTTCACTCATAAAAAAGAACTAATTTTGGAGATCTCTTATGTTATTTAAACATCAAAATACACACATTGTAAATGATATAGTTTGTGTTTATTTTGACGTTCAAATTACATTTTATTTTCTACAAATTACACACAAAAGTTAGAGGACATAATAATTGTACTTGACAGTTTTTTTCTTAAGCGTTTTTTCACGTTTAGCAGCAGCACTTTGTATGTGTATTGTCCAATATTTTTTTTTAATATTATAGTTTAGTCTTGTTAAAATATTAATATATTATAGTCTAGTATATTAATGGGTCATTCTCACAAAATGAGTTAGACTTTTATATAATTATTTTTTTTTATTAAAAACTTTTAAATATTAGTTTTGTTGATTTTCTTTTCATAGTATATGTAAGCGAGTGAACAAATCAACCAAGATCTATCATAAAATAGTGTGTAAAAACCATATAAAATTTTAATAATTATCAATGATATTTCATGAAGTAAAAATTTACAATTATTTTTGTCTTCATAATTGAGATAATGATCAGATTGATGTTGGTTTAATAAATTTAATTTTAAGAGATTTATATTTATCCTTTCTTATTTTTATTGAACAAACATTAATTATGTGACTATCTTTTAAGTAAGAATGGAAATTATAAACTTTTGTTTCCATAAAATAAAGGTCTATCTAAATTATTTTCAAATATCAATCCAGAGTTGATCACTTTACCTTATAAGTTGACGCATAGGCATAATGAATTATCTGTTTTTTTTGGAGTTAACATATTGAATTATATTTGGTTGTTATGTCATATTCATGAAGTACACAAAAAGACATTTCATACCAAAAAATCGCTTTCGATGGCCACCACTTTCATATCAACCATTAGATTGTCGTTGTCAATTGAGTACATTTTTCTCTAATTATTAAAAATCCAATAATTAAGATGATTTTTATATAATATATTTAATGATAATTAACTTGACAAATACTATATTTATCTGTTACCATCTTCAATGTAAATTAGTAAATCAATGACTCTCAAATCTCAGCTTCTCCCTCTTAAAAAAATTATCAGTTTCTCTTTGTCAAAAAAATAAATCTATGTTGCACATTATTTTATTTCAAAAATTACAAATATATATATTTTATTTAAAAAAAAAATACCCAACGCGAACGTGAATCGTTCATGTTCCACAATCTGCAGAAAAAGATTATTCGATTGTTCTGTTTGAACCAATGCCAAACAACATAACAATGGAAAACTGTTTATATGAATAATAAAAAGCTTGAAATTAGGAAAAGAAAATGGAGTCAGAACTCCAAGAAATAAATCTAAAACCGCCAAAACAACCCGACCCGATTCGCGACGACCGTCCTCTCCTCAAATCCGTTACAACAATCTTCGCCTCCGACACCGACGAACTCGAGAAGAAATTCGCCGCATACGTCAGGCGCGATGTTTACGGAACAATGGGACGCGGCGAGTTACCGACGAAGGAGAAGGTTTTGCTCGGCGTTGCGCTTGTGACGCTTGTTCCGGTGAGGGTGGTTGCGGCAATGACGATATTGTTGTTGTATTATTTGATTTGTAGGTTTTGTACGCTTTGTTCTGTTCCGAATCGTGAAGATGAACAAGAAGATTACGCGCATATGGTTGGATGGAGAAGGATCGTTATTGTTCAGTGTGGGAAAGCTCTTGCTAGGCTTATGCTTTTTATTTTAGGGTTTTATTGGATCAGACATACGTATCGTGTAGAAAATCCTACCTCCAATGAGGTACTTGGTCTAAACATCATCATAATTGTGTTTAATATTTTGCTCAAATTTGCTTTGAAATTTATAAATATTATTATGCTTTTAAGAATTGAAAATATAATATGCTTGAAATTTATCAAGAACATGTTTGAACCACGGTGGTTAGATCATTAACGCGCAAATCCAAATTTGATGTTTTGTGCATGTTTAGCTTCATTTTTGGATTAGCTGAAATTGATTCTAGAGATGTTGGAATTGATATTGACATGTTTGCATGATCTCAAGTAGAATTGATTCTAACTTACTAGTAAGCTAGAATTTAGAGTTTTTGTCTCTAAAATTGTTTTTTTAGCTTGTTATTTATTGTTCAACATTTCAGCTCACTTTTATATCCAATCATAAATCACTCTACATTCCACTAACTTTTAACTTGAATCAATTTATTCATAATCAATTTTTGTCATATCAAAGCCAAACACAAATAGCTTCATGCTCACTGCAAGGTCACATGGTGGAAAAATGTCTATTGTGTCTCTTGCATTGCAAGTGTATTAATAAGATAAAGATCTTTTGCGTGTTTTTTTTATTTTATTTTATATATATATATATATATTTACTTTCCCTTCATTTGATTCTCTGTACATATTGTGCTGCCAAAGTAATTTTGAGAAACTTTTTCCCATTTTGGTCGTCTTTCTTGAAGGTGCAAAGGGAAGGTTTTTGAGAACCTAATTAAATAGATAGATAACTTTGTTTGTTGCTGTCTCATTTATTTAATTTCTACAAAAGGGCAAAAAAAGTTTTTTTGTGTTGGTATTTGGTTTTACTTGCTTATTTTATGTCTTCATTCCTTTTCGATGCAAGAAGGAAAACAAAGTCAAGCCTGAAGAGATGGGAAGACCCGGTGTAATAATATCTAATCATGTATCATACTTGGATATTTTGTATCACACCTCTTGCTCATTTCCAAGTTTCGTTGCTAAGGTTTGTGATGCTGTGACGAGTTTTTCCTACAGTCCTGCAGTTTATCTTCAAAGCATGTTTCATTATCAACCTTTAGTTTTTTCTTACTGACGCTTTTCTTTCATCTCCTGTGCTTCATTTCGACATTGGATCTCGTCGATGAAGAGATCAGTGGCTAAACTTCCTCTAGTTGGTCTCATCAGGTTTGTTCTCGTACGTTTTATTGGTTTAAATACGGGTTGTATTTTCTTTACACGCAAGATTATTCAGAGTATATTGCTTACACATTATGGCTTGCTTGGCAACAGTAAGTGTCTTGGTTGTATCTACGTTCAGCGGGAGTCAAAGACATCAGACTTCAAGGGTGTTTCAGGTGCATAGATTATTGGTGTGTGTGCACTTTCTAATCATTATGAAAATGTGTGCAAATCAAATGAAGCAAATTCTTTGTTTCTATTGAATGAGAAGATAATATTGAAAACATGTTGAATAACCTGGATATTTCAACTACACAACGGTAGTTCTTTATATAGACTATGAGTAATAAATACATAACGATAAAAATAATTATAAGATATTCTATTTATTTACATAATGTTATTTTATTTTAAACACTCCCCCTTAAACTGGAACATATAAGTCCAATGCACCAAATTTGCTACATATATAACTAATTCTAGGACCTCGCAATGACCGTGTAAAAACATCTGTCAATTGATCATTGGAATTGGCAAAACTCGTGATGATGTCGCCCTATTCAATTTTTTCTCTAACAAAATGATAGTCTATCTCAATATGCTTGGTTATGTCATGAAAAACAGGATTTGTGGCAATGTCCAATGCAACTTGATTATTAGATATTAGTGCCATTGGGCTAACCTCTTCAAATTGAAGTTCTTTTAGTAATTGTTTCAACCAAATGAGCTCACATGTTCCTAGTGTCATGGGCCTATATTCTGCCTCAACGTTGGATCTTGCAACAACATTTTGTTTCTTACTCTTCCAAGATATTGAATTTCCTCCGACAAGTACACCATACCCATAAGTGGATTGTTTATCAATGAGTGAGCCTGCCCAATCAACATATGAGTAACCAACTATCTGAGTATGCCTTTATCTTCATAAATGAGACCTTTTCCAGGAGCACTTTTGATGTATTTAAGGATCCGAATTACAACATCTATATGTTCTTGGCAAAGAGAATTTAAGAACTAACTTACCACACTGACATGGAATGAGATGTTAGGATTGGTTTCTGTGAGATAATTTAATTTTCCAACCAATCTCTTATATCTTATTCTTACCTACTAAAGACTTCCCATGAGGTTAAGGAATCAATTCCTAAGTACCAATGCTTTGTAGTGCACACATCTCATCAAGCATTGCTTGCCTTTACTTAGGGTGGGATTCACCTAGAGATTTAGAAATAGAAACAGAAGACAAAGAAGACAATCAAGTGTAATGCAAGAGAGAAAGACGATGATAACACAAATCAATATAATGAAGAGATGAATTACGTGATGTGCAAATATCCTTACAAAGAGCAATGGAACGGTCATGCTCAGGTGGCAGGGTCGAATCCGGTGGTGGGGTTGGAGGAGAGTACAATGGGAATTGGAACAAGCACAACGGAGGTTGGGATACGACGCTGATATGTTTGTAGTGGTCGGGGAGTTTGGGGGGCAGACTTGACAGGTTCGAAAGGAACAAAATTGGGTGGAATAAGGATAACTACCTGAGGATAGCTACATGGATCAATTCAAAATACGATATAGACTAAAAAAATGTAACATTAGCTGATATAATGTATCGGTGTAGTGCATAAGAACAACAACGATAGTCCTTTGGGACCAATGATATCCGAGATAAACATGTTTGAGTAATCGAGCTGACAATTGGTCGAGACTAGGAGATAAATTGTGAACAAAATACGTGGACCCGAAGACATGAGTAGGTAGTGAGCGAAGAGGGGTATGGGGAAAAAGAACTGAATGAGAGATATTGGCATCAAGGACAGAAGACGACATACGATTGATAAGGTAGCATGTCGTTGAGACTGCATCCCCCAAAAATAGAATGGATCATTACCATGGATAAGTAAGGTTCGAGTGGTTTCAATGAGATGTCGATTGTTGCGTTCGACTACCCCATTCTGTTGGGGTGTATGAGTAGGACATGACGTTTGGTGAAAAATATAATTGGAAGCCATAAAATTTTGAAATTGATGGGACAAATATTCCCGAGTATTATCACTTCGTAAAGTACGAATAGAAACACCAAATTGAGTTTTAATTTCTTGATAAAATTATCTAAAAATAGAAAACAGTTCATATCTATTTTTTTTATTAAAATAACCACTTACAATGGGGGTAATCATCAATACAAGTAACAAAATACTTAGACTCTAAAGTAGATACAATACGAGAAGGATCCCAAACGTCAGAATGAACTAAAGCAACAGGGGACGAAACCCTTTTATTGACTTGATCAGGAAAATGACTACGAGTGTGTTTCCCTAACTGACACGACTCACAATGTAAAGTGAACAACTTAGACATACTCTATACCAAATTTTGAAGTTTCGTAAGACTTGAGTTACTAGCTGAACATGGATAATATGAGGGGAATTTGTGGCAGAGTACGTCTTGGATGATAAAGAAAGCTAATAGAGGCCTTGAGACTCACATCTAACGTCAATCGTCCATCTTGAACTCCAGTGTTGCAGGGTGACATTATCATTAGTAAAAGTAATAAGACAATCATGGGACTGAGTTAATCGACTAACTGAAAGTAAATTAAAAAGGCGTTCAGGAACATAGAGAACAAATGCAATTGACATGGAAGGGAGGATTTGGACAGTGCCAACCCCTTGGGATCAGGTTTGAGAGCCATTGATAAAAGTTATAGTAGGTAAAAAATTAGATGTAGAGAGAGAAAAGACTGTTATTATCAGTGACATGATCAGACGCACTAGATATAGATGTCGAAAAAATTTCTCACTGGAGACAGTGTGCCCACCGGATAGTTGAAGATTAGGGTTGCCTCTCAATAGACTCTCGATACCATATAGGATGAGAAGTGAGTTTTGAGAGACATGTTGAAAAACCCGTGTGTTTCAACTATACAGCAGAAGTTTTTTATATAGACTATGAGTAATAAATATACATAATGATAGGAATAATTACAAGATATTCTATTTATTTACATAATGTTATTTTATTTTCAATAGTTTCTATTCCCCTTTTGTGTTTTTCGTTTCTTCCTTTTTTAGTTTATTAATTGCATGGGAGCTTTAGCATCTTGTTTGGATTTTAAATTGTTGAGGACAATTCTCACAATTTCCACAATGTTATAGCCGTTTATTTTTCAGTTCAGATTTGCTACAGAGATTGATGGGTTGGGATGGAAGATATTTCATGTGTTATATTGGGTTGAATCATCTGTGAGAACCTATCATACAGTACCCCATGTGTTAACATCTGTAGCGGTGTTAGTTGTCTGTCCATCATGCATATTCATGTGTATGAGCAAGTCAAACTAGGATCTTAATACTTTGTTGAATTATGAATGTTTTCCGGTTTTGCAACTTCTGTTTAGATTTGATACCATGACCAATCTTTTCTTGGATATATATTGATCTGTAAAATGTTTGATAAAACTAAACTATGACATTTATTCCTGCAGCTGTTGTCACTGAAAGAATTCGAGAAGCCCATCGGAATACATCTGCTCCAGTTATGATGTTATTTCCAGGTTATCACCCTTTAGTTTTTTTCATGGAGCTGGGATAAAATCATCCTATCAATTTTTTTTTTCTTGGTGTACATGTCACTTGCTTTTTAGTCCATACCTTAAATATCTTCCAATTTGTGAACATTTTCTGTTTTCTAAGTGTAAAGTATTTGGTGCATATGGGAACACTAGCTTGTCATATTATGTTTTAGTCAAAATATTGATCTCGTTGCTTAATGTATAATTCCTTTTATTTATTAAATGTAGTAATTAGTATCTGTCTCAGTATTTTATCATAAGTGTGCTGCTGGAATATCTTAATTTTTCATGATTATTTGTGTTCTTCTAAGTTCTAATCATGTAACTCAATAAGGTTGTATATTTTACAGAAGGGACAACCACAAATGGAGAATATCTCCTACCATTCAAGAGTGGTGGTTTTTTGGCAAATGCACCAGTACTTCCAGTAATATTAAGTTACCATTACCAGAGATTTAGTCCTGCCTGGGATTCCATATCTGGGGTAAGTCATTTGCATTGAATTAATAGTTTCCTATTTTTACTAAATGAGTGCTTGATTCTATTGTGGCGAAAATGATTTTAAATGATTTTTGCAAAGTAAATTTTGGTTAAAAGTGAATCGTAAGTGTGTAAAATCGTATTTTAAAAGTGTGTTGAACAATAAATATGAGGCTAATAATCATGTTTAGAGACAAAAGCTCCAAATCTCAGCTTTCTGTTAGAATCAATTATGAATTCCGCACAATAATACTCGAGCATACCTAAATATGCCAAATCAATTTTATGCTTCAAATATCATTTTAGTCTCTCACAAAAGTGAATCTACACAGGATATGAATGTTGTAAAGAGCTATTTTATTACCGAATATCTGAGTTGCTGCTGCTCTATGTTGGTGCATATGTATTATAACTTATAAGTCTAAACTCAAGAGGTTTGCCTCATCTGAAAAGATATCTACTGCCTAAATCCTTTTCTTATTGAATTTAATCTCACATTTAATTTCATGCGGGAGCTGGAATGGTCTGTCAGAAGTGCAGATGACTGAGTCAGCTAAATTTGAACAAATCACTATTGCTCTGCAATACGTTATTTAGCATAAAGTATTTTCAAGTAGCCACTAATGCGGCACTATAATACTACAGTGTTGCGGAATTTGAACAAACTGCTATTTTCTGCGATCCGCTATTGATAACACTGAATTGTTGTTTGTTCGGGGCCGATAGAGACCAACTTTTGCGCTTTAACTTAAAAAGCATGCCGTGCTAACGGTCTAGTAGATATGTACTTTTCTTGTTTGCAGTTGCTTATGTTTTAGCTAATAAAGGTTCTTATTGTTCTTATATCTGCTCTTGTTGATAATTTGATTTTCAGTCTTTCCCTTAACAGCATTTTTTGTTGTTGAAAGTTTAATATACATGTATTTGGCAGGTGCGCCATGTAATTTTTCTTCTCTGTCAGTTTGTAAATTATATGGAGGTGACAGAGTTACCTACGTACTATCCCTCACAGCAGGAGAAGGATAACCCCAAATTATATGCAAATAATGTTAGAACGTTGATGGCTAGTGAGGTAAATGAACTCCCTTTAATAATTAATAATATGCATTGTGAATACTGAAAACTACTGTCAGGATATTGAAACTACATCCTAGAAGCTTTTAACCACAAGTAGTTAGTAGGGATAGGTGTGTTTTTCTATTCTATTAATGGAATCAGTCTTGGTATACAAAAGTTTGAGAGTGTGATAAGAACTTGGATTTGTTAAAGAAAGCTTGGCAACGGAGGAAAGACCTCTGTATTTTCCCTTAGTATAGTAAGGTGCCAACGGAGGAAAGCTTGGCAATAACTTCTTATCTTGAGGAAGCCTTCATGTTATGTATTCGCTATTTGTGTTTTCTTGTAGTACAAGGGGCAGTAGAATTGAAAATAGACTTTCGACAGAAGCTGATGGTTTAAAATAGTGTGGCATTGTTTCTATGTTTTGCTTGCAGGGTAATATGATACTCTCAGATATTGGGCTAGCTGAGAAACGAATATATCAAGCTGCTCTTAATGGTAAAAAATTATGTAAACTTTTCTTACAAGTCTGTTCACTTTAACCCAAATCTCAACATTTTTTTCATCAATCTGTAACTATCTGTTAACATCTGCGGAAAATAGTTACAAGGTTTTGTTGTTTAAAGGTTTTGAAGTTGTCAGACTTATGGATTAAAATTCTTAGGTTTATAGTAAATTTATATACTAACTACTAGCAGTATCATATCAAATTGTGAACGACTGAGATAAATACCCTAACTCCTTTTGAAGGCCATGTCCACGTAAACTTATATCTGAATCATTTGTTACATTTTCGTGCAGGTTTGTTTTCCCAATGCTAATTTGGATTCTGGTTCATAATGCTATTATGTCCAGAAAGAAAGTTAACATAGAAAATTCTGCGCTGAGCAAGATTCATATTTGAACTGTATTCGATTGTGGATCCTTATTTTGGAGCGTCAATGTCGTTCAGCATAGAGAGACCTTCTGGTACTAATTTTTGGTTGATCCTCTCAAGTATTAGGTGGTTTACCGTATAATTGCTGATTCTGATTATTCTTTTATTGATTAGAGAGATTTAGGCTCCAAGTTTTTTAACTTAGTAATCTTGACAAGAGCTGATGCTTTATATCATATATTAGGAATTTAAATATTTAGGAGCACAGAGAAGTACGTAAATATGTAAAATATTAACTTTGATTTCCTGAATTTTACTGTTTCAGCTAGTTAGATATTTTTTAAAGAACCTATTTAATTTAAAAAGATGTTGTTGTGAACATTTTTTTTTTTTAATCTAGGACACAGTAGGTTCGAACTGTAAAATTGAAGTACTTCATTTAACAGTTTGACGAAAGTATTTCAAATGAAAAATTAACTGTCTGGTATAAAAATCTTAGTTTGCCATTCATTTATCCATCGAAGCTACTAATATAAAGTTGGCGAACATTTTTTTTAAGGAGAAAGTTGGTGAACTTTTTAATTAAATAGCCCTTGGATTATAAAACTGATTTTTTAAATTATTAAATTATCATTAAAAATGTGATTTTTTTAAATATATTAATTTTTTTAATAGTTTGATTATCTATAGTTTGTACTTTTAAGTACTCAAAAAAATAATCGTGTTCAAACAATAAAAAGTTATTTTTAGTTTAAAAATTTGAAACAAACATATTCATTAATTATTTTAACATTATTTTAAAAAGCAAAAGCTGTTTTGGGTGTCTGTTTTAGTATAAATCATTTTTTAAAAATTAATTATAAAATATAATTTTTTTAAAAATTCTAAAAATAACTTTTTTCAAGTAGTTTCTAGGTTTTATTTTTTATTTTACAAAACAACCCTAACCAACGGACTCAATGTTATCTGAAATACTTCTGAAAATGCTGTAAAGATTGAGAAGAAAATAAAATTTTCAAATTCTATTTTTAGCAGTAAAATGTACTAGTTTTATGTAAAAAAGAAAAAAAAAAGCAATATAAGAATAAAATTGCAACAAAAAATGAATGAAACTTATTTAAAAAATTACTAACCATTCAAAATCACACATTAGTACTATTTTTAGATGCAAAATGATACTATTTGATAGAACAAACTAATAACGGCACAACAAATTACAATCAATATAAGAGAAAAGGATAGTTTTATCAGGAGAAAATAATAATTATAATAATAATAATAATAATAATAAATGGATTCGAAGTTATGCGACAAAACACAAAATCTACTTACAAAAGACTAGCACGGACAAAAGATGCTACATTACCTTAAAAAAAGGACAAGAGATGGTGGTACAAACAACAAACAAAGTGCCTTTTTGCTTTTCAAAGTACAAACAAAGTTACCTTTCTTTGAAGGAACGATTAATAGACTTGCTCAATTCCCATGATGGCCACTTTGATGACAAACAACCTCTTAAAGGTGATTGTAGAAACAGTGAAGATTTGGATAGCTGCTTTTGACGCATTGAAATTGATGACAATGAATTGAATGCACTTCTTAGCCTTCTCTTTTCACTATCATGAACCTCATAATTAGGATCATGTCCCACAGCCGAAATTCTTAGTGCTTCGGGAAGAATGCAGTTGCAAATTGAACCTGTCACAAGGTGTCAATACTAATTATTGATGATATATATTTATTTGGAATGTGGGTCATGCTAGTTTTCTTGCCAATGTTAAAAATAAAATTAGGATTAACATTCCTCATTTGTGAGTATCAACATCATAGCAATTTAGATAAATGTGAAAGGTACCCTCAAGGCACTAAGAAAGCAAAGAATAAAGAAATAAAGATATTATGAAAAAAAGAGTCTTGTTTAGATAAACAAATTTTATATGCTTCTATAGCATGAATGTTTATCACATTAGTGCTTATATATAAGTTATTGCATGTATATCAAGTTATATAAACTATACATTGTTTTTATAAATTATCCTAAAGAGTTTATGGACATAAGCTAAAACCAACTTATGAACATATTATAAATTGTTTTTATAAGCTCTTCTAAGTAGTCTCACAAGTACTTATGTTGGTAGATAAGTTTAAATAAGTCAATCCAAACAATTAAAGCTTGTTAGAGCTCTCAATGATTCAATTAAATTTTCTTATTCGAGTTATGGAGAACAATGATAAACTTTACAAATTCAACTATGCCATTACAACATCTTTCTTTTCCTATTCATACATACAGGAATAATTGTTATTTTTTTCTCTAAATTAAAGCTGTTATATGGGTAACATAACAACCACTAACTAACAATGTAGTAACCTAAGAATATCCTAAGTGCGAGAGATGTTGCAACACAATGATTTTCTCTCCATCCAAACACACCGAAAAAGTCAACTACTAACAAGATGAGTAAAATACCTAGCCTGGCAAGCCGATTTACCCAAGTTGGAATTGATTTCCCTGTCAGCTTATAGCATATGTCATTGCAGAAGTGATTGCAGTTCTTAGCAATTAAGTGATATGTGTCACCGTTGTAGTTTGCCGACTCGCATTCCATGAATTCTCTAACCTCAACAGGATCCAAGGATGTAGTTCCGATGAATATCGACTTCCTGAACTTGAAGCCTGGACATTGCCGAGGTTCAACCTCAAAAACACCGCTTGTTGGGTAGTCATGTGCTCCAAATGCATATTCTACACCATGAACTGTAAAATACAGGTAAAGGTTCATCAGATATAAGAAATACTCATTGAAAACTCAAAAGCTACATAGAGAAGCCAAGAGGTAGAAAAATATTACCTCCCTTTGGTTTCTATACGAGTTAAGATTAGTTGCATTGAAAATTTAAATCACCACTTGAAAACAATGAAGATCATAGTTTCATCGAAAATTCAAATACACCATAGAGTAGTTACAAATTGGAGTTTTTCAATGCTCAGAAGTAATTTTCCAGTTTCTTTAATCAAAACGCCCTCAAGTTATCGATGGAAGAATTTAAATGAAAAGAAAAAGATGCAAAGCAATAACACAATCTGCAAGCAGAGACTGCTAGATTAGATATTTATAGAATGGTAAAAGGTTGATTGATAATCATAAACGAAATTCTTTATTAATTTCATTTTCCAGTCATGAAATAATAGACATTAGACAAGGTATGACCTAGTAAAACATGGTCAAGTTGAAATGAAGTTGTACCACATAACAATAGTTTAAAAGCTTTAGCACTAATAGATTTGAGAAAAAAGCATGGTTAGTTGAAGTCATGTGCCAAGATATAGAAGCAGAACATGATCATAGTTCAAGAGATTAGAGCCTAAAACTATACCTTCTACACCGGAGTGATAGATACCGAGGCCAGCCCAATAGACATAACCATTCATTGGCGTCAAGTCATACACATTGAGATAAACTGGAGTTTTTCCAGGTGCATGGCTAGCTGAATTGACTTTGCGAAATAATGAAAAACGAGTCACTGTTTTTCCTTTTAAATGAAGAGGTGCAATAGATTTCCATCCTTTCTTAGACTTCAATTTCATCTTTCCCTAAGGTGAACACTGACATAGTACCTGCATTCAACAAAAGTTTGAGATAGAGCATCATTTTTTAATGCTTACATTTCGAGTCAATGAAAAAAATTGTGGGGGAAGATTTAGCTATTCCTTTTTTCTCCAAAGACAATAAACTTGCTTCATCTTTTCTGAATTTGAACAATGTAGGTCTATAGTATGAAATAATTAGCAGAAACTTCCGTTTTATTTTTACAGAATTAGTAGAAACTTTCTTCTTATGAGATACTCCCCCGTTTCATATACTTGCAAGTACAATAATTTTTTTTGACCGAGATGCAAGTAATATAATAAATAAGGGTAGCATTGTAAAAAGTATTAAATGCTTTACTGGCATTCTAATATAACAAATAATGTGAGACAATGAAATATTCCAAATGTGACACTTAGAATATAAGATGAAGGGAGTAATCCAGGAAATACAATTGAAGATGCCCTCAAATTTTGATGAATGCAATATCTTTAGGAGGGAAATAAAACCTTATAAATTGATACACAATCCATTAGGCAAACTCAGAAATCAATTTATTTAACTTCCCCTATCAAAACCTTCGTAATCGATGAAGATAATCTCTCTCTCAACTACACCCTTGTACAGCTTCTATACCAATTAAGGGCTCAAGTGAGTGAAACTAAATTTCCAACAATTTTGTTGTTAAATCATAGCAACAACAAAATCCGACCAAACTTCTGCAAAATATTGGTACCTTGAAATGAAAAGGACACATTGAGTGCACAATAATTTCCAATTCCACCCCTCCTAGATTTTAGAAGATCTTGCAAACATTTTTCACATAGAGAAACTCCTAAAAATAGAGGATATGCTGTTGGCTTGGTGGCTGAAGTTAGGGAGTGGACTAATAAGGAGACTGTGGGTTCAACCCCACCTTCGACAAAATACTAACAATATTAATAATACTAATTACTAACATTGACAATTGAAAAAAAAAAAAAAATTCCTAAACTAGATACTTAATTCTCTTCACAAATAGCTTCTAGGCAAGACAGAGAAGTACACCAAATTTAAAGCTGGTGTAGAACAGAACTTGCTAGTGTTTTGATTTCTCAAAAACGGTTGTGAGAATTAACTAACCAAATACTCTAGTCATAATAATTCATAAACAAGAAGAAAAAAAAAAGTGTATGATTCATATTCAAACATGATGAAGAAGAAAAAAAAGTTCAGTTCAATCTCACAGCACAGTTATTTTAAGCTCATTCCAGATCTAGAACGCTGAATTAAGAGTAAAGTGTTTGTTTCAGCTTTAATTTAGTTTAACTCCCACACAGTAAAGAAATGAATAGTTTCAAGAGTGGATAATGCTTAACACTAATGCAGAAGCTGAGGAACAGTGAACTCATAAGCAAGAACTGAAAATATACAAATACAAAAAAATAATAATAAATAATTGTTGAAAATGGTTTTTATTTGAAGTTTGAAGCTAAACAAACAGAACTTAACTTACAGTTAGAGATTGGAAGAGTAGCGCCATTAGAGAGAATGAAAAAGTTGGTCAAAACGTTGAAGTGCTTAAATGAAGAAACATGCGAACAACAACACAGAGTTTAAGGCGACAGAACTAAATGTGCTTTGTTTAGTTTTCCTAATGTCACTTGCATTAACCAAACAATGCGCAAATGCATAAAATGTATTACAATCAAAAAATGTGGAAGACACTCAAATTTTAAGTTAAATATCTTATCTCAAATTTAAATTTAAAATCTCGTGTATTAATTATTTTTATTAAAAGATAATTCTTCATTGTTAAATTGATCATTAAATTTTACAAATTAAAAAATATATTTATGAAATTGTGATATGCAGTTCAAAATAATTTATTTATAATTTTTTTTTAAATTTGTAAATTAATTCAATAGTATCTATATTTATCCATTAAATTGATAAGAACTATTTGTAAATTTTATTATTAGAAATTATGAAATGGTATTTTAATTAAATATGCTCTTTTTCCATATTTAGTAAGTAAGTGTATTGTATCATAATTTGTAATAAAAAAAATTTAGAGAATCACAATATTGACTGATATATTATAATTTAAAGAATGTATTTACTAATTTGCTAAATTGAGAGATTAATTAATGTTATAGATATTTAGAATTTTGATGACCAATTGACTATACTTTCCAAAAATGGTATGAATTGCATAATAATAGTAAAATTAATTTAATATGTTTTGCGAGTATTTTTATTGTAAAAAAATAACAGGACCACACAGCTCAACCTGTTGTGTCAATTTGTACGAATAAATAAAAATAATATTATTACTGATATTCGTGCAGACAACTGTGTCATTTGTCATCGAGTGCCAACGTTTTTATATTTTCAAATTTTTTTGTTGTTAATTAATTTAATGAAAGTATTAGAATTATACTTTCTAACGCAATTAGTTTAAATGATTAAAATTTACGTAATCTCTACTAAATTATGTGAAATACATATAAGTTTATTGAATTTAAAAGAATGTTGAAAATAATATATTACAAAATTTATTGTTAGTATTATTCTTAAGTTAATTTTTAAAAATGGAAATTACTTTTTGTTGGTAAACGTCGTTATAAAGATGTTGGATTTAACTTTTCCTATAAGTTAAGGATTTTATTAGTTGAAAATATTAAATTTTAAAAAAAAGTCGTAGGAAAAGAACAAATATTTGAATTAAAAATAAGTTATATATTGGTAGAATAAGAAAAGATATAAACTAAATAGTATATAATATATTCTATACGAGGGTGCAATTTAATTAGGTTTTTTCAATATATTCATTCACACATAATATTGAATTTGTTGTTGATACGTACCTGGTATGTAGTTTGTCCGTAGATTATGATATTTTCAGATATTTTTATATTAAATTTAATTTATTTTAATATAATTAATTTATCAAATGGGAAAAAAGTCTGCCATTTTTTATTTTGTTAAAGTCTCTCATTTTTATTTGTAGTTTATAAAACTCAAATTATATAAAACTCAAATTCAAACGTCAAAGATGTTAATAAATGCTTAAGATACTAATTAAATAATTAAAAATTAAAATTTTATATTCAATTCTTTAAAAATTTATTTAAATAGTTGTTATTAATTAAAAAAAAATTCTTTTTTTTTTTAGATAATAAAATTTATAACTTAATACATTAATAAATGCTCAAAAGAAAAATTAATTTTTTTATATATGACACTTATGAGGTCTACGGGTGGACATCATTTTCATGTGTTAGTTAGTTTTTTTCTTCTTAATTATATTTTTAATACATATTTATAAAAATAGTTTTTTAATTTTAAAATTAATTTTTTTAATTCTCTTATTTTATATTTATTGATTTCTAGTCTTAAAACATAATTTTTATCATAAAAATTATAACTATTAATAATCTAAACAAAATTTTCATTAAAGTTATATTTTCTCTTCAAATTTATAATTGAGATTGTGAATCACTATTTTATAGATCAAAATTATTTTTAGAGAACAAAACTTCAACGAATGATAAAATAAATAGACTAAAAAATTTAATTTTAAAATAAAAATGTTAATTATGAATATAGTAAAATAGAAAAACTAAAAATGTAAATAATTTTTTTTATTGTACCACAAATCAATTATATTCGCTCAAAGGGGAAGGTGCCAAATAAAATTAAGTAAATAGCCAGATTTCTCAATTTAAACTTTAAAGAATTTTAAACATTATATATTACCTAAAGTAAAGGTAATCTATATGTAATCCGTAATTAATTGGAATTTATTTATTGTTTTAGATTCCACGGACATCTTGTGCCTTTCCATTCTCATGCATTCTCTTTTATCAGATTTTGTTTGATTCTCGTGTACACATGTGTAAAACACAAAAATACGTGGAAATGAACCCATCAATAAAATGACTTAAGCAAAATCGACTATTATCTCACGCTTGAAAATGATGTAACTTTAACCCCTAAGTGTTAGAAAGTTAAAAAACCTAGAAGTTCTACCTATAAAAGAATATCACATACTAGCTTTATAAGTTAGAAGAATGACATTTACAGTATGCTCTAAACAATACTCAATTTTGTGAATAAGAGAGAACAAATTCAAATAATTTATATGTATGAGCTTGAGTTAATTGATATATTATTTTTTATTACATGGAAAAAATAAAAATAATTTTTTATAGTGTGCTTTTTTTTTTTATGACCTCTACCGAATTCAACAACGAATTTGATATATGTTTAACTCTTTCCATTTTTTATGCGACAGTTTCACATATTCGATCAAATTAAGCGTGCACGCAGTTTCGCATATTCGATCAAACTGAGTCATGTTTACTTAGTTGCAAAATTCCTCTATAAATAGATGATTCCGCTCAATTTGCGATCTACACTAAAATTTAGAAAAATCCAAATTTTCTCTCTTCTTCCTTTTCTGTTTCGTCCCAAATATTATTTTCATCTCTTTTACCAAAAAATTATCCCTTCTCATTTTTTAGTAGTCATAATACCATATATTTTTAGTGACATGAATCGTCATTTTAGATGGTGTAATTGTAGAACGATTTTCTATAACAGTAAAATCGATAAAATATTTTCTGATATGTTATATCTTTGAGACATCTTGATTGATAGTTTATTTTGCACAGATTTTGGACAATATCGTGAAATATCTTACAACAAACAATTTAGTTCGCATCTCAACCCAGTAATATATTCGATAGCTACAAAATATTTTTCAAAAAGTTTATTTGAAACTAAAAAATAATAATTCTTTTTTTTTTATTAATTAAATGTAAGATGAATAAGACTCTAGTGTGAGAGATATATTTTAAAATTTGAATTGAGTTTTACCCAACTCTATAAAATTGATTTGTATGATAGATATCTAGAATTTTCCCACAAGTTTTTTTTTTTGGATTAAACAATTGAATTGTGATTGAAATGGCTTAATAATAAAGGTGAATTTTAAATAAATTTTGATATTATAATTTAATTGGAGTTAACTCAACTCTACAAACCAATTTGTGAAGTAAGTAATTTTTCTTAATTTTAAACCTGAGAAAATAAAAGACATAACATTGAATATATTTTATTATAGCAAATTACAAAGATATTTTAAAAATAGTTGTATATACAACAGAATGATAAAAACTATATTACGTTCACAAGGACATGTTAATTACACTCTTTAAATATATTTTGAGATCATGTTTTATTCATTGTATGACTCTTGACAATAACATTAAATAGTTTTTTAATATATAGTATAATCATGTTAAATTCGTCGGTAGCATTAATCACTGTTAAACGAACTAAAATCATGTATCTTCAAATTCGAAGAAGATTCAATAATGTAGCCACAACTTGCTCTTCATTTACTATATTTTATACGTTGTGGGCAGATTCAGAATCAAACTCATAAAATAATAATGCAATTGGACCACTTGACTAGTTCAATTCATAGGAGTCATATTATTGCAACTTACTAGGCATGGTAGAATATTCGCATTCCATTCATTAAGTGTATGATGTTTTTTTGACAGTATGATGTAGATAAATATATCTTTTAAATCATGATTTTATGAATGTATAATGTGAATCAACTAATGACAATTCAATAATGAGCATTAATTGATGAATATAAAAGAATGACAATGGTATCAATTAACTGCTTCTCTAGCCATATAAAAGAATGCATTAATTAAATACTTCTAACAGATATTTAATTATAAATATCCGTTAAATTATTAGTCTCGTGCATGTAACATATTTTATTTGTACATATTTATATAAAAGATTTTTTATACATATAATTAGAGGTGATAAATCGAGTTGAGTATTTTTAGATAAAAAAGTTAGAAAAAAGAGTTTGAAGCATGGGTTAGCAAGCAAGGTCCAGATTGCAGAAATGGCAGGGGGAGTGTAAGAGCACGTGGGGGGGGTGATTGATTGGAGACATTTCATTGCTACATTGTTCAAAGGTAAAAAGCTAAACCAACAGAAGTAGCAGGGTCTGATGTTACTGCAACTAACGACAACACTTACCAAACAATAAAAGGAACAAATTGAGTGAGTGTGTGATGTGACACACACCAAGCTAATCAGGTACTTTGATTCTACAACTTCATAGCATGAAGCGAAAATCAATTTTATATACACCTCTTCTCTCTAATCTACTGTTTCGAAAGGTTGGTCTATCGATGTGGTATGGATTCCC
>JBBPBS010000689.1:3575283-3586925 GCA_037974835.1 Cicer judaicum
CCCCCCCCCCCCAACCATCTGATTTATAGAGTATCATAAATTTCAGATAAACTATTTACAACATTATGAGATACTTCATTAAATAACCAACATTATCACTAGATTTTCACAAAACAAGGTAATTATAATTTTGATCTTTCTAATTTCGTACATATACAATTTTGATCTCTCATGTTTTTTTGAACAAATTAGATGCACTGACTTGCCTAAACTAAAAATAACTAAGCCCTTCAGATTTTCTGCATACCATCTAATCCCAATTATACCCTGAATAGCTATCATGCAATTCATCGTTCATGTTTGGCAAGGAAAAATAAGAATCATGCAATGTGATATGAGGAAAAGAACAGGGAAGTGCAAAGATATTAGATGGGAACCACACTCCACGAAACATGAGCAAAGATGTGTCAAGATAAAAGAGCCAAATCAAACAAATTAGCGAAGAAAAGAAAATACCCAATTTTGTTGCAAAGACATTAAATTTGAACTTCATACACAAAAAGACATATACAAAGTTAAGAGTATAGTATAGATTACAGAAACTAGTCTAATCATCAAACATGACAGACCGTAAAACTAAATAACAGAAAGTGCAATGACAACAATAAGGGCATACAAATCCTTTTCATGTTAGAATTGTGTCCATTTCAATTTCCTACTAATCAGAACCGTCGGGGAAATTGTCAAGCGCATCTTGTTTCCCATTGACATAGAACTCAACTACAGCATTCATCCTTTCAAGTTTATTAGGATGGTAGTTAACATGAACAATCACAGGTTTCAACTTCTTGAGTTTAGCATCTTTTCTTACAGTCTTAAACAGAACCTTACTGTTCATAAAAAGGTACATATCCATTGTTCTTTTGGAAGCATGAAGTCCATCATAACCAGGATGTGAAGGGAAAAACAGCAATTCATTAAAAACTGCCTGATCCCATGCTTTTGAATCTTTGGAAAGCCGGTCGGCAACGCGATCCAAGAGCTCGATTGAAGGAATTGTAGGTCTTATGTAAAAGAAGCCAGAGTTATAAACCCATATTCTCATGGTATGAGCATATCTTGCCCAACCCATTGAAGGTTCGTCGAAGACGTCATTAAACCCATATGCCGTATGATTACTATGACCATCAGACATGGACTCCACATCTGAATCCCTATAAATGTAATCGAAGGGGTTCTGCAAATACACAATATCAACATCCGAGAGGAGAACACTGTAACCCAGTTGAAGAAACTCTCTCAAAACGCGGAATTTCAATCCGGAGACAGCATGGTTCCCACCCGACTTGGCAATCGAATCAACACCTTGATCCGGGTCTCGTCTATACACAGGAACATCATTCGACTTACAAAACTCTTCAATTCTGTCATCCAATGCAACAACCAAATAATTAGGAATTCCAACCCTTTTGATATTTGTGAACCATACTTGCAACATTTCCAACACATTAGTGTTAGCAAGAACAACAACAATCTCTTTATAAATAGCAACTTCCTCCAAGATTTTGGCCAATCTAGGGTTCACGGATTCATCAGGAATAACAGGAGGGTTTGTTCTGAGAGCCTTGACAGTACCAACAGGACCAGCCTTGTGATTCTCACCAAGCACAACAAATTGTTCTGTTGCGTGACCCTTTCCTTGTTCTGCCAAACGCAGCCTTTCCATTAGACCTTTCACCTCCTTCTTCAGCTCGGAATTCTTCTCTTTTGCTGATCGAATATCCAATTTCAACGCATTAACTTGTTCTGGTGATTCGCATGCAGAAGAAACCATCTAACAATACAACAGAATAAATAAATAAAATAATCCTAAATAAACTTTCTTTAAATTTGGCTCTTCTAACTGAGCAGTTCACTCTAGAGTGTAAAATAAGTGATATTTGTTATTTAGGAGTGAGGAAATTATTTTGAATTAAAGTTCACTAATGACCATTTGAACTAAGTACCTTTATGTTACATAGTCAAACTATTACAACTGAGCTAACATAACATGGACAAGTAATCTCAATTGTGTGGTGATGAGAAAATCAATGGTTGTTATTCAGAAGCATAAATGAATTGTTATACTGAGTGCATGTTTGGTTGCACTTGTGGAGCAGTCAAAATCAATTTTGAAAGTGTAGAATTGATTCTAAATGAAGTTATGATTTGTAGCTTTGGTGTCTAAACATACTTTTTACACTGAAATTCATTGTTCATTTCACTTTTACATGAATATATCCAAACATAAATCACTTTACATTCATCTCACTTCTAACTAAAATCACTTTTACAAAATCGATTTACTCAAAATAAATTTTTGTTACCACATAAACAAGCACGCACTAACATAAACCAACGATGAGATTTTCTAATTAACATTGGAGATTACTTAAGTAGCCAATAAATTGAACTGTTCACTTTAGAGTACAAAAGATTAACATTTAAAGAAAAAAATTGAAATGATGACTTTTCTAAATAAGTAGAAACAAGCTATAGAACTAGATCAACATTTTTTATACTACTAAGTTGGAAAAAAAATATTTTAATAATTAAAATAAAAAGAACGAAGCTAAGAAATAGAAAACTTTGACCTTGCGATTGAGAGTGGGAGGAGTTGGAGTGGAAGTGAGGAAACCATGTGGTAAGAAAAAGGCGAAGATGGAGCCAAGAAGAACGCCGATGAAAACGGCAACGGCGATCCGAGAAGCGGTGACGGAATGGTTTTTATCTCTTGTAGTGAGTAACGCATCTCTACGACCCGCCATTGTTGTTTTGATCCAAACCCTAAAAAGTCAGCTGAAACAACACAACCACTGCATACCTACTGCTCCCCTGCTCGAATGGTTTTTCAGAGTCGTCGTTAACTGCTTCGCTGGCAATCGAATCAACAACACATGTTACCTATTGTTACGACTTAATTATTCACTTAAGATTACATAGTTCCATTATTATTACAATACTTATAAAATATCAACCAAAATAATTTATATTTTAATTTTGTTATCTTAAATTACTATGTAAAATTTTATAAACAAACATTTTCATATCTTATTTTCTTTACTCTTTGACAAAACATTAATGTGTTTTAGTATAGGGTTCAACTATGAGTCTATTTCTAATCCAATTAGTAGTTGGATGACACACTTATTGATATCTTGACTATAATTAATGGTGAAAATTAGTTAATGGTGTAATATGAGTTGATCTATCTTTAATTAATGTGTTTAATTGCATAATCTTTTTATCGTAGTGAATTATTTTTTGACATGAATTTAAAACATATTAACATACTATTCCAATTTATAAGATTTACAATAATATAGAAATAAACAAATATACAATTTACCATCTAACTAAATATGGGTACACAAAACACAACAAAAATTATGTTCAATAATCCGTAAAATGATAACACCAAAGTAATAATTAATTACAAACTAAAGCTACATTGAAATGGAGATTAAAATTAAAATTAAAAATAATGTAAATAATTTGTCTACTATAAATTTAACCTATTTCGTAACAAAAATTAAAATTAGAAGTAATGTAAATACTTTTGTCCATAAAAGTAATATAAATGATTTATCCACTATAGACTAATATCATAACTCAAACCCAAAGATTTCATATTTAACCATCACCAAGATTAAATTTGTATCTTTTCATGGTATAGGTCACAATTTTTATCTAGATCATAGTTTTATTAATAAATAAATTTCACTTATTTAAAATATTTTAAGTAAATGCAATTAATTTTTCTAATTTCATAAAAAATTAATATTCTCAAATATATTTTACGATAATTTACTCCATAAAATTAATATTAGTTGAGGGGATATTTTAGGAATACAATATTAAATAGAATGAAAGTAAATGATTACTTATTTTATTTGAGACGGTAATGAGTAGTTGTACTTATCTTTAAACATTCTGAAGCATGTAATAGTACACAAATCAAAAGAGTGTAAAAATCAAACTATAATTAACAAGCTGATCAACGGCTCGAATTCCTTCCCACCTGTTGTAGTTGTACTTTCTATCATTTTTAGATTATAAATATTTTACACTATAATTTTACTCCATATTACATGAACGGACCACACACACTATTAATCAAAAACATAAGTTGGGCCATAGTCCTATGAGAAGATGCAGATATATGTAAAAAAAACGATTAATTTTAAGAGGTTAAGCCATTAATGCCAAAATATAAATAACCCTGATCAGTGTTAGGGGTGTATGTATACGAGACAAAAATCATTTATTTGATTTAATTACAACACTGGTATCAAGAACAATGTCAACCCAAAAGTGAATAGACTCAATAAATTGTTCGTCAACCTTAACATTTTATTTTCATTTAAGTCCAACTAGACATAAAATTTTCACATTTTAGGAACTAGACGGTTGGAAAAACCCAACCGAAAGATAAAATGGCCGAAGGAGATTTAAAATTCAAAACACATATCTCAACAGAATGTGACTAACAAAACTTAATCACTTAAAATACCAAAGTAATCACCTCAGGACAAAATGTGTGTATATATATACAAAGGGGACACGACAAAACAAATTTACGCATCTCCAGAACCGGTAATATAAGAAACAACAACTGTGGTATCATCAAGCTTGCCACCATAGTAACGAAATCCAGCATCTTGAGCAGCAGTTGAGAAAGGAGTCTGTCTGTCTTTATCCAGTGCCCGTTGACGTGCCAATGCAGCTATCTTCTGAGCTGTGACCTGAGGGCTTAAGCCAGCTCTTACGCCATGAACCACCACTGCTGTAATCTCATTGTTGTACAAGTTATCAAACAACCCGTCCGTACCTGCGACTATGACATCTCCAGGAGCAACAGCTACCGTAAACACCTGATATAAACAATACAACCCATCTAAGCCTCGTACAAGGATCAAAGAACTAGATGATAGAACCAGACATCAAACGAGTTTATTCTCCAATCACCGCAACAACAAAAAAATCTACTACAAACCCTGAATTATATTGTCATTGTTAAATACAATATAAAGAGAACATTTACAAAAAGTTACATCAGGGCATATAAACAAGACATTATATTAGGCAGAATTAGTAATAATACTGATACATGTTTGTTAGCAAATCCAGTCATGTGTGCATGTATGTGTTTTTTAGCAAACTCGCCAGCATACTGCAGAACTAAGGCCTCAAACATAAATAGGTAGGGTGTGTGAACAATTAGATCAAAATCTTTATAGATCATATACTACGTACATAATATGCTTGACTCAACAACAATTACTTAAACAAAATTATCTGGAGCTGTTTATACATTATACAACGAGTTGACAACTTGGCATGTTAACTGAAACTAGGATGGATGAGTGGTTCCTGCCACACTAAAAACCACCATTTAATCTAGTTGAATTTTCAAAATTCTACCTATTTTTTCTGGCAGCAGCATAACTCTTTATTGAATGCCCTAACTTAGTTTTACATTTTTGGGCCACACTCCCCATTCTATCGACTTATACATCATAGGCAGTGTTTATCCTAGTCCTTGTTTGCCTTTTCTTTTCGATCAAAGTTCTTACAATCTGGATTAGAGTTAGCTTTTACACAATTAGACAATTGCACGTTAAATTATATATACAGTCTGACAGTGCAATTACAAATATCACTTGGAATTGGAGTTAAAATACATAAGCAGACATCGTATGCAGGACTTAATAGTTTAATTTGTAAATATGAACTTAAAAAGAATGGCACATTTAAGGGCCTAATTGTAAAACAAATGACTGAATAAAACACTTCCTACAAACAACGATTATAAACTTTATTCAGACAAATATATATTTCAGGAACTCTTCGGAGGCTAGGTCATACACAGGTGAACAGGTAATTATGGAATTTTATCAATTGGAGAGTGATATACAGAAAAACCAGCAGATCCTGGTATGCATTTATTACTGGACTAAGGTACATATGAAAGAATAGCATTCGAAGAGTCAATACCTGACCAGAACTAGGTAAATCACCATTTCTACCACACTCCAACTGATAGGTGAAATTGAAATCGTGCTGCTGCACTGGAGACCGGAATATGGTGCAACCATCACGGATAACCATAAACCCGCTATCTCCCAAATTAATAGCATTAAGCCCCTGTGAAAAGAATGCTCCAAATTAGAGATCTCGTAACAAAGATTATGAAATAACATATCAAAACCGATTTTCATAAGTCACTGTACACCTAACAAATTCAAAATACGAAGCCCGGCAAAAATAAAGGTGAGTCAAGTTCCAGGAAAAAGTATTGTAACGGTATTTTACTATTTTTGGAGTTCAAAAGTACTCAACATTAAGTGATCTTATGCTTTAACAAGTCCAAGGCCAACAGAGTTATAATTCAAAAAGTTAAACAAGAACATCGATCACTTTTATCCTACATAATTCAACCCCATTTTTTTGTCTGTAAACTAGTATTTTTACATCATTTAATTAAATCCAGCCAGCTAAAAAACGTAAGAGTGGACAATCTAAAAATAAATCATTTTGAGGGCCATACATATATCACTGACTACTTATAAAGATGGAAGGTAACCTGATCTTGCAATACTCATAAAAGGATGGCATAAAGATGGAAGGTAACCTGATCAGTAAGTGCAATGATGCATGCTGTAGATGACCCCTTAGCTTTTGTACTTGAGTGTGCTTTTTCCAGCACCCTAGCTGGGTCAACTGAACCTTTGGGCTCCTCCTGAATAGCATCCACTGAATGGGACATGAGCTCACGAGAATAATATCCAGAATCAACACCAAGATCTGCCCAGCCACCAACACCATCTGCCACCCCTATTGCTTGTTCCTCAGAACATATAAAATGAGCATCTTCTCCACCAGTTTCTTCTTTATCAGGATGAGGCAAATAGCATGATCCTGATACCAACTTCAAGGTATTCCCAGAAGGGGATTTCCTGCAGTCACCACAACGACGATTAATATTGCAAATTCAGAATATATTTAGTCAGTTTATATAGTCTCCAGAAGTTTTTGGTTACAAAGCCTGTGAATGATGCTAATTAATCCAAATGTCAATGGGAAAAAATTTATAACAATGAAGAGTCGGTGCGAGTATTTTTAGCTAAATATTGATGCATGTATGCAAATACAGAACTATATATTAAATTACTGAAAAATCCACCACTTTCAAGTCATTGATGTGAAAATCACTGGTTTAAAAATGTCAAATGTAATAAATTATGAAGGTCGTCAAGCTTTCTTATATCGAGCGAAACATAGAGCCTTTTATAATGTAGGGTCTTTGAATCTTTGGCTAATAGATTACTCAACTTTTAATCTTTACAACTAACCTTTCAACTATAAAAAAGGGCTTCAATAATTGTTTTAAAACTAATGAACTTCCAACCAATCAACATAGAAAGATCCACCAATCTGGTATTTTTTCTTCTCTGAAAACATTAGTAACAAGAAAAAATATTGTTGCAACTTGAAGGATGGTTTTAAGATGATAGGATAAAACTCCATTTACAGAGATATAGCAAGCAGAACTTTGACGGTCTACAGCTCCCTATGTCCAAAGGGCCGAACTTCCTCTCAAACGACGGGACAGTGTTTCCTCTAACCCCCTCATAAGCTTTATACTAACTAATCCTAACAATGGGAACTGGTAACCATCCTATTCATATTCCCAAAATAGCACCAGTCAAATGCAAATGTTCAATAAAGGTCAGCTTTTCAGTGTTTTAAAAACTTTTAATGCTAAAAGAGCTTGGCAATCCGTTTTAAGTAAAGATGGGATTCAATTACAACCATATCTCTCTTTCACAAGATAAAATACCCCTAGATCATAAATGGATGTTTTATATACCTGACAGTCAAACTACATAGAACATATCACTAAAACACACAGTGAATGAAAAGCAGCACTACAGTTTTATAGTATTGATTTAAAGGCAGATAATTGATATTGCATCACAATTCACTTTCATGCTATGTTAATAATGAAAAACACAGAAGGGAGACAACTTACAGTTCAGTTGAATCTGCAGAATTCGTTAGCTTCTGCTCACGGGCAGAAGTGTCAAAAGGCACATCATGAGCAGGACCAACAGAGTCACATGATGTTGACGAGCTATGGAAATCTCCATACCCTGACTGAGTGTAACGGAAAGAACTGTGCCAACTCTTTGCAACATTACAAACAAAGTAGCCAAAAATTGCACGGCTATCTGGCTGCTGATGGTTATTCAAACTCATGCTCACTTTTCTACCATTCCCCAAACCAGTATTCAAAAAGACATTAGTACTATTCTTCAAACGCTTACCACGCTTCAGAGTCAAGTTATCTACAGAGCATTCGCCAACGAAAGTCCCAGGTAATCGAGCAGCCATTGTTTTAATCTGAAACTTGGCACGAGCTGAAAACTTATCTGTTCCAGAAAGGGTACAATCAATGTGGTATCCACAGACCTGAATCGAAGGCCCCGATACAGACGGAACAGAAAACGTTCGAGACACTGTATCAACTACAGACAAGGTTTTTCTTTTGCCTATAAATTCAGGACTTGAAACTAAATCAACCCCGGGACGAACTAACAGGGTTGCCTCCAAACAAGATGAAGTTGATTTATTCACAGAATGAAAAAACTTAGAACCACCAAACCACAACTTCCCTAATCCAAAGAGAACTTCAGCAGAGTCCTGAATTCCAGTTTCTTTCCCTAAAACCGAACTGTGAATCGCAGTTCCGAGCCTCGAAAAGTAATTGGATGGCATTTTACCGACACAGTATTTGAGATTTATGAAACACAACTAAACGGTTACCAGCACCATTAGAAGCTAGTAAATACAATAATCTCATAACTCCCGGCACATAAACGCTTAATTCACCAAAAATAAAACGCATGCAAACCACTTCAAATTCAATATCCTTCAATTAATTATAAACCTGAGTTAATCCACAACAAAACTAAGGTCAATACAATTATACAAGACTCGTGCATGAAATGAAGAAGAAGAAAAAAAACTAATTAATTATTGAGAGAGAGAGAGAGAGAGAGAGAGAATCTTAGAATTGGGGGAAAGTGGAAGAATAGAAAACCCTAACCTAAAAGAATGGAAGGTAACGAGAAAGAGATGGTGGTTAAATATTGAAAATGAAAGAGGAACGGTAGGAGGGAGAGAGAGAAAGGTTAGGGTTTTACCGTTAAAGGCAGTTTCCCGCTTGAGGGAAGAAGGTGGCAACAAAACAACAAACAAACAGCCACAGCTTGATGACCGGTGTCCGGTGAGAAAGGAGCATGTGCTTTTACAAAATTCAGTCTTTTTTTTCAAATAATCAGAATCTCGAAATTTCTATGGGTATTATCGTCTATCGATACTAGTATATTTTACTATTATTAATTTATTATTATTATTATTGGTTTTTTTTTTTTATAGTTTAATTATCGGTGTAAAAATTGTACGTGGTTATTCAAAAACATTCATACGTATTGTTTTTTATATGTATTGTTTTAAAAATAATTATATAAATATTATTAATAATTTATATATATATTAGATAATTAATACATCTTTATTAGTAGTGGTGGTACTTTTTTCTGATCTCTTTACTGATAGTGGTAGTATTAGATTAATAATTAAATAACGACCGACTCGTTAACCGAAATATTATATATCTAAATTCAATTTAAAATGGTTGGTAGATGTATGCACGAATATTTAAATGTAGTGATTAATTTTGTCGGAAAAAAACTGTTTGGATAATAAAATTTAAAATCGTGTTTTATATTTAGTGAATTACCAATGCATTGAGACACTTGTTTATATTTCATTGTAATAAAATATAAACAAAATAAATATAATTATACTACATTTGATCCAAATATAGGTATTATATATTTTGTTTATATTTTTAATTTTTTTTAAATATAATTAATTATATTTAAAATGTGTTAACAATTTAACTTATTGTTTGAATTTCCATTTTTATAAATTCTTTTATATATAAAATACATGTATATTATTATTGCAAAGTCAAAATTAAGATTTACAACTTTCATTTTATTTAATAAAAAAAAAAATCATTTACTACTACAGGTATATAATATTTATCATTTCCAAATATTTTTAAATTCTTAAGCAATGACGGATTGAAAATTTTAAGTTGCAAGGATAATATCAATTTTGTAACGTTGAAAATGTTAAAAAAATTTAATCATTTATTTTTTTTAAATTCATTTTAATCTTTTATTTTAAAAAAATAAGTCATTTTAATATTTTATCCTTTAAAATAATCTTTTGTTAAATGAAAACTGAATTGGCTGTTAAAATTATTATAGGTGCATGTGACATGTCAGAACACTTTGAAGTTATTATCTTCTTTCCTACAGTCCCTAATTCAAATTATGGATCATCTTCCCTTCAACATTTCCAAAATTTCTGAAAAAAATTAGAATAAAATCATTAAACTATATATAGATTAAAATATGAAAAAGATAAAATCCTCAATGCAGTTTCTTCTTTCCGAATTTTCCATCAAATGTGGTAAATTATTCTCTTAGATTCGTGTTGTGTTTTATTCTTTGAGAAAGAAAAAGAATTCAAAATAAAATAAATCAACAAGAGAAAAAAGGAAAAAGAGAATAAGCTTATTTAAGTGTATGGACTAAGAAATAGAAGCACAAGGAAGAAAAGAGGGAACACAATTGACCTGTTTTCTTCATTTTGTTCTATCATTTCGTTTTCAATTGAATTCAGTTTCATATTCAATTTAATTTCATTTTAATTGCTCGTTAGAATTCAAATGTCAATGAATTTAAAATCCTTCAGATATTATTGATTATGTATTTTCTCTCTAAATGTCAAATCCACCGGTATCTAAAACATATCCAACTATTTTAAATCTTTATAAAATTAAATCCATATGTAAAGACATAATTAAGATTTAAAAGATATGTCAAATTTTTATCTTTATAAAAAATTATTTATATGAAGCATAATCAAGATTAAGATTTACATTCTTTTATTTGTGAAGTATGAGTTTGGGATTCACTAACAGTCTGGTTTTGATTATGTTTTATCCTATCTATTTTGATTTGGGATTCAATTAATTTTGTTCTTCATTTTTTCCAAAAATTTAATGAATTTCTTAAGGAATAAAATGACCACATCCCTGATTTTTTGACATGTCATAGGTGCCATATAATATTTTTAACAACCAACTTAACTTTCAATTAACTAAGGAATTATTTTGTTTAATATTGTAAAGGTAAAATGCTAAAGTGAATCTTTTAAAAGATGAATATTTAAATATATTTTGATCTTTTATTTTTTATTTGATATTCATTTTGTTTCTTTATCTTTATTTTGATTGGTCGTTTATATTTTATAAATAGTGTATTTGTTGTCACAATCAGAATAAAAATCATAACAACATTATATATTCTAGAAAATATTATTTTTCAATAACTAGTAACATTTATTTGATAAAAATAGATTTAACATAATTTTCGTTATTTATTTTTTATTAAATATTTGTTTTGATTATTTATTTTTTAAAATTCATTTTATTTTTTTATAAATGATTAATGTTAACCATTTCAGATAGTTGTACAATTATAATCATTAACTATTAATGTCTAATATTTGATAAGTTG
>JBBPBS010000689.1:3587100-3608224 GCA_037974835.1 Cicer judaicum
AACTTAAGTGCAAACTTAACAAAAACAACATGAATACAATCATACAAAGCACTATGATAAATATCTTCTATTTCAAAGAAGAGTTTTTTTAAAAAGATGAAGAAATAATATTTTCAAGTCCAAACCTATTATTCAATTAAATAAATATTTTTTTTTAAAATATTATAATGTACATATATTGACAATTATTAAAAGAGATTTATTATAACTTTTGTTGTGATTAAAAAAAATTAAAATTCATCATTTATAAAACACAAAGAACAAAAAAATAATTAAAAATAAATAAAAGACCAAATCAATCGAATATTAAATAGAAAAATATTAGGTAAAAAGATAAATAAATAAATTTACATTTAAGCCATATTTTAATAAGAAGTAAACATCTCTAAAAGGAAATAAGATGTCACAATGGTCCCAAAAGTAAATAAGCTTAAAAAGAATTCATTTTGTTATTTTAATGTTTCAGTTCACATCAATCATCAAAGTTACATTAATCTTGTTTCATGCGTGACAAAAAGAAGGCATATTCATCGGCCATTAAAAACATGCATGACCAAAAACCAAATCTAAATTCCACCAATCTACAATTAGAATCAGTTGCATAAGTGTTCCTAAGTCTTAACTTAGAAACCATGACAAGCATGCATTATTTGAAAGTAATTGGGCAAACAAATTACTTTTCCCATCAAAACAACAACTTAAAGTAATTTTCTTGTTATCAAAATTTACCCATATTAGTCAATATGTTGGTCAACACAACTATTGACTTATCCTATAAGTAGCTTTATATATAATACTCTAAAATAATATACAAACAAATTTTAGTTGATCTATTTAACCAACTTTTCAATTATCTTTTTAGTTAATAAGATAAAATACAAACAAATTTTAGTTAATAAGATAAACCAACTTTTCAATTATCTTTTTTGCTGAAATAAACTTTTCAACTATCTTTTTTTGCTTATATTTTATTTCGACGAGAATACTTTATTTTATTAGTTTATTTTCTATAAAAGAAACCAGTCAATACATAAATATTCATTTCATATTTAACCGTAAAAACAGCCATGACAAAAGCCAAAATAAAAGATGTAAAACATGACAACTCTTAAAATTAGTTAGTTACTCTATGAATGAATAGCAGACATAGTGTTAGGTTTTTCCTTTTTCTAAATAGTTTTTCTTTGTGTTGCCATCTCTACCTCAAACCTTATCCTCCTTTTTTTCTCTTCTCTCCCTCAAAACAACTTGTATTTACATCAACCACCAAGCAACAATTTTTTGTTTGTTTTTGCTATGACTCAACAATTGTGTTGTCATAAACACCAAAAGCGAGGTACCTTGTAACTCAAACAAAAGGAAATTATTAAACCAAAAAACTTGGAAGCTTCTCATTATAATTTATTTTTCCCTTGAAAGCTAAAACAGTGAGACCAAATAGCTAAGTGATGCCAAATGATCCTATCAAAAGATTAAAAACTAAGGGAAATCTCGAACTAATTAGATAAAAAGCTCATGAAATTAATTAACTTCGCCGCTCAACTGCGATCATTTACAATTTGATTTCCTGAAAACATGCCGTCTCTTCTATTCGAAAAACCGGGAGGATCCATAGTTGAGGCCCTGAATTTAAGCTCCGATGCTGCTCGAAAATCGGGATCGACCGAAGCTGGTCTAGGATTGTGATCAGCAGAACCAAGTCTATAGGTACTTGCTGCCCCACCAGGAAACCTTGAAGGTGAGCCATACCTTCTTGGTGGTGGTGGACCTCTGAGAGCTCCACTTCTAAGATCCATAACATCGGCAGAAGTTCTTGAAGAAGAGTCGACGAAAGACCGTTCTCCGGAACTGGATGCCAAGGGAGCGCCAGATGCTGATGTCAATGGATCATCCGGTCCCCATGATGTAAGAGCTTCCTTTTTCTTTGCGAAAAAATGCCAAGCACCAAAAAGAAAAAGTACAAAGAACAATACAGGACTAGTCCATAGCATGGTATTGAATTCTCCTTTATAGATAGGTAGGTTGGAATGATACATTCCGACATAACCACCTCCAAGGCCAACAATAACAAGCTTTTCGCGGTCAGTAGCTATCAAGGGTATCATCACTCTTGTTTCTGCATCCAAACTTGGAGTTGGATGATTCAAGAATGAGGATCTAAGCTCGTCAATGCTCGAGGAGAAAACAGGCCGAGGCACGCTGACTCTCACATAATGAGGAGACGAAACATTAAACACGAAAACCTTTTTAGGGTTAACAATAAGCAAGTAACCTTTAATTGCCTGTAAAGCAAGAGGCTCATCCATTTCAAACTTTTTCTTGTATCTAACCCTGCATTTGAAGTTCATTGCATCGCCAAGCAACAAGACATAAATCAAATCCCCGTCCGATGTATAACCGTAAGCCTTTGAACGCTCAGTGGCATCAAAAGCATAAGCTCTAGCAAGAGAATGGTTCAACCCTTCACATTCAGATTCTCTGATTTTCATGCCCCTTAAATCCAACGAGCCTGCGCCAGTTTCTGTCAAAAACATAAGCCTTTGTTTCAAGAAAACAAGTGGCCTACTAGTCGGCACAACAGAACCGTAAAACAAACCATTTTCCTTAAAAACCTTAATCTTCCCACTAGTATCAGCTGATAGAATATACTTCATCCTCCCTACAAAATGAACTTCCAACAAAATGACAGCCAACCCATTCTCATGATTCTCAGGTGACACAAACTTACCAACATTTTCCATGAAAAGGGAACTCCAATCTTCTCCGCTGGATCCCTCCCAAACTCTATGTATCAACATTCCCCCATTTTCATGACCAGTTACCACAAAACTCTCATTCTTAAAAGCAGAAGTATACGAAACCATTGCCGTAATCGGCGAACCCAACAAGGTATCAAACTCAACCAACACATCACCATTTCTCAAAAACACATAAACTCTTCCCTTCTCATCACTGACAGCTACATACTTACTTAACCCTTCATGATCCTTAAAAGGCAAAACATTTATACAAGTTGCATCAGAATCCAATTTCACAGCAGATGCAAATTGAAACCTCTCTGACCAAAAAGGTGTGTACTTTGTCACAGACATTCCCTTAACTCTCTCTCCAATTTGAGTTTTCCCTTCAAATTCACCATTTTCAACTACTTTATCACTTGATCTTCCATCATCGCTACCCTTTTGTGGAGCAACCTTAGGAAGCTCTTGTGGTAACTTTGATTCTAATTTTGCAACTATATCACTGAGATTTATCACTAACTCTTCGAGTTTATTCAACAAAACTTGTTGATTCAAATGATTATTTGTTTTAGGTTCAGAAACAGATTCATCATCATTAGGTATTGAACATGATTCGGGGGTGATAATAGGGTTACTAGAAACATGAAGAGAAAAGAAAAACAAAAAGAAAATGAAGATAAAAGACTTGCCTTTTTGTGAAGCCGCCATTGAAAATTTGAAGTAGAAAATTTTGGAGTGTGTTGTTGGATCTGAAAAGAGAGAATTTAGGAGAAATCTAAGATAGATTTGGGGAATCTGAAGAAAGGGTATTGAAATGGATTTGACTTGAGTTGAATTAGGGCAAAGAAAACAAAAGGGATTAACAAAAACATGTAACTTAGTTTGATGTTGTAATTGTAACATGGGATATGAGCTGGTTATTCAGATCGGTGTGTTTTTTGCTTCTGTTATATTATATTTTTGTCAAAATTATCTTTTTGACAATTTTATTTTATGTCCTACATTCATGCTCCCATAAATAATTAAAGTTAAGGCTTTTTCTTTTCTAGGTAACAGTTTCATTTAAATAATCTATTGCCATTGACTTCAAGGTTTTTACTTTTTATATTATTTATATAATATAGTAAATATATTATCCTATATATCTTCATGGCCTACTACTTACTTTTAAGTGTTAAGTATATATACCATCATCTATCTTATAATAAGTAATTCATTTAAGAAAAATCATTTGAAAATAAATGATATTTTTCAATTTTAAAAATAATAAATAGTCATTATTTTCTTTAATACATCACACTCAATTCATTATTTTATTTTTATATTAATGACAATGTTAGATATATATTCCAATACCAGAATCACATATGCAGGGGATAATATTTTAGATGTTATTAAAATTTTTTATTGTGATGCACAAGTATATTATGAAATATCTTTTAAAAAATAATATACAGTTTAATTTATATACACCAATAATATAAATTTTTTTATATGTATATATAATAAATTTTTCTATATAAACTATTATAGAGATGTTTTAGAAACTAAAAGAGAAAAATGTTATTGCGGTGTGATTTGATTAAATGTATCCGTAAAAATTACACCGTAATGTATATAAATTAATCTCGAATATACATAATATTTGGCTTTTAATTTATATATTAACAAAATTACGATGCAATTAATAAAATTTAATATCACCTTACTATTTAAATATTTGTATAGATATTCAAAATAATAATAATAATATTATGTTATATCAAAATTCTGAAATGGGATAAAACATTTGTATCAAATATTTATATGTCCTGTACCCAAAAAATTATACTGTTGATAGTTAATACATACAAATTAAACCCATGCTAAATACATAAACTTGATTTCTGAATTCTTTCTTTGTTTTTTTTATAAGCTCGTTGTGTTATCTTTCCAATATTTGGATTTATAAAGAATCACATTTCTCTTCCTAATCATCATCCCATAACTATTAGTAGTTGCTCCCCTTGGAGATAATATAGTTATAGTCCCACCACTTACATGCAGTAAAATTGAATTAGTTTAGAGCGTTATAATTAGATTCACAAATAGAACTACGATGTGTATCTTTCATTATATTTAGAGACTGATTGAGAATTTATCATTCATATTGTGAAGTGATGCTTGTGCAGATGCTCTTGCTATTATTGGATGTGAGTTGTTGATGGATGAACTTTTTATGATCATTGTTCAGAGTTATTTTCTCAATTGTTGGATGCTTGATGTTAGAGGGGTCCCTACTCTTCACATAACTTCTCTAATATATAAGGCCGTATCATAAAGCCCATCCACTTTGTATACATGGAACATATTTATCCTATTTTTATTTCTCTAATATCTTAATTTCAATGAAATTTTACCTATAAATGTCAACTTTATCCTTTAATTTTCTTTTATTATTTTACAAACTCAATTTTTTTTGTCATCATCCAAAGATCTCTGAAACAATCGATTCAAATTTTCTGGTATATAAAACATTTTGTATTTGACAACTTTTAAACTTTTCTTTTTGAAAAAAAATTCCAGAAAAAAAAAATTGACACTCGTAAACCAAAAAATTGAAATTATATTGTCAGTAAAGATAAAATTATCTGATATTTATACGAGAGTAAAAACTTGTGGGGTTAGAAGTATAATATGAAAGATACCAAATATAATTTTATAAAAAATTATACTGTTATACTTTTTATCACAAACATAAAAAATTAATACTTCAAGTATACACATCTGAAAAAAATTACTACTAATTTTGTTATACTGTTTGAAAGTATAATTCTAAAACATAAAAGGATTTTGTGGCAAATGCAGAACAAATAAAATAGTGTTTTAAAACACACTTCCTATATCTACATTGGGTTATTTTGTTGGGTCATTATCGGGCTATAATTCTATTTGAGTCAGGAGGAACATTGAAAAACATACTCCTATCCTACTACAGTATATTTTGGAAAAAGAAGTTTGAGGTTGTTTCATGTCATTGTCGAGACAGTAAAATTAATCATAAAGTATAAAACTTTGTATTTCATTTGTATTGCAATATATTTCTTACTGTTTAATAACATTGAGTAAAACAACAAAGTTTTATAGAACCAAAAAAACAAAGTTTTTTGGTTATTTTGTTGGATTTATTCCTTGCACGCTACTATTTGCATTTTATCGAGGGAAAAAAATGGTTTGAGAATGTTTCATGGCATCAATGGGACAGCTAAATTAGTAATTTAATAATTAATAGTAAACATGTCACACAAAAAAGTGAATGAGGCTTCTTACGATACTTTTCTCCTGGCACTCAATTTTAACAAGTATAATCAATTGTTGAATTCCAAAAACAAGATCAAACACAACCATGTGATGATTTTTCAAATTATCGGAAAGAAAACTCACGTTGCATCCTGGGGACTTCTTATTCTGTTCATAGTCTACAAAAGCTCTTACCAAATGCTAATATATAGTTAGAATATGCAAAATAAACAACACCAAACATGTTTTAAACCTATAAATTACAGTCATTTCATACAGCTTCCCACCAGAACAAGTAATTATTAAATTATTTCGGTGGCCATAGAAACGTAACAATAATACCTAATAACTTTTATGAGAATAGACCGTGCCCAATTTATAGGCAATCAATAAAAGGATTCTGAAAATTGAATATAGGAATAGTTCAAAAATCAAAATGAAAGTTTTAGGTGGACGATCAATGCCACCGAGTAGAGTAGCTCATTACATGATCAAATCACTTTCAAGTATACAATAATAATCAAAAGGCAAAATATGCCCCATTGTGACCACAAAAGCCATCAAAACTAGATAGCAAATCTATCAAGCAATTGAGTTGGTATATCGGATTGAAACTACACCTCAAAATTCCATGTTGTCTCAGCACTAAGTTTTGGAATTTTCTTTTCCTCGGCCAAGTTAACGGATGCCAGAATCTGCAACACAAAGTTGATAGTTAGAAGTTATGTTTGACAAATAAACAGAAGCTACTCAAGGAGCAGAATTGTCAAAAGCCATTCATTGAATTTGTAATGGAATAATAAATAAGGCATCAATAAGTTATATCAGAAACAGTTCTTGAAGGGAAGATAAGAGATCTGCTACTATTTTCAGCCCTTCCAATGTTCACATTAATTTAAGAATAAAAATGATCTTCTATTTTTATGAGTCTAAATATATATAATTTGGTACAACATTTAGTTGCATATGCTTTAATTGATAACACCAAAGAAGTTTAAAACTTACTCCATATTCCCCCCTGTCCCATCTTTGGATAACAATTAGTGCAAATACAAATCTACTTAATGTATTTTGGTAAAGACAAATCCCCTCCCAAGATAAAGTGCTACATCCTCACTCTAAACAGTCTCTATTCACAAGTTTATATGAAGACAGTAAATTTTCAACCACCTCATAATCTTTCTTATTTTGAGCCATCAAAGCTTTCAACATGAAGAATCACTAAAGAATGAATCTTCTAGAAATCACACATGTCCCCCAATCTCAAACAAACCATCAGCCTTCTAAGCATATTATAATAAGTGTTACTTAATGAGAAACTAAATTTAAAGTAATCCAGGGAAAAATGTACAAAACTGAAGTCTTTAAGACTGGTAAAATCAATCTAGAAATTGTGCTGTATTATACCAATATACTATTAATTAGTATATACTCACTGAATAAATGTAAAAAAAAAAATCAATCTTATGCAGTAGGAGATCAAAACACATACAAAAAAACTAACTTTGTGAGTTTCATCACGACAAACCGATTCAAGGAAGTTACATACAGAGCCATAGATAATTAGATATATCAATCCAATGTCCTAAATCACATTACAATTCCTAAATTGCAGACAAATGGCTAATTCTATTGCCAAATAGTTGCATAAACTTCCCAAACAAACCACAATTGTAGTCGTGCACAACAATTTTAAAAATCAATCACATGTATTAAAATCAACCACACAAGTTAAATACAAATAAAATCTTATTTTTAAATTACACTATGCAGACATAGTAATTGAACCCAACTGATTGTTACTAAGCTCCAGATAAGGATGATCGGTTCAAGAGAACCTGCTTTTGAATCCTGACTGAAGCAATAGGTTTCATTCCCCGGTCACATTCCCTTGTAAACAGTGGAATGAGACCCTAATTTTCTATAGCCACAATTGCAACCACATCGACCTTAATTCTCTATAATATTACATAATACAAAATAACACTGCATCGGTAATCCCAATTTAAAACAATGATCAAAATTAACACAACAAAATTATAGGTTAATAAACAACTAAACTAACCTTGAAGCAACCAGTACTTTTTGAATTCCGCGACCACTCTAACCCTAAAACCTTGCTCGTTGTCTGATAAGAAGCCTTCAACGAATCATCACCATAAACTCTCCTAGAAACAGCGAAGTCCCAAGAATTCTTTGCAACGTCATACGTAGGTTCAATCGTAGTCAAACCCTTGTGAACATAGCTATACTTCAACTTACAGTTACCAGATTCAACAGCGTAATTCGCTGAAACCTTGTTCGATGGGTCCCACACAAAGGTTCCGTCCAAAATAGTTCTGTTATCTCCTTTGTTATGTATGTATGTCAAATTCAACGGTTTCTCCGCAACCCTAACGGTGTTCATAAATTGAAACCGAAAATCCTAAACAAAAAATTAAAAATAAATAAACCGAACCGGGCTGGTTTAGAAATGAACCGAAGAACATAACCGTTTTAGGAAATTAGAATTTGGAATTACCTTTTTGGGAACGTTGTAGTCGACAGTGAAGGAGCCGGGTTTCTCTACGGCGAGGACTAGACCGGTTAAGCTGGGACCGTTAGTGAAAGTGGCGTCTGTAATGGATGCTCGGAGTTTGAGGTCGCCGGCGTTTAAGGCGACGGTGGCGGCTGCGGCGCCGTTTTTGTCAATGTCGTATTTTCCCTTGAAAGCGGCCTTCATCATTGTTAATGACGGAGAGAACGGAGTAGGTGATGTAAATACGAGGATTGTTTTGTTTAATTTATTTGTTTAATTTGTGGAATGAGTTGACATTGAAATGAAATGAAATGAAATGAAAAGTATATATAGTGGGAGTGGTAGGCAAAAACACTGCATCCAAATTTCGCCTGATCTCTGCTGGCTGCTACTGTGCTGGCTTTGTTGTTTGGGCCTAATAGTTGGGTTTGGTGCTTTTAGCAATTGGTCCATTGATTAAGATTATCATAATTATTAATTAGAATATTACTCCTTAAAAGCTTAATCTATCTCTTTAAATTAATCTATTCCAATGAGATTCGTATAGATTAATCTATCTAAAAAAGTATATATTAATATTATAAAAAGTCAGTATTTTTTACACCTTTAAATTATAAATTCCTTTAAATTCAGTTCAGATAAATTTCATCAAAATTAATTAATTTAAAAATGATTAAAAATAAAAACAAAATTATTTTAAATTATTTTTAAAATTGTAAGAAGGTAATATTTTTCATAACTATGAGTGAGAATAGATTAAAAATAAATTTTAAAAATCTAAATTTTTTATTTATAATTATTAAAAAAATCAAAGTTAAGTTTCAACTCTTGTTTGTCATCATAATTTTAAAATTAAATATGGCATTTTAGAGAATTTAAATTTATATTAATTTCTTTTATTTTATTGTGCATTTTATTTTGAAATCAAATATGTTTTTAGATAAATCAACAAGTTAATAAGTTTAATGTACTTTTTTTTATTTAAAAAACATGAAAAACTTTATTATAATTAATTTATACAAATATAAAATTTTGAACTTAAATATAGGACACGACATTTACTAATTAAGTTAGGATAATTTATTTAAATAGATATATTTGAATTTCCTTTTCATTAGCATATATTAAGGGTTGCAATATTGACTCATTAAGTCGCTTTCATCATTGTACAAAATAATTATCCATGAAATATTTTCATAACTCTTAACATACTAAACTTTGCTATCACTCTCTCATTATGGTATCAAAGTGTATTTTCATGTATCATTTTTTGTAATGCAGTAAGAGCACATGAGGATTTAAGAAACTAACATTAACTAGATTATTGAGGTGTTCAATTTTTCGTTCTAAACACAACAACCTATAAATATTTAAATTTGAAAATAAGTTGGTTGTTAAGGGTGTCGAAGAAAAAATTCAACCATAATCGATAGTTACCACTAATAGTTAACTTTATAGTTCATTATATTGTAGTTTACATATGCCATAGACACACGAGTTGTCATTCAATAACTCAATAGATTGTTTAGTCAAAAAAAGATCTTACAAAATTGTGTCATTTGAGTTTTTTTCTTTTAAGTAAAAATTAGATCATGAAAGGTACACCCAAATAGAAGGTTAAATAATCGCCAATCATTAATGTTTTTTATTGAATTTGTGTATTTTTTATATACATAATACAAATTTTTAGTATAAGCCATTAATGATAGACATTTGAGCTTCGTGTAGTTTGTAGAATAAATCATATTTATTAGATGCACTAAATTGGTTAATAATCTAAAATGGATTAGAATAAATATGACGAAAATGACATAAATATTAATCCAATGATCACTTATTAAATGTGCAATGTTCGTTAAAAACCCTAAATATATTAAAATAAGTCGAATGATGACGAAAAGTACATAAATGTTAATCCAATGAAAAAAAAACGTACTTATTAGATGCACAATATTTATTAAACAACCAAGATGTAATATAATAAACCTGAGATAACGAAAATGCCCTAAATATTAATTCAACACAAAGTATTTATTAGATGCACAAGATTAATTAAACAATCAAAATGAATTAGAATAAGTATAAGGAGGAGAAATTTTTAATCTAATGACACAAACACATTTATTGGATGCACAAGATTGATTAAAAATCATAATAAGTACGAAAATGACCTTAATCCATGATATTTACACAAAATTTGTTAAAAAATCAAAATAGATTATAATAACTTTAAGAATGATGAAAATGACATAAATGTTAATCCTCTTATTTTGATATATCAAATAATTTTAGATTGTGTAAAATTTTATTTACATAGTCTATATAATATAAATTTTTTATCTAAAAAAAAAAATAAAAAAGAAAAATATAATTAAAAGAGATCAGAAGAAATTTGAATGTATCAACCAACACGCATCCGTAAACATACGGTGCATATTCTATTTAACTTTACCCCATATGCTCAATGAAAACATATGTAATGTGATAATCTCACCTGATGCTTTGGTTTTTAATCCCTTCCATACGCCCATTAAAAACTCGTCAGTCATATTCACTTTTGAAAGATAGATTAAATAAAAAGGATGATGATGATAATAATGAAAAATAAATATTTTCTTTTTTTTAAGAAAAAAAATAAAAGAAAGAAAGATTATGAGTTATATCTATCTGAGGTTGCTTGGGTGCATGGACGCTAGATTTCCGTTAAGAAAGAGTAAATCCCTAACGCAGAGGAAAACGATTTTGCCGCTAATTTAATCGCCACACGCACGTCACACCCAATTTAACCCTCCGCGAAAATAACGCCTTCTTCTAAATACCAAAATCAAAATAACTAATCCATTCATTTATCAAAACTACTTTTATAATCATACTATCATCTAGATATGACGAATTAATAGCAAAAACCTTATTAGAAAAAAAAAATTAGAAAACATAATCCCAAAATAAAATTCTGTTATTCAATGAGGAAACTGTGTCCAAATTTTGATAAGGTAGATGGATTGGAAACGGTGTTGGAGGTTCCTATACCGGAAGACATGTGGACTGAAATAGGAAACACAGGTTCTAATCGGTGGCAGAATCTTCGTGCTCTCATGAAAGCACAAATTTCTAACGATAATTCTTCGCACCTTTCTGCTACTTCTAATAATGAATTCATTGCATTGCTTAAACTCGTTGGTTCACCTCTTATTCCTATTCAGGTTCAATGCGATCATACCTTAACTCGTCCCCTCAAAGATTCCAATATCGTAAGCATTCTTTTTCTTATTCAGCCATTGTTATTTCATATAGATTAATTCATTTCTAAATTAGATTTTGTGGTTTCAATTCAATGATTTTCTCTGTTCAGGTTTATCAATCTTGCTTTCTGCAATTAGCAATTACGATCGACTTTTCAAATTGCAATTAGATAGAAATAGTATCTGGAATTGTTACGATACTTATGAATAATGTTGTAGCTTGTAAGTCATTATAAATGAAAATGTAGTAAGCAAATTTCAGAACGGTTAGATGAAAAACAGATGACTGTGATTTGAATTCATTTTCAATCAAATTGTGTTGGGACTTGGATCCTATTTGGATTTGGTGCAGTAATTGTGGGACGCAGTTACTCATCTCAATTGCCTGATGACAAATGAATAGTCAATGTCGTTTAAAACTGGTTTTACTATTGTGCAATATGAACTGTCTGATCTCGGGTTAAGGACCGAGATCGTTTACTGCGTGATACTAGGTGGCGTTTCAATTGCAGGCGATCCGGTTCTGACGTGGCTGTAGGTCCATGCAGTCCAATCTTGATCATTAAATTTAATTTGATGGCAAGGAGATTAATACTCTTGGTCGGGTTGAACAGTGTTTGAATTGACTAATTTTCACTTATTTAGTGACATTAGTACCTTTGAGACTATTTTGAAAAAACAGTTTAACTGTTCATTTCAACTTATTTCCTTAAGTTCATTTGAAAACAGCTTATGATTTACATGGAAACAGTTTGATTTTATTTTCTCTTTTGTTATAAACTAATTTATACATAAACACTGATACAAATGAACCAATGAATTTGCAGGAAGCTTCTAGTGCGAAGTATATAGTGCAGCAATACATAGCTGCAACAGGAGGAGTGGGAGCATTGGATTCACTGAAGAGTATGTATGCAGTGGGGCAAGTGAGGATGTTTGGGTCAGAAATGCGTGAGGGAGATGATAGCATTCAACCAATTGGGAGGGCTGAAGTGGGAGGTTTTGTGTTGTGGCAAAAGAATCCAGATTTGTGGCACTTTGAATTGGTTGTATCTGGTTTCAAGGTTAGTGCAGGGAGTGATGGGAAGGTAGCATGGACTCAGTCTTCCTCTCATCCTTGTCATGCTAATAAAGGTCCTCCTAGACCTCTTCGCCGCTTCTTTCAGGTATCAAAATACAACAACATTACAAATTTGCTATATTGTTAATCTTTGCACATCTAAATGGTACACCTAATTAGAGTAATTGATATTGACATTACCTTATATGAGAGGTTATTACTTTGTTAATTGTCTGATATGAAATCATAAATATTAGTGTTGTTAAATAGACGTTATAGCATAGCGGAGTTCAAGCAAATCACTATTGTTCTATGATAATTATTTAGCACAAATATTGTCAAATAGTGGATATAGTGGTGGTATAGCATTGTAGCATAGCAGAATTATGAAACGAAACTACAATCTTAAACGAGCAACTCCAAAAGCATCAACATTGAAACGTGATGCAATTGAGGAGGGCAAGTAATCCAAGATTTGAAAGGAACTTTTGAAGAGGCACTATATTTAACTAGCCAATCTGCACATTCGTTACCCTGACAGAGAGTATGATGGAAGGAAACAACCCAATCTTGACGGCATATTAGGGAAATTTGTTTAATCAATGGTGCATATGGATGAAGGGGTTGGGTACCCAACATGATTAAATCAATAGCCACGTTAAATCAGACTCGATAATAATATTCTGGTGACCAACATCGTCAGCTATACGCAAACCATGAAAAATAACATATAACTCTCTCGCCAAGTAAGTAGTGATACCACAAAAATCAAGAAATCCCGATAACTAGTCCGTTGCTATTCCTCATAAGGCCTCCAAAACCTAATCTCCCAGGGTAAGAGAGAGAACTCTCTTCAACGTTGACTTTGATGACATTATTTGGAGAAGACCAGGTTACTTGTCTACTAGGCTTGTGGATATTTTTCTTGGAAAGAAAATGTAATACCTCAGTATGAAGAGAATGGATGTGACTAAGACACTTCCAATTCCACCAATCATTACCATTGAAGACTTTATCATTTCGAGCTTTTCATAAAAACCAGCACAATAATGAAGAAAATACAATTAGGAGCAAAAGCATGTTGTTTGAACCAAATAGGGAAATCCGACAAATTGAAGGTAGTATCCTTGTTGAACAGCAAAACATCCCAAATCGCCATGGACATGGGACAATCTCTGAAGGTGTGAAGTATCGACTCATGACTAGCTCCACATTTTTGCTGGAGGAGTCTAAAGATAGATGTTTGGAAACCTGAAAAGCATTAGTAGAAAGGCTACCATGCATTGATAACCAGATGAAATGCTTCAAATTATCAGGAAGTTTGAGCTTCCATATCCTCCCTAAGACATATAGTTACCAAGTTGAAAATTTGTGACTAACTATATAGTAATTAGTGCTAACCAAGAACCACAATAGTTTCTTTAAATGTAAAAAGGCAGGGATGAATAGTAGTACATTTTTATTTTTAAATTATCAATGTAATCCTATCCTTTTATTTGATTTAATTAAGTCTGGTTTTCCAAAATTGAATTTTGTACTTTTGAGGGGGAAACCTTTTATCTGATTGTGTTTTTCCTGCCAAATTTTTACTCACCTAACAACAACTCTGTTAGCAATTTGTTTTTGAAAATATGATGAGTAGCAACTTAGCAATTATGTTCCATATGATAAGGGGTCATTTGAGTTCTGGTATAATAAAAAATCATACCCTTATCTAATGTGTCAAAGTAATCTACACTTTCTTGTGTATATTGATTTTTATGTCTCCAACAATTATTTCATGACATGGTGTGCCTTTGTGACTATGCTATCTAGCTAGGACTCAATTATTATTGCTCTCATTTCAATATAAAAATTCAATTTTAACCAGTAATTTGGTTTATGGCATTAACTGATTTCCATGTTAACCAGTAATTGAATCAGCTGTTGTGCAACCCAAAGTTTGGATTTATCATTGAAACTATAAAGGGGTTTTGTTTAATCAATATCTGTTGCTGATTTTGTGAATTTCATTATCAGGGACTGGACCCGAGATGTACAGCAAACTTGTTTCTAGACGCTGTATGTGTAGGAGAGAAAACAATTAACAAAGAAGATTGTTTTCTACTCAAGTTAGAAACTGCACATGACATCCTCCAAGCACAAAGCACATCACACACAGATATCATTAGACACACATTGTGGGGATACTTTAGCCAACGAACAGGGTTACTTGTCAAATTTGAAGATACGAAGTTGGTGAGAATGAAAGCATCCAAAGGAAATGAATCTGTTTTTTGGGAAACAAGCATTGAGTCGGTGATTGAAGACTATAAATACATAGATGGTATTAAAATAGCACATGGTGGCAAGACAGTGGCCATTTTATATAGATATGGTTTAGCACATAATCACAGGCGAAGAATTGAAGAGACATGGAGGATTGAAGAAGTTGATTTTAACATTTGTGGCTTGTCGATGGATTGTTTTTTGTCTCCCTCTGATATCAAGAAAGAACCAGATGCTGTAGAGCAAATCGTATAATACGAAAGAGTTAGAAATTTTCCTTTCCTTTTCCATCTTTTTTGTCGACCGTAACAAAAAAATTGTACATATTGCATAGAAGCAAATTATAGTTGGATACAAAAAGTTGTATTTTTCATGGATTTTTGTTCAATGTTTAGCGCGAAAAAAGTTAGCTTGCATTTAAATTTTTGCAAGGCACTTCAGGAATTTGTCGTGAGACTGAAAAAAATGTTATTGTTTACAGAAGAAACCGAAAAGAATGTTCAAATTTAAAGAGGGCAAAGATAATCGATATTTTGCTCAAACTAAGATCCTTGACAAGTCTAAATGGATGAACTATTAATGGAATTGGGTTGGAATTGGGTCGAATGATCGATATGCGAATGAAAATTGGTCTATTGGTGAAAAACTTGACTCGTACTTCTTTAAGGATGTGAGTTTAAATTCTACGGTTAGCGTAAAACTCCCATTTAATGCGTTCGGTTAATTGCTTTTATCAAATTTAATTTATTTAAATTTAAATTTAATATAAAACAATTTATATTTAAATACATTCGAATAAAAATAAGTTGAATCATAAATTTTATTATAAAAAATTAGGATTTGAATTCAAATGCTACAAATCATAATAATTATAATTTTAAATTAAAATCAATTATATAGACATAATTAATTTTACTCAATTTTAACTCCCAAATTTAATTTTGCCTTCTCTAAAACTAAAACAAAAAATACATTAGGTAAGTGAGAATTTTGAGTTTGGATTCTCTTAATCCAAACATCGTTCAATCTCTCTCAATCATTTTTATTTCTTTTAATTTTATTTATTGAAAATTTATAATATATAAATTATGTATATAAAATTCTACAGAAGTCTAAAGAAAATTGATATGTCATTAAGACTTATGAAACATCAATTGTGTTTAATAAAAATGTAAAATGTGTTAATTTTGATATATCTGAATAACATATCAAATAATTTTTTATTTGTGTCAAATTTTGCATATATAATCTATACGATATAATTTTTAATTTAAATATAAAAAATTGAAAAAAAAAGAGTAAAATTAAGATAAATAAAAAGAATTGAAAAAAATTGAAAGCAATTTATATGCATAATTTATATGATATAAATATAATTTTTTATATAAATTATTATTTTTATTTATAAGATAATATATATATATATATGAATATTCGCTAATACTCTAAGATACTTAAAAATCTGCAAATATTTACTAATAGACATAGAAATAGCCAATAAGAGTGATGTATATGGATTTTTTCTTTCATATGCATGACATTATTATTGCATTACATTGCATTAAGTTATTTTAAATTAAGGGCGGTAGAATGTACCAAGCTGTCTATTTTAGCCAACGTTAATACGATTTGTTTAGAATAAAGGCAAATGAGAAAACTAATTTAAATAAATAAGTTAAAATTTATATTTTGTCTATCACTCTAAAACAAAATAATGATTAACAAAAATATAATCTTGAAAAAAAATAAAGAAATTCCTTTAAAGTGACCAATCGACAAACTTTTCATGACTTTAAAAACTCTCTAGACCAACAGATTAAATGTTTAGTCTAAAAAATTACCTCCTCTATTTTAAATAAATATGAAAAATGTTTTACATGACATAATTCAACTTAAATAATTAATAAATGTAATGCAAAGTGAATTATTAGGAGAACACAAATTTTTAAATATTATATAAAATAATAATTAATAAAAATTCCGTTCTCTTGAAAACGTCAAGACATAAAATTAAATAAGTTTTTTTTAATTTATATATTTTTTAAAAATGTATTAGATTAGGAAAAATAGACAACAGTGATACGACACCGTTTAGTATAGGTTTGAGCGACTGTAAAGCAAATAAAACCGGCATAGACACTCCGAAAGAAAAGCCCCGCTCGATAAAGCCCAAACCCTAATATCCTTTCTCCCCTTATTTATACCCTTTGCCTTCAGCCGCAAATTGTATCTTCTCAATTCTCATAGCACCTAGGTCACAAATTTCATTACGTGTTTTCTAGCTTTTCTCTCACTCTCTTGATTTTCAATTCTTCAATTTCATTATCATTATTGTTATCATGTAATCTGATTTCGTTTTCAAAACCCTAATTTCGATTTGATTTTGATTTGTTAATCGGTGATTCTTTGCATCTGTTTACCCTCTCCATCTGTGTGTCTCATATGAATGACAGTGGAGATATAACAGATGCAGAGATACAAATTGGTTGACTTACCAGCTCTTTGCACAACTTTTTTGAAATTGCAATGAGTCAAATGAATCCACCAAAATGTATTACAATCACCTATTTTTATTCAATTTTTATATTTATTTTTCCAAATAGATCAAAAACGGTAGTTGATGATAATTTTTTAACCGCTTATTGATATTCTGATAAGCTGTGATGACAAAACTATACTTATCTGATGCCGTTTACATTTTTTTTCTCAATTTGTGTTTGCTTATTTTATATTTTGAATCTAATTAATTTTTTAGGGTTGGCAAATGATGTTAAAATTTCTTATCCTACAAACTGATGTAATTCTGTGATGATCAAAACTCCGCTTATTATCTGATGCCATACCTATCTTACCTTCAAATTTTTTTATTTAGTTTTTTAATTGAAATTTGTGATAAATTAATCTATGATGTAGAAAAGCAGACGGGCGGACTGAAATGATGCCATGTTGATTGTCTGCCACTTCCATCTTTGGAATGTCTCTGAGATTCAATTCTAATATGCAAAAATTTATTTTGAAATGATAGATTCAATTTTTGTATTTTGTAATGTTTTTATTAAACAATAAATACCTCTGCTATGATGATGTTGCATCAATATGTCTGGACTTATGAAAGATTTTTCTGATTAAATATGCTATTTCTGAGCAGTATTCTCTTTTATGTGTTCATGTTATTTTCACATGAACTTATGTTTGTAACTTTTGAAGTTGTTAAGATTTTGCTATCATAAATTGTTTTGCTACTGATAATAAACATTGTAATTTCTTGTTGTCTTTTTTAATTTTCTAAATATTTCTGTTATTGTGATTTTGATCTTTTAGTTAAATTTATTTGAATTTTTTTAAGTTCACATGTGGTTTAAGCGTTGGTTGCAAGGTGAAGGAAGGATTTTAGTAAAATTAATTTGTGGAAATTATAAAATTATGTAAGATAGTAAAATTATTTCAAGTAATTCTGAAAATATATAGAATTCGCAACGGCGGTTTGTAGACAATATTAAAAAAAAGATATTTCTTTGGAGAAGGCCTTGTGCGCAAGTGCACTAAGTGTAATCAAATGGGACATGAAGTTCTTTATATGTAAAAATGACAATCAACTACATAGATAAGATAATGATTACGAACCACATGACACATTACAAGGATCTATATAGGGACATTGATGTTCAATTGATCAAAAAGTGTTGGACAATTAATTTATGAAGTTCTTCCTAATAACTAAGGCTGCTTGATTAAAAATTTTTATGGCAAAAGTTACTTTCAAAGTAATAATTAGAGGAAAATGTTTTGTTTTAATTCCATTAGAGGAGGAGCAAACTGTTTTAAAAATCAAGTAAATGTCATAAATTTGTGTTACAAAAAGGCTTGGGAATCATTGTCAACAAGGTCTTTGGAAGTTAAAATCCAAGAAGAAAAAAAATGGCCTTCCAAAAACTTCATGACCTTATTTCAAAAATGTAAGACTTGTCAATTTAAAAAGGAATTCACGAAACCATTTTCGAAGACAACACAAAGAGCGACAAAGAAGATTCTATATGGACTGAAACATACACCAAAAGTATGGTACAACAAAATTATAAATCCGTTTTTGAGTTTGGGCTTTGGAAAAAATTGAAATGACATATGGTGAATTAATGACTTATTTTCTTCCAAACAAAATCCAGCAAAGCGGGAATGAAGATATAGAGTTATGTGTCAAATTTATTGAGTTATGTGTCAAATTTCAAACATTAGTCATGGTCTGGTCTGAAAATATAGATTTTAATACTTTATTGAATTCAAAATAGAGTCTTTATAAAGATAGATATAAAAAAATTGATCAAGTGTATTTTACAAGTTTAGTTGGGTGTTTGATATATTTTATAGTCACCTGACCGGATATTTTGAATCTCAAAAATATTTTATTTGGATTTATGCATTGTACAATCAAATGATATGTTAAGAATGTAAAACTTATAGTTGCAGTTTCTAAAGCAAAGAGGAGTGTTAAATATTGTGTTTAGAACGTTGATGTTGAATCAAATTATATTAAGTAATAGTTAATTTTAATTTAGTAATTATTAGAAGAGGTACTTTTATGTTTGTGGTAGATATTAAAAAAAATGTAGTTTTCATTAATTAATTAAGATAAATCAAACTGCTGTGTAGTAGCTGTTTTCGTTAGCTTTGTTTTTAGCTCTTTCTTTTCAAATCAACGATAATAATAACTAGATTATAACTCGCAAGTTGCGTAGATATTAATTAATTAATTTTATAACTTTTATAAGTAATATTTTATGTATTATAAATCTAGTTATTTTATAATATTACTCTATTGATTTGTAATAATTAAGTATGAATAAGAAAATTAAAATGAGAGAAAATCATATTTATCACAATCATTTCATTTAACTTTTAGAATATTTTGTAAAATTCGTATGATAACTTATTATATAGGATGATTGTTTGTCTATTTGTACTTTGATTTTCAATTTGTTTTTCAACATATAATGGTATTTGTATTTATTTGATGAGATGAAAATAAGATGACTATTTAATATTTTTTATTTGATGAGACAAAAATAAGATGTAAAAAATTAAAAATATAATTGACTATTTAATATTTTTTATTTTAAAGAATGTTAATGTTGAATTATATTGTAGTGTAGTCTATAATATATAGACTACACTACAATATATTGTTATGTCTGTTGTTTTTTCGGTCCCATTTTTTGCACCATGTTTGTTGCGTATGTTTATGCTATATTGTTTCTATAAATATGATTTGATTTTGGATTGGCTAAAATTTAACTATGAAATTTAAAGAAAAAAATAATTGTACATAATGCATATCTAAAATTTTTAATTAAAAAGTATTTAAGTGTTCGAAAATAAAAATAAAAAATTCTTTTTGTAAATTTTTGAAATAACTCATAATAATAAAATATTTAAAAAATTTAAAATAAATTTCAAGTGAGATTTAATTAAACTATAATTGTTACGTGTCCGACTCATGACATTGAAAGACTACTGAGCAATCCAAAGACTCTTCAGGCTTTCAATGTTTACCTTGTTACCTGAAGAGTATCACACTAAACAAATAAGGATATTGTTGAATTAAAAATATTTTTTTTTTCAAAAATATTAAACAAATATTAGTATGATGTTTTAATTGCGAGCATGACAAATTGTTGTAAATAATTTTTTTTATTGAATATATTTCATCAAGAGTTTAAAATTTATTTTATTAAAGATTTACATGTACTTTAAATATAATTTTAGGTATTTAAAAGTTTTAACTAATTTTTTGTGCAATTGAATTGTAGTTATGTTGATATGTACCAAAAATAAATTCTATTAAAAAATAATTTAATTTGATGCAATACTTAATTTTTGATTTATTTTTTAATAATTAAATTATCATTATAATAAGAAAAATTAAAATAAAAGATAGTATTCAATTACAAATATATAATTTAATTGATGAAAATTTAGTGTTAACATATTGTTTTAGAATACATGTATAGTAAACTTTTGT
>JBBPBS010000689.1:3621726-3682933 GCA_037974835.1 Cicer judaicum
AAATTATTAATAAAGATAAAAATTATGATATATTATGTTAACTTAGTGTAAATTAATATTTTTAAATAAAATAAAATAAAAAACTAGTTACAATAATACTCCTCAATTAAATGGTAGAATAGAGGGTGGAATTTTGTGTCCAAATAAAAAAATGAGTAAATTACTAATATACATAGAAAATATTTTTTTATAATTTGTTTTATCCTAAAATTTCTTACTTTCCCCACAGTTTCCTAAAATTGCTTCATCAATAGTTCTTCCATCATTATCTTTTAATTACTGTTTATATCCACAATAATAATTTAGTTTCAACTTTTAAATTACCATGTTAAAAGTTCATTAATGTTTTTAAATTATCATAGCATATGTGTCAGATAAAAGTTTTACAAAATAAAAACAAACTCAAACTAACATTCATAATAATAAACTTAAAAAAAAAATAAAAAGAGAAAAAAAAAAAATACCTACACGTCAATTTTAATAAGATTATTGTAAATATCTTGGAAAAACAAATCCTCAACACAGTACACTCTTTTTTTATTAGACAAGTAGAAAAAAATACATGAAAGGTGAAGTGAAAAGAAGGGAGTGTGTTTGTGTTTATGATTTTGTTTCTAACTTTTTTATTTTATGTTTAGTGGATGTTGGAAAAACATGAGATGTTGTACGTGAGATTTTATAGAGTTGATTTTGATGAGTGGAAGTGTGGTAGAAAAAAAATGAGATTGCAAGATGTTTAATGATATAAGGTTTAATCTTGTCCTTTGAATATAATTCATCAATGGTTGTGGATTCATGATCCTTGTGACTTGATTTGGACCAATATATTTATTCTAATTTAATCTTGTTCTTTAAATATAATTTATCAATGGTTGTGGAGTCATGATCCTTGTGACTTGGTTTTGACCAATCAAACTATTCTATTAAAGATTTAATCTTGTCCTTTTAATATAATTCATCAATGGTTGTAGATTCATGATCTTTATGACTTGGTTTGGACCAATTAAACTATTCTATTAAAGATTTAATCTTATCCTTTCAATATAATTCATCAATGGTTGTGGATTCATGATCCTTGTGACTTGGTTTGAACCAATCAAACTATTCTATTAAAGATTTAATCTTATCCTTTTCAATATAATTCATCAATAGTTGTGGATTCACGATCCTTTCAATACAAAACTTATATGATACCACCAATGATAACAATAAAAAAAAAATATTAATGTAGTGTAAATTATTAATAAAGATAAAAATTATGATATATTGTGTTAAATTATTAATAAAAAACAGTCGATAATTTTTTTTGCTATTAATTGCATGTTTGTCTTCTATTGTCCCTTAAACTTATAATTTCTACACTCAAGTACTTTAATCTATCCCTAAGAAGCAACTTAGTGTCTAATTGGTTTTGCTTGCTGTTATAATTAATTTTGATAAAATTAATTTTAATAGAAATGAGTTGAATGCAACTTGATCTATGTTTGGAAACATCAATGTAAAAGTGACTCTTAACACATTTATTTGATTGGATATTTTTTTAATCAAAATTGTTTTTCAACTATTAATTACTAAACTACACATAATTAATAATTAAGTACCTACATGAGATTATACTTACTGTTAATTTATTTTATTTTGTTTTATATGTATTTTAGTTTGATTTTAACATATTATTTATTATGTATTAATATTATTTTAAAAAATATTTAATTTTATGTAGCTAATAAAAAAATATAATTTTATGTAGCTAAGTCCACGTAGGGTTAGTATAAATATTTTATAAGAATGTGTTCAAACACCAGTTAATTTCATGAGTGGGGTTAAGTATAAGAGTTTAGTGATTGTTGGAATGTGTGATAAAAACCATGCGTTCGGTGAGGTGAGTGGTGTTTTTATTTATTTTTTTATCTTTTAACTACTCTATATTTTTTTAGGTAAATTATTGAGATTAATAGATTTGTAATTTCAGTGGAAAATAATTTTGTATTGACATCTAAATAGATTTATTCATTTTATTATGTTTAACTAAAAAAATGAGATAATGTGATATAATGTAGTGAAATATATAAATTTTAATGAATAAAATTATTTTATATTAATAATATACAATGATTTTCTCTAAATTATTTTATTTTATAGTAATCTGGTAGAAGGTTCATGTTTAAAATAAGAGAAAGACATTGGTCAGAATTGAAGTTGAATGAAGTTGGTTTCATTTGACTTAATTAGTTTAATATTTAAATCATATAAGGCAGAATTAGTTTATAATAATACTATATAAAATATATAATTTTACAAATAAACAATGTATGATTCTATTTTAGAAGAAAAAAAATTATAAGAAAAATATATGACTTGATATATGAAATAATACACTAGAATACAATAAAATAATATATTATCTCTAACTTTATAAAAATCTACTTATACTACTATATTGAGGATATCTCTTTAGGAGGGGATAACTCAGTTTAATACACTTCAACATAAAACCAGACAACAATTTAATAAAGTTAATAATTGATTGACTAATCTATGTTAAAATCAAAATTTTAATTTATTATATAAATATTAAAATAATGGACAACTTGGGTTGCTTAATAATTTTGATATTTATTTAGATAAAGTCATTGTTTTGGATCCATTAAATCATTTATATCTCTTTCTATTTATTTATCTATTCTATTATATCAAAAAATGATTTATATCTATTTTACTTCTCAATAAAAAAACTCTCTCCTATTTATCTCTTTAGGATCTCTCCTTGAAACCAAACAACTCATTAATGCAAGAAAAGTAAGAAGATACTTGCTGTCATAAAAAAAAGTTAGAAGACTTGGTCAACTAAAATTGGTACTTTTATGCCAAATTAAAATAAAATTAAAATTGGTACTTTGACAAACAGTACATGATAATCATACCCAACCAAAACTTGAAAATAAAAAACTTGCAACTAAACTCAAGAGAGTGTTGCACTAATATATAACTATTATGATGACACTTGCTTTATTGAGAGAGTAAGCAACAATTAACATCCATTATTTCAAATTTAAGTGATTGTTCATTCTTCATCCCATAGATCATCAAGAAGAGGCTTGGTTAGTCCTTTGATGAGTCTCTCCTGGTGAATTTCACTTATCTTCGGTCAGTGACCTCTCCTTGTCATAGCTCTTAACCACAAAAGTCAATCCTTGTTCATATAACCATCTAAGACAAATCTGCAAAATTAAAGGTGGGTGATAGCATGGACCACCGTGGTAGGAGGACCACTAAAGAAGAGAGGGTTTGTTTTTTTTCAATACCCTGTACTCTACAAATATTTACCAAATTACTCTCTTTTTAAAACTATATATCAAAATATAAAATTTTGAACATACCATAGAACAAACATAATAGACATAAAATTAAATATGAGATATATATAATTTTTAACGTGGAAATTTTTTTTCAATTTGAAAAAATAAAAATTTCAGACTTAGTCCAATAAAAACTTACATTATAAAAAGTAATAGGTAAACCAAGAGTCTTTTTAATAACAATAGAACATCAATCAACAATAACAACTTTTCCACTAAAATGGGTATGTTAAAGTAACTTTCAAAGAAGGTAAAACTATTTAGACTATATATTAAAATAATAAACTCAGTGATACGAATAATATACTAAATTTATAGATCAAACAGAAAAAGTTTGTTACACACATGTTATCACCATCGAAACCAAACTTTTTATTTCTCTTCCTTTACTAGCTTGTTACGGCTGACTTCTTTCTTTGCAAAAATAAGGATTATTAATCCTTTTATTTTTTCTTCAAAAGGGTCAAACTCAATAAAACACTTAATTTTTTCTTTTCTTTTAATAATAATAATAATAATAAACTATTTTGCCAAAATAAAATGGAAGTAGATGGCAATTTTTAGGGATATTTTAGTGATTGTTTTCAAGAACCATTAAGGTCGTGCAGCTGTAATTATTTTATTAAGCTGGGCAACATAGAGTTAAAATGTTGTTTAAAACTACTGCAAAAATAATGTTTTGAAAAGTATAAAATATTATTAAGATATAAGTAAAACTATGGAAAAAAAAAAACTAATTTGCAAACCATTAAAATATGTTGCACATCTAGGACTAGTCGCAAAAACAAAACAACAATATACAGGTTTATATATATATATATATATATATGGAGTTGTTAATATATATAAATCTAACTATTACTATATTAATCACCTACACACATTTTTTATTATTTGAAATCCTCTTGTTTAAAACAGTTTTAAATAAAGCATAACTTTATCAATTTTATTTTAAGTTAAACAAAATATCACAAATCCATTTTCTTAATGTCTATCATTTGATTCTAATAATGTTTAGTAGTTAATGAGTGCTATTAATTAAAGTCAATGCTACCAAAGCATTCTATGCAAAAAAAAATTTATAAAAAAAAATTATATCAATTCTCAATTATATATATGACCAAGATATACTTTGAAATAATAACAAAATAGCAAAATAAAACTAACTTAGAAATAATATTAATGAGAAGTTGAAATGTAAAAACAAAAAAAAATACTATAAGTCACGCAATGAGCATGTGGAAATATTAAGCTAGAACATTAAAGGAGGAAATTAAAAAAAATCAGAAAAATGGTTGCTCTAAAAATAGGAGAGAAAATTATAAATTTACTCTCATAGATAAACATTATTTAAAAAAATTTAGAAAGGATAAGACATATTTTTTTTTTCTTCTTACCTTTAACGATAAGATGAAAGCCCCAAAAGTTCAAGGAAGAAATTCTTTATACAATAAAAAAAGAAAATTGAATCAATGTTCATGTCAAAATTTTCAAATAAAAATCTTAATTTAATATTTTTAATCTTAATTAATGAAAATAAAAAAATTAGTATTTTTTAAATAAAATAAAAACAAGTTACAATAACAATCTTCAATTAGTAAACAACAACTTACTCCTTTTGCCTTGACTTCTAAGAGGATTTAGGTGATCAGAGAGAGGTAAAAACAGAAAATAAAATATAATATATTTCAACATTTCAATTTATATGTTATCATATGATCAATTCTCACGTAGAAAATAATTTAATTTATTTATGGACAGTAGTAAAACTGATCGACTTCACAAATATAAAATAAAATATTATTTCAATTCTTATTTCTTCAAAAAGAATATATATATATATATATATATATATATATATAGATATCAATAAATTAAAGGACCCAACATGGGTTTTTTTTCTATCCAATTTTGAATTTTTATTTATTCAACTACTCTATTTTTAAAATTATATATCAAAATATCATTTTTTTTTAGTTACAAATTGTTTTTGCAAATGACGACATATTTTATCCTTGTTATATTATTTTCTAAAATATATATCTAAAAATTTATATTTTAAAATGTAATCAGACACATGCGATTATGTGTAAAAAAATGAAATGCATACAAAATTAGTTATTAGTTATGTTAAGAATATTCTAAAAGTATGTTTTATTTATTATGTTTTTCTATGATTATTCCATAATCTATATTTTTATCCGCTAATAGGAGTCTTCTAATGCATACAAAATAAATCGATTCTCTTATATGAATCTTCTAACGGTGTTAAATATTTTGTTGTTTACTCGTACCATTCTTATTTTATTTTTCACTAATATAAAGTCATTTAAATGATTTATTGATATTCAAACAAAATTAGTTTTTGGCAAAAAGCAGTAAATTTTTTCGGTATATAAAAAATAGGTACAAAACTTATATGACACTACTAATGATAACAATAAAAAAAAATGTTAATGTAGTGTAAATTATTAATAAAGATAAAAATTATGATATATTGTGTTAAATTATAAATAAAAACACAGTCGTTAAATTGTTTTGCTATTAATTGCATGTTGGTCTTCTATTGTCCCTTAAACTTAATTTTTCTACACTCAAGTACTTTAATCTATCCCTAAGAAGCAATTTAGTGTCTAATTGATTTTGCTTGCTGTTAAAATTAATTTTGATAAAATTAATTTTAATATAAATGAGTTGAATGCAACTTGATCTATGTTTGGAAACATCAAGGTAAAAGTGACTATTAACACATTTATTTGTTTAGATATTTTTTTAATCAAAATTGCTTTTCAACGATTAATTACCAAACTACACATAATAATTAAGTACGTACATGAGATTGTACTTACTGTTAATTCATTTTATATGTATTTCAGTTTTGATTTTAATATGTTATTTATTACTTATTAATATTATTATTTTTTAAATATAATTTTATGGTCACAATAAAAAATATAATTTCATGTAGCTAAGTCCATGTAGGGTTAGTATAAATATTTCATAAGAATGTGTTCAAACATCAGTTAATTTCATGAGCGGAGTTAAGTATAAGAGTTCAATGATTGTTGGATTGTGTGATAAAAGTCATGCGTTCGGTGAGTAGTGTTTTTATTTTTTATTTTTTTATCTTTTAACTACTCTATAGTTTTTTAGGTAAATTATGGAGTTTAATAGATTTATAATTTCAAAGAAAATAATTTAGTATTGACATTTAAATAGATTTATTCATTTTATTAAGTTTAACTAGAAAAATGAGATAAAGTGATATAATGTAGTGAAATATATAAATTTTAATGAATAAAATTATTTTATATTAATAATATACAATGATTTTCTCTAAATTATTTTATTTTATAGTAATCTGGTAGAAGGTTCAAGCTCAAAATAAGAGAAAGACATTGATCAGAATTGAAGTTGAATAAAACTGGTCTCATTTGACTTAACTAGTTCAATATTTGAATGATATAAGGCAAAATTAGTTTATAATAATACTATATAAAATATTTAATAAGTATGAACATGTCGTGAAAATATATAATTTTATAAATAAACAATGTATGATCCTATTTTAGAAGAAAAAAATTATAAGAAAAATATATGACTTGATATATGAAATAATACACTAAAATACAATAGAATAGTATATTCTCTCTAACTTTAGAAAAATCTACGTAGACTACTACATTGAGGAACGTGTATTGATTTCGTGATCATTAATTATTCTGAATTTACATTATTTTTTGTTACAAAAACATAAAAAAAGAAAGCAAAAATATAAAAAAAAAAAAATTAACTATACCAACCTTTACGAAGACGTCAAACGCGGCAGCATGGTTGTGACTAGATGATGTGTCTGTGTAAGTACTATGAACAAGGAGGCTCGGCGTTGAAGACTAGATGATGAACTTTTTTTTTTAAGATGAAATAGGAGGAAGATGAAAATGACAAATGGAAATGATTTTTTTTTAAAGATGGAAATGAAGTTTTTTTTAAGATGGAAATGGCTGGAAAGAAGTTTTTGTTAATGGAAATGGGAGAAGATGAAAATGCTTAAGAATGGATTTGGAAATATTTATAAACTGTGTTTTGTTGGTGAAAAACAAATGAGAGTGAAATAAGATAGTACAAACCTAGAGCTGTTATTTTTTTGTTTCTAGTACATAGAAACAAATAATTTTTAGTTATGTTGTGTATGCTTTATTCTTTAGTTTCAAGCATTAGTAAGGCTAGTTTGGTTGTTATGTTAGAGAAAACTACAATATTGATTCTGCACAGTTCAACGCACCATCTGTACCAAGAATTCTTGTATATTCAACTAGACCAGATTTGGTTAAGACCTTGAAGCATGTACATTTGGCTGCTTTTGACAAATTCATTTGGAATGAATAAGCTAGAGCATGATGAAATTAATTTAGCCGTTTTAATTTGGTTGTATACTTACATTAGGGTTTAGTATACTTATCGTATGTGAGTGTTTATAAAAAAAAGTTTTCATTTTTTTGTTTTACAAGAAAAATATTTTTTTTTTAAAATGACAAAAACTGGAAATGGACTTTTTTTTTAAGATGAAAATGGAGGAAGATGGAAATGGCAAATGGAAATGATTTTTTTTTTAAAGATGGAAATGAAGTTTTTTTTTTTTAAATGGAAAGGGTAGAAGATGAAAATGATTTTTTAAAGATGGAAATGGCTGAAAAGAAGTTTTTGTTAATGGAAATGGGATAAGATGAAAATGCTTAAAGAATGGATTTGGAAATGTTTATAAATTGTGTTTTATTGGTGAAAAACAAATGAGAGTGAAATGAGATAGTACAAATCTAGAGCTGTTATTTTTTTGTTTCTAGTACGTAGAAACAAATAATTTTTAGTTATGTTGTGTATGTTTTATTCTTTAGTTTCAAGCATTAGTAAGGCTAGTTTAGTTGTTATGTTAGAGAAAGCTACAATATTGATCCTGCACAGTTCAACGCACCATCTGTACCAAGAATTCTTGTATATTCAACTAGACCAGAAGTGACAATAGTCAGAAAAAGGAATGATCATGCTAGAAAAGAGAAACTATGATTATATTCCCAAACTGTTGGGAACTCAACAGCGGAATAGAGGCGAGATCATTCAAGTTGGATCAAAATAGGCTCTAGATACCATGTTGAAGTTGTGGGATTTTAGATAAAATGAGGAGATAACATAATAAGGGTTTAAATATTATTAATAATAGTTTAATGCTGACTTGATTACAATAGACTCAATACTAATCTCTATTTATAGAGAAACATAAACTAAATTCTAAATTAGGAATAAATCATAATAATAATAATAAGAGATATTCTAAGATTCTCTATGATTATAAATTGATCATAGAAAATAACTCAAGATACTCTAATATAATATAAAAGATATTATAAGATATTTTCTAATATTCTAACAGGTTGTATACTTACATTAGGGTTTAGTATACTTATTTATACATATCGGAGGTGAGTCTTTATGAAAAAAGTTTTATTTTTTGTTTTACAAGCAATTTATTTATTTTTTTAAAATGACAAAAATGGAAATGGACTTTTTTTTTAAGATGAAAATGGAGGAAGATGGAAATGACAAATGGAAATGATTTTTTTTTTTAAGTTGGAAATGAAGTTTGTTTTAAGATGGAAAGGGTAGAAGATGAAAATGAAGTTTTTAAAGATGGAAATGGCAAAAAAGAAGTTTTTGTTAATGAAAACGGGAGAAGATGAAAATGCTTAAGAATGGATTTGGAAATGTTTTTAAATTGTGTTTTGTTGGTGAAAAACAAATGAGAGTGATATGAGATAATACAAACCTAAAGCTGATATTTTTTTGTTTCTATTACATAGAAACAAATTATTTTTAGTTATGTCGTGTATGCTTTTTGGCAAATTCACTTGGAATGAATAAGCTAGAGCACGATGAAATTACTTTAGTCGTTTTAATTTGGTTGTATACTTACATTAGGATTTAGTATACTTATTTATACTTGTAGCTTTTTTGGAACCATACTTTAATTGGTATTTACGATTTGTAAACAAGATATAAACTTTATATGGGCATATAAAAATTTGATTTTTAATATTTGTTCTATTTTTAGACATTAAAATTAAAGACTAATATTAAATAATTAAAAAATATATTCATAAAAATTAAATCAAAATATTTTCATGAGCCTTTTTTGCATCAATTGAAATTAACAGTTTAAAATATTTGTCATAAAAAATATACCAAATGTAGATTTGCTGCAGATTTACCGGTAAAAATACTAATTTTAAACATATTTTCTATGAATTTATCTACCGATGATGTTTTCATATGGAAGTTCCTATAAAATTATCTGTGTAATTACATCTGCAGAAAAATTACTACAAGAAAGGTTGTAAAAAAATGTCTTTGAGGAAGTTCATCGATCAAAATTTTGCAAAACAAGTTGTTTTACGTGGAAAACTTAATCCGGAGAAAAATATAACTTTTATTTTGATTTCTTCTCTATAGTTAGTTGGTATGTTGTACCTTTTGCAATAAGTTGAAGTCACTTATTGAATAGCTCATTAAAATTTATAAACAAGTAGTGCATTACAAAAGAATAAAAAATTAAGAAAAAATTGTCAAAAAGAGAAGAAACTTATACTACCATAATATTCATAATATTCTCTTGTTTTTGTATGTGAGATTTTAAGGGATTTGATTAAATAAACGAGAGTGCAGTAAAAAACAAAAGTAAAACCTGTGTGCGAGATTGAATTATAAGAGATTTAATAATCAAGTAAGACTGTTGTGAAAAGAGAATTGAGAGTGTGCTTATGAGATTATATAATAAATGTGGTTGTTTAGTTTTATATTTTGAGAATATTAATTAATTTTATAGATGTAAAATTGATTTGGATATGTATAAGTAATATTTAGCATAATCAAATTTATCTCTAAAATTGAATTTATTTAAAATTGAAGTTAATTTGAAGTTACAATTAATAATTTTTTGAGTTTACACGTAATTCTATTATTTAATTTATTTTTACATAAATATATAGTTAAATATGATACATTTAATTTATTTTTAATTTAAATTACTTCATTTAAAATAAATTTTTATCCCTATAAAATAATTACTTTGTATTAATTTTATATGATTCAGTTGAAAATAAAAAATTACACATAAAACAAAAATAAAATAAAAATATTACTAAACTTTTTCATCAAGAATGATACTACACCTACTAAGAAGATGTATGATATATATTGTACATATAGATTGCTCTAAGACTAGTTAGCTATATATAGGCACATAAACTTGCCTCTCCATGTCATACTAAGAAGATGCATGATGTATGTTGTTCATGTAGATGACAGTCTAAGACTAGTTAGCTATATATAGGCACATAAGTCTGCCTCTCCATGTCTTACTAAGAAGATGTATGATGTATGTTGTACATATAGATGACACTCTAAGACTAGTTAGCTATATATAGGCACATAAGTCTGTCTCTCTATGTCCTACTAAGAAGATGTATGTTGTACATATAGGCACATAAGTCTAAACATATATAGTTAAACATATATAGTTAGCTTTATATAGACACATAAGTCTGCCTCTTGTTGTAATTGTATTTATCAATCTAAAGATGAAATATTGTCACTCATAGCATTGTGTTGATAATTTGAATATCACTTACTACTCCTGAAATGTTGTCACCCATAGCATTGTGTTGATAATTTGAATATCACTTACTACTCCGGTAGAAGTCTTTGTTACTGTTATATATGTCTCTTTGATTTTCAAGAAGTCAAGAATTCCACACAAAAGGACATATTTTATAATTTAACATTGATATTTAAAATTTATTTGTAAAATCTAGTTCAACGAACAAATATCGACATTATTTGACGAGATATTATATCTCGAATTCAAACTCCAACACAATGATAAAATACATATTTCTTGCTATCAAACCAATATTAATAATCATGATAAGAACGTGATGCTAACAAACAATATATATATATATATATAATAGTTACGTATGCTAACTATTAAAGAGATTAGGAAGCGTGTGGTACATAAGTTATAGGCTTTCCAATTTTTGCTGATGCACTCGTCCCATAACCAGGAATATATAAGCTAACAATTTGACATATTCTCCTCCACACTGTCCCCAAAGAGCACTCCAACCATTTGTATATATGCAAGTCCTTTCTAAAAGGAAATATTTGTAGTAATTCTTTTAAACATAAAAATAATGTGTTCTAAGAGCAATATACACTGCAACTCATAGTTTTCAGCCCAACATTCATCAGTAAAATGTCCACACTTCTCACAAGATAAAATTAAGAATTTAGAAATTAAGTAAAACAAACTCTCAAAAAGTATATATTAATTTTTTGATTAATGTGAAAAATATTTATATATGTGGAGAAAATATGATGAGGTGGGAGCATATATACATATATATATATATATATATATATATATATATATATTTAGAGACTTAATTACAATTTTTTTAGTTGTGAAACCTATTTAAAAATTATCAAATTGTTCAAGGACTTGTATACCAATTAAAGCTTAAATTTATTGTATTCCCATGACTTTCACCAAAAAAACTTTTCAAATGTTGATATTAGTTTTTTTAAATTGTAAGATTTTATTAATATTATGTAAATTACTTGCAAATCATTATACTAGTGCAATGCATGAATATTGTAGATTACAATATTTGGTGAATGTTTATGTGAAATAGAAACAACATTGAATCGCAAAAGTGAAGTTAAGCTTGGGACTCTTGTACGAGATATCTTTTAGATTTTCATAAAAACAAAATTAGTAAAATTTAGTATAAATTGTATTTTTTTTTAGTTTAGTAAACCAAAAGTGGGTTTCTTCTCATCACAACTCCAATAAAATTTAATTATGTAAAATTAATCAACCTTAACTCCTTCACAATTTTATTTTAAATATTAACTTTAAATTTTTACCAATCTTAAATATTCAAAAATTACTATTATTAATAACATGAATATCCAAATTTTTTGAAATTACGAAAGAACATTTTAAATTGATTTCAATGACAACCAAAACTTTAATCATCCAACACTTTTAAGTGGTTAAAGATTAAAAATTATATGATAAAATTGATTTTTCTTTAAAGTTAGCACCTCAAGTTATATGATAAAAATTATACCCTTTGCCTGCAGCCGCAAATTGTATCTTTTCAATTCTCCTAGAACCTTAGGTCACAAATTTCATTACGTTTTCGAGCTTTTCTCTCACTCTCTTGATTTTCAATTCTCCAATTTCATTATCATTATTGTTATCATGTAATCTGATTTCTTTTTCAAAACCCTAATTTCGATTTGATTTTGATTTGTTATTCGGTGATTCTTTGCATTTGTTTACCCTATCCATCTGTGTCTCTCATATGAATGACAGTGGAGATATAACTGATGCAGAGATCCAAATTGGTTGACTTACCAGCTCTTTGCACAACTTTTTTGAAATCGCAATGAGTCAATTGAATCCACCAAAATGCATTACAATCACCGATTTTTATTCATTTTTTATATTTATTTTTCCAAATAAATCAAAAAATGGTAGCTGATGATAATTTTTTTAACCGCTCATTGAGATTCTGATAAGCTGTGATGACAAAACTATACTTATCTGATGCCGTTTACATTTTTTCCTCAATTCTTTTTGCCTATTTTATATTTTGAATCTAATTAATCTTTTAGGGTTGGCAAATGATGTTAAAATTTCTTATCCTACAAACTGATGTAACTCTGTGATGATCAAAACTCCGCTTATTATCTGATGCCATGCCTATCTTACCTTCAAATTTTTTTTTTTTTTTTAATTTAGTTTATTGACCTTTGTTTTGTATTTTAATTATTTTATGAAAATATAATTTGTTAATTGAAATTTGTGTGATTAATTAATCTATGATGTAGAAAAGCAGACGGGCGGACTGAAATGATGCCATGTTGATTGTCTGTCACTTCCATATTTGGAATGTCTCTGAGATTCAATTCTAATATGCAAAAATTTATTTTGAAATGATAGATTCAATTTTTATTAAACAATAAATACCTCTGCTATGATGATGTTGCATCAATATGTCTGGACTTATGAAAGATTTTTCTGATTAAATATGCTACTTCTGAGCAGTATTCTCTTCTATGTGTTCATGTTATTTTCATATGAACTTACGTTTGTAACTGTCTTCTCAGGTTGTTAAAATTTTGCTTTCACGTATTGTTTTTCTACTGACACTAAAATTGTAATATCTGGTTGTCTATTTTAATTTTCTAAATATTTCCAAGTTGGTGGAAGAGCCTTTTATGATATGATATGACCTTTATAGAGTATTGCAGAAATTATGATATGACTTTAGTGAACATGAGTATCAAATTAGTCCAAAAAAATTTAAGATCACAAGTTATCCTCAATACAGGAAATAGGTTTACACTACAAAACTAACAACATTTTTACAAAATGTTCCACATTGATTTAACAAGTTAGTGTTCTACCTGTCTTGAAAAATCATATAACAAGAAGCTCTCATTTGATTGCTTCTGAAGTGTTTTGATTTGTATAAACGTGAGGATAATAAATTGTAGAATCTGAATTGTTTAGTAAAATTAGTTGAAAAGTATTTGAAAAATATCAAATATAAAATTTCAAGTAATTTATAGTGTTATAAATTTGTGGAAAATAAAAATAGTTATCAACTTAAATGATATAAACTATCTACAAGTGTTCTTGCGTTCTTCTTCTTGACCTTGTAGAGATCGCTACAAACAGCTATAAAGAATTTGGAGAAATTGCTAAGAAAACAGTAGAAGTAAAGTAGAAAAAAGAGGATCTTCACATTTCGATGTGACTCTGCTAATCTAAAACATCCTTAAATTTTATATATTGCCATGGGATAGACTGTTTTGTTTTGCTTTATATATAAAGCTTCTTATAAAATAGAAATGCAGTATAAAGTAAAACAACATAAAAAATAGTTTGGAGATTTTCCGAAACAACATAACATCACTATGCACCATTTAGATGTTGGACAATGCCTAATGCTAAGTGTAATGAAATGGGGCATGAAGCTGTTATATGTAAAAATGAGAATCAACAACATAGCAATGATGCAAAAGTTGTTGATCAGGAAGAGGAGGATCACTTGTTCATTGCATCATGTTTCTTGAGCATCGAATCAAACGAGAATGGCTTGATTGATTGTGGTTGTACTAACCACATGACACATTATAAGGATCTATTTAGGAAACTACATTGATGTGAAAGGAAAAGGAACAATAGCAATTTCAACTTATTCAAGTACAAAGTTCGATTCTGATGTGTTGTGTGTCCCAGAAATTGATCAAAATATGTTAATTGTTGGACAATTAATTGAAAGAGGTTATAAAGCACTATTAAAAACTGGAAGGTGGTTGATTAAAAACGTTGATGGCAAAGACATTTTCAAAGTAATAATGTGAGGAAAATGTCATAAATTTGTGTTACAAAAGGCTAGTGAATCATCATCATCATGGTCTCTTGCATTTAAAACCCAAGAATATAAAAATTGACCTTTCAAAACTTGATGACCATATTTCAAATCGTAAGACTTATTAATTTGAAAAGGAAATCATGAAGCCTTTTTCAAAGACAACACAGAAACTCTATACGGATTAAAACATACACCAAAAGCATGGTACAATAAAGTTGTATATCATTTGTTGAGTTTGAACTTGAAGAATGCAAAGAAAGGAATACTCTATTGAATTCATAAGAGAATCTTTGTAAAGAAGATGGATATAAAAAAATTGATCCAGTGTATTTTACATATTTAGTTGTGTGTTTGAAAACTTGCAGCTCCTAAAGCAAGGAAGAGTGTTAAATATTGTGTTTAGGACTGTTGATGTTTAGTCAAATTATATTAATTGATAGTTAATTTTAATTTAGTAATTATTAGAAGAGGTACTTTTATGTTTTTGATAGTTATTAAAAAAATGTAGTGTTTATTAATTAAAATAAAATAAAATAAAGCACTTTTGTGTAGTAGCCGTTTTCGTTAGCTTTGTTTTTAGTCTATATGCATATTTATGTCAAATAGCTCTCTCCTTCCAAATCAATAATAATAATATTTGTTACTTTCAATTATTGTCTCTTTGTTTTTTTTTTCTTTCTATTTTTATTGTTCAATTAACAACAATGAGCAACAATGATGGTTGACAAAAGAAAAGGGACAAAGCAAGAAAACCAATAGAGAGTTTTGCAGTTGAAATCTCGTGTTTGTTAAAATAGGGTTTTCTGTTCTAATTAACATAAAGAAAGTAAAAGCAAAAATCTCTATTTTATAAAAATAATAGCTAATGAGAAAAAGGCTTACTTGTAATCCTAATACTGTAAAATTTTCTAATATACAAAATAATATTCAGAATTTCGCTAGAAAAAAAAAAGTTAAATTACAGAAATTGATTGTCCTTATGAAAGTCCTACAATTTGTAGATGGTCATTCTATTCTATTTACCTTTACATTGTCTAGTATACTCAACCGATTCATTTATTTTTTTTGTTTGAAGACTTTTTTAAATACTATTTGAAGTAGCAGTATAAATCACAAGGATGGAGGTTTGAATTGTTATTCCATTTTTTAAATATTAATTCATGCTTTATTTTATACTAACTCAAGATCAATATTGGTTACTAATAAAAATTTAGAATCTTCTTGTTAGTTAAAAAAAGTAAAATAAATTATTTGTGATAGTAAGTGAAAAATAATAAATGAAACGAATAAGATAATTATAAAATGATGTATCCTAGTTTCTCTATGGTGGGTTGCGTCCAGTTCTCTCAATTTGCAAGTTTTTCCACTAATTTGATTTACATAAGAATAATTTTGCTTTCACACAGTCTTCTTTGATCACTCTTGATCAATTACAGCATTCACCTTTCAACCTTGAAAGGATTTTAAATAAAAAGAATTTTTATAATACACTCAAATTATGTTAAGAAATAAATTTGAATTTCCAATAGTAATAAAGGTTGTAGGATCATAATCTATTCAACATTTGTCTGAGAATGATTATCGGTAATAAATCAATAAAGAAATCCTTAAATATAGTATAAGAGAATTGAAGTTTTTGTTTGATCGAAGAGTTTTGCTTCGTGTATAGTTGTTTTACTAATGAATTGATTGCTCTGAATATTCTTGCTACTTGCTTCACATTGATGTTCCTTGTATAGATATGATGAAGGTTACAAAAAGCTCATGATAATTGTTACTAATCTTTAAGAGAGACTTGTCTTCAAAGTGATAATAAACATGTTTCTTTTTGATCCAAAACGTTATTCCTTTGCAACAAGAACATTTTTGTTATTGTGTTTGAATGAACATCGTGATGGAGGATTAAGCAATTGTCTGGTGTTCGTTCACTTTCTTACACGCATGTTGGATTTTTTGCAAAGATGCAACAATAATGTCTTTTTCATCTTTGTTGTTCTAATTGTACTTGTTCATGGCTCATCAATCCGAAGATTGATTAGATTACTGTTCTTGATGTTTTTTGCTTCTTTGGGCATTTAGCTAAACCTTTGGTTTGATCTTTGTTCTGAGTAGATTTGATATTTGTTTCACTTGAGATCTGGACTTTGGAAAATGATTCATTTCACGTCTATCGTTAAAATAAATTATCTAGAATGATCTTGATAGACCATAATGATACTGCTATAAACTAAAATGACATTGGTCGACCGAGATTGATATCATAATAATCTGTTATGCATCAGAACGATCATGATTTTTCCAGATTGATCTTGTCTTCAACTTCCAAATAGGTAAGACATGATTTACTTTGATTTATATCATGGTGTGATCATTGATTGTTGTATGAGTGTACTTGATTACTTATCTTTGAATAATACACTCAAAAACACAAGTAAAATAACAACACAATCAGAACTATGATTAGAGATTTAATTAACTTGTTTATTTGTCTTCAAAACACTCGATTTAATATTTTGTCTCAACACCATTTAGTAGTCTTCATTTAAAAAAAATTTATGGCATGGGATGAGGAGGCTCGTAAGATTTCATTGGGTTCATTGAGACATAACTTGTTGGTCAAGGGAGAAGGGTGGTTTGAATGTGCGCAACTTATGAGATTTTAATAAGGAGTAAACGATGTTGGTGGTTGAGAAGTGAGTTTGAGGGGTTGTTGTATAAGGTGTTATTAAACAAATATGGGTGGAAAGTGTTTGAGCAAGATGTGTGTTGAGTAAACGAGTTATTATTCTATCGGTGTGGTTTTGGTGAGGTAATGAGAAGTGGTTCAATAGTAGGTTGAATAGATTGTAAGGTGATTGAAATACCACTTCTTTTTGGTGTGGCATGTGGTTATTAAGGTGTTATGTGTGAGAAGTTTCCTAGATTATATGAGATATATACAAGGGGTCTCAGTAGTTGATATGATTTAGAGAGGTATTGGGGAAGGCGGTGGTGGGTGGAGATGGATGAGGCATATGTTTCAATAGGAAGAGGGGTTAGTGAAGGAAAGAAGAGGTGTTACAAATTGATATTTCAAACTATTAGTCACATAACAAATATGTAGGAGCCATCTATTCAATTAAATAGACTTATTTTCTATTGCATGATCAAATTAGGGTTGCAAAGTCCATTTTTTTCTTTACCACATTTCAAATAGTTCATCGCCTTCGAAAATGTATTTATTTGTATTCACATTATTTAATAACAAATTACTAATAAAAGTTACTTGGTTCGTAAATGGGTGTTTGTTCAAGATATTTGTGCATGTACTTATAATTGTGGTGGAAATAAGTCTGTTCAAATTTTACTTCTTGGATGTTTATTTTATACAAATATGTGGAGTGATATTTTAGATTGGTTGGATTTACATACACATAATGTTTTTCTTAACAATAGTCTTGATCATATTTGTGTTTTCAAATATTTGATTTCAAATTGTAAAAGGATTTTTTATTGTAAAGATTTTGTTTAGTCTATTCAAAAATTCTTTAATACACAGATTTTGTGTCAGTATCGTTGTCAATTATTCATAGATGTCAACCACGTAGTATGTTTTTTATTTTTTTCAATTTCAAACATAACATTTTTTTTATCACATAATCCGAACCAACCATAATTGGATTGGATGGTGTATGACAAAAGTACCAAATTTTTATCAAACAAATCGGTTTGAAGAAAGTGAATTTCTTTTCTCTCAAAATCTTCTCACCAACCTCCCATTTTAGTCCATATTAATCAATTCATACATTTAGCACATAGAAAGACGGATGAAGAAACACCCATCAAGAAATTTAATTGAATCAGATATCAACACGATTGGTTTACACTTCAACCCACCAAGTAAATCCCCAATCCACATTCATCAAACCACCACACCCTGCCTCTCCATGGATACCTCGAGAAACACCATTCGTGTAATGGACTAAGGTTGCATGGATCACATATAAAAGATATCAGAAAATGCTCATATATCCCTCGATTTTGTCCATTAATCCCCGTTACACTATCAGAAGTTAGAATCATATAAAAAATAAGCGAACCTGTGATATTGGATCAACATTCACGAAAAGTATATGATCTAATTCTATGTCGAAAATTGTATCATTTAGGAGTGAAGTCATCTTTTCTAATTGCTATATTTAGAAGAAAATTATTTATGTTCAACTGCCACAGTGCTTCGAGAGTTCTAGTCAAGAACATGAAGTTACAAACTACACACGTTACAATAAAACAAAAAGGGTTTTCGTCAACAACATAAAGTTACAAATTACACGTTTTAGAAATAAATAAAAATTACAAACTACTTCATATGTTGAAAATAAATACCTAATATCTTTAGAAAATATTAAAATATATTTTAGATTTAAAATAAAATATTAAAATATATGATTAAAATACTTTTAAAATTTATTAGATTTTTTCTTGCTTTCTTATTTTAAGAGTTTAATTCTACTATTTGGCACCAAAAAAAAATACAATGTCAACAAAATGCCTCTATGAAATGATGCAATTGGTGGTACATAGCAGAAAGGGAGCACTATCCACGACTATGTTGAAACGAAGTTATCGGAACATTCTTAGATTGGAACATGTTAAGATGAGGGAAAATGACCGACCCTATATTGGAAAGGAAATGATTGAAACATTATGTTGATGGCATGCTTGTGATAGAAAGCAATTTACAATTGCTATTAAATATCATCAAGAAATTTAGACTAGAATCGTGAAAAGAAGTGCAACAAATAATGCCCAAAAATGAGCGTCTAAATCAGTCATCCTATTGAAGATTGGTAAGCAGCTTCCTGTACTTGAAGGTTGTATTGAATTAGGGTTCTTATAATTTACAATTTACAATAGAGGAGAACACCAACAATATCCACATTGGAGTTGCAAAATCAGTGATGAAGTAATAATGTAAGACACAACATATTTTGACATTAAGTAGTTAAAGACAACGAGTTGAGCTAGATGTTATGACTTGAACAGCAGTTCATAAACGAGTTGTGCCTGTATGTATTTGCATTTAAATAGGCATTCTCATTTAGGAAGTAATGCTAGTTTTCCTTCAATTTTGTACAGTTATTATCATTACATGCAAACTTACAAATTTACCAAAATCGATATGAATTGTACTCTATTCCAAACACAAGTGATAATTTTAAAAATAAACATTGAAACATTTTTTTGACTTGACAATGAATTCAATTACGGTAAATCACAATATCTCATCATAACGAATTGTCAAAGCAACTAAATTAAGAGAACAAAATTGGTTAAGTTGATCTAAATGATGCTACTGTCTGTGTAGGAAATAAATATCCTAAATCGAACAAAAGCATTTACAATGTGCGACCAAAATGTATGTACATCTACCGCAACAACCTCATGCATAAAATTTAATTTTAATCTTATCTTAATCTTCTACAGTCTGGATCTCACCCATCATGATCCGGTTACTCACAACATTAAATCCCAAAACTAAAGGGCTAACCTTTTTCCCCTTCTTGCCCTTCTTCTTTCCACCTCCTTTGGAGGATCCTTCAGTTTGGTCCACATCCTGTATATCTGCAGCTTTTGCTGATGCCATGCCAGCAGAAGCGCCACCAAGTCCGTTAACTTTCTTGTCATGCCTACTCTGGAAAGCTATGTCCAGCACATCCGATGGTAACAACTCTTTGTAATTGAGGAATTTATCAATGAATTGATGGTCAGGGTCATATGATCCAAGGTTTTCTATAAGAAGGGTCTCTGCTTCTGATCTGGATTGCTTCAAGCAAAATTCAAGGAAACTTGTATCTGCCATACCACCAAAAAGAGTTTAAGACATTTAATTGTGTATCAAGAATAACATGCTATAAACCATAAATCTATCAGCTGAACCATTCAAGCAAAGTGATAATAATAAACGAACATATACATCAAATTCTATACCCAGCATTAATCATTAATCCCCATGGTATCATATTTATACATTACACATATTTCACATATCATAAACCCGAAATAAAAAACTGAAATGGTACAAGTACCTTTTGTCCCAATGAGCTTAACACACTCATTCTCACACCAATCTCTAAAGCCCATGGCCTCTGAAAATTTAATCAAACAAACTATGCATCAGTAGTCTAGAGAATAATCAATTGATCAAGTTTAGAGGATCAAACAAAAGAACTCAATTGGATTAAACTAAGTAGAAGCAATATATCCTTTCCTACCAGAATGCTTAGTCATGGCATCTTTTTTCAGTTTCAGTGCCGAATGAGAAGAGGCAGGTGGTGATTGTAGAGGTCGCTCAGTTGGCTTGCCACTTGCTGATTTCTGCCGGGTTAAAAATCCTGGTGAATTACCTTTAAGGGGTACATTTTTCGACCCCCAGCTTCCCTGGCTAGCAAGCTGAGGAAAATCTGACCTGCTTACAAATACAGCAAGCAAATCAATCACAGCACATTGACTCTCTCCCTCAAAACTGGATATTTATATGCAAACAACTTTCAGTCATCTACACTTGGATTGAGTATTTTACTTAAGCAAGTCCAAGTCTTGTAATAAAAGGCACATAATTCTCCAAACCCCCAATAAAGCAAGAGAATGAGACAAAAGAGACTTATCCACAACAACTAAATTTTGGGAACCTAAGATATACAAGGTTAAAGCAACAACCGTTTTATATGCATTTTGCAAGCAGAAAATTAAAAAGCCTAACAACATAGGATATAAACAAAATAAACCATAGACTATAACCTATTTTTTAGCTAATAAACCCTGTTCTATACTCTACTTGCGGCATGTGATAAATAGCAAAATTGTACTCTACTTGTGGCATGTGATACACAGCAAAATTTAATTGCATGTTCGGTATACATACATGTATTATCAAAAGATGCAACAAAACTCAACAATTTCAGGAAGGTATGAAAATGCACATGGGCACAGTTTAGTGACCTTCATGGGAAATCATTCAAAAATAAAAACTGTCAAAGAGACGATTGTTCACACTCTTTAGAAAGATGCTTTTGGAGCTTATTTTGCTTTTGAAAAACTCTGTGGACAAAATATTCAGGATGTTTCGGTGGAAAAACTTCCATATAAACTAATCAAAATCAAACATGTATATACTTGATAAAACATCAAAGAGACAGAAGTCATACTGCTTAGTTTCTTGCTTGGATTGTTCAATTGGACCCCAGAACAAGTCATCGTCCCCTTTATATTTTGATTGATGAGAAGCATATGTATTTATCTGAATTGGAGAGGCAGCTTTAGATGGAGAGGAAGCTGAAATTGACCTTGAAGAAGTACTGCTCCAATTAGCTTGGGCAGGCTGTGATTTCTGAGGTGTTGGCATTGGGATCGCAGGCACTGCAGAAGAAGCTTTTCTCTCCTGCTCCTTCAAAATGTCCCGTAAGGAAGTCGGTTTAGGAACCCTACCAGAATCTGTAGACCATGCTGGAGCAGGAGATGCGATAGGTTGCTCCCGCTCACCTTTCCAAAGAACAAAGTCTCCCAGAGAGGGTCCTGCAGGGATTGAAGGCAATACTTCTTTCTCCTGCTGAGCAGACCGGGAACTTTTACCTTTTTCAATTGGACTTGAAGATATAGGTACTTCAGCAGAGGCAGCGGGAACTGGGGCTTTAACTCCTGAACCCTTTGATTTCCCTGACTTCTTTCGGCTTCTTTTAGATTCTTTTGCCTCTATGAAGGTACCATCATCAACTGGTTCTGAATGCACAACAATATCATGCAAAGACAATGTGCTATCTGGAACCTCTGCATCTGTTTCATTAAATTTCTTTAAAACTTCTTCAGCTAATAGATCATGCAGCGGACTTTTCTTGCTCTTAAGATTCTGAGAAGATTGAGATTTAACAGAAAATTCTGTATTGTCTTCTCTGTGACTTTCACTAAATACCTTAACAGAGTCTGGATTAGTCACCACCCCAGCCCAGGGAGTTGCCAGGCTCATAGAATTGACAGAAGCAGCGACATCAGATACAAGCATTTCAGTTTCTGCCTTTCTCTGTTCTTCCTGTTGAATTTCTAATAGCGACTTTGGCTTGACACTAGGAGCAGGTTTCCAGGCTCGTCCCGCAGGAGCTTCGGTATTTTGAGTGGAAACAGAACCAACTGTTTTAGACTCACCTGCAACGAATGTTTCAGTCATGTTTCTACTAACAGGGGCACTGACATATGTTTCATGTAGCCCATTGTTGTTGGTTTCACCTAACTCATTACAATTTGGTATTTCAACTTCCGACTGCTTTGGCTGCAAAGTTTTGTTTTTCAGCAATCCCTTTGCTTGGTCAGCAGATTGAGGTTTGTTTGATTTTTGCTTCTTAGACTTTTTCTCTGTAGCCTTTTTGGGTTCACGTGCTTCAACATTCCGTTCATCATCTCCCACAGATGGCTCAGCATTGGAGCTGTCTATTACAGCCAGCTGCTCTTGATGTGCAATATCCGATTTGAACTTCATATCTGAACCAAGATTACTAGCTGGGGGTAATTCAATCCCACTAGATACTGCTGAGGATATATCAACAGCAGGGGCATCACCCTGTAAATGTATTGAATTCTCAGAAGGCATAGAAGTTGCAGGTATGACAACATCCGGTTTTAAGGTGCTTCCTGGTACCTGCTCCAATGACTTAGCAGTATAGTCAAAAACAGAAACAGGTTCCTTCACAATGTGGGGTTCCTCTTTGGACCTGTTCAGATCATGCAATAGTGAACTCTCGACATGAGACGCTGGAGTTTGCTTCTGATACTTATCATTAATTTGCTCAGCAAGAGTAGGAGCCCAGTTATTCTGAGGGGCAGTATCCCCAAATAACTGGTGAGGCAGACGTATAGTTGAAGCTTTACTGGTAACCGAATTGCTGGTGTCGTGGGTGACTTGAAGATGCAAATTCATAGAACTGGTATTAAGTTCATTATGCACACTAGGAATTGGTATCTGGGAGCTCATGGGAAAAATCTCCTGAGGTGGTTGAAGTTGAGAAGGATCCACACGCAAATTCCCCATTGGTAATCCACTTTGCAACTGTCCATAAGATGAATTGCCAAAAAGCTGGCTAGACTGTTGATCCTGCAACATTTTGGAAAGCAATTGCTGCTGTTGTTGCCGCAAGAACAGCTGCTGCTCTTCCTGCTTCTGTTGCTGCTTCAGTAACAGGAGTTTATCTAACAGGGGCAATTGAGGAGCTGAAGCAGCTGCTTGAGAATGCAACTGCAACAAATATTGCTGTTGCAGCAGATTCATTATTTGTGGATCTTGTGGTATTCCAGAAGAAAGTAACTTTTCTGCTGTCAAAGCACCAGCTGGGTTATCAGTAGCTTGAGATAGTAAATTGCTTAGAGACAACTGATTTTGCGGTGTCAGCCTTTGTTGTTGAATTCCAAACGGCATTTGAAGGAAATTCTGATCATGAAGGGAGTCAATTTTATTATGAAGGAGATCCAATCCACCTTGTACGGGATTATTTGGCCATCCAGCAGTACCATTATTTATGCCTGCAGATGTCCTGTCGGAGGATAATCCTTGGATCATCGACAACAACTCGGAATTTTGGGACTGAGATTGACGTGAATTGTCACTCGCTGAAGACAAGAGACTTGAATGCAGTGACACATCAGGGACATCTGATTTTGGAGCAAGGGATGCTGGATCCTGACCCGGCCAATACGGATAAGAATTGGGTAGGGACATCTGGCGTTCAAGTGCTAACCTCTTGGCAAGCAAATACATGTTTCCACTATCTACTCCTGATGGGCCCAGATTACTAGTGTTATTACCAGCAAACCCTTGAAAACCTGAATAGCATATATAAAAAATGTTGTCAAACATTACTCTCCAAAAAAACAGAGTAAACATAGAGTGCGTAGACGAAAAAGGGGGAAAAAAATCATGGTATTGATATAAATTTATATTCAAATAAACATATGGAAAAGAATTAAACAAAGCAGGTACAACCTTCGGATACTGCCAGGTTGTTGAGTGTAGGACTACTCTTGTTACCAGACATGAGTGACTCAAGAAACCTATTTTCAACTCCAGTATCAGAAACCGGTCGATGTCTAGAATCACTTTTCAACATCTCAACCTCACTCAAGCCAGTGAGGGTATTTCCAAATGTACCAGGATTTTGGCGGTTAGTTATTTCTGCTATGTCATTCGGTTTTGGTGCAGGAAATCCAGGTGGTGGTCGGGCTTTAGCTCGCAAATGTGGCATGACATCACCAAGAGAAAACCATGGTGAGTCAACAGCTGAATTTTCCAGACGAACAGGTAAATCAATACCAAAATATCCAGCCTCAAACCATCCAATAATATCAATTCCTTTAAATGGTCCTTGGATTTGACCCTTAGGGTCTTTATACAGAAGGGATAACTCCTCTGGAGCAGTTGGTGCTACTCTTCTTGTTCCAAGTTCACTTTCCAAAATACCAGACAGCTGTCTCTTTACAATGGGATCTTCACTTGCTTGCCACTTACCTACTTCTTTGGAGTCGGATACAAAACCCAAATTATTTTCCCATTGACTATGAGGATCCTTTGGCAGGTGTGTACTCGCATCTGATTTCCTTTGTCTAACATCACTAGGTACATCTCTGCTATTGTGCAAGAGTGTACTTGTGTGTTCACCTGCTGGCGTGGCTCGCCATGCAGATCCCAGATGAGGAGAACTATTTCCTTCAAAGGATGAATCTCTATTACTGGACAACTCATCAGATACTTTGTAAGAACCCCCATCTTCTCCTCTATCTGTGCATAGAAGTTATTAGAAAAACTCAGAGTATGGGCATTAAAAGGATATGATACTTGTGAAATGCCCAAAAATTTAAACACGTAAGCAAATCTGTGTTTCACTTGATTTATTTTACACACATGGATCCGGAAGGATTAGGAAAGAAACAATATCAACTTGATAATGAGCCATAACACTTAAAACATGGTGGATACAGGGAAAAAACATAGAGTGAAACTCATTAAGAACTAAGCTTGTTTGTTGTGATGTAAACAAATTGAAGAAGTTTAGCACTATATGTTATAAAATAGATGGCACCATGAAATTCAAATAGAGAGATAACAACATATAGTTCGATGTTATAAAAAATACCACAATTCCATGGTTTTATATCACTAGTCATGCCTTAATTTATTAACCTTTTGGAGAATACCTTAAGATACCTGTATCTTTTCAATTTAGTTTAGGGAGCTAAAACTGAGTGTTTACTGATTACTTTTAAGCACAATTCATATGAACAACTCAACAGTATTACCAATGACGGTCTATAGCCACAGTATAAATATGGTGTTGCGGCCTATGGCAGATGGCACACAATCCACCATGTCACAATGCCATGGCAACAATTCAATAATAATGAAACTTAGAAGGCCGCAATCACATTCTCGGAAATTAGTACCAAAGCCAACAAAAACAATTCATTTCCAAAAGTTATCCTACACCTGAACCTGTCTAAAAGTATATATCCCAAGTGTACCTTGGAGAGGAGTGATTCCAGGCTTCATTCGTCTAGTATGTGTAAAATCTGTTGAGCCTTTTCCTTCTTTTGTCACTTGAGGTGCACTGCTACTGATTATTTCCCCTTTGTCAATACCATTTAAGACAGACTGTTCAAACAGAAAAGCAGCAGATTAAAATCATGAGAAAAGGGAGACTGTACAGAAATGAACAAAGAGACTATGTACCAGTTCCTCAGAATTTGGTGTCGTAAGAGCAAGTGGCTCCAATGGTTCTTCCTGTGTAAGATTCGGAACCTGCACAAAATCATCAACAAATTTTTTATTTGTACCCATATTAGTCACTCTGTACACATCAAGCAATTTTGTCCTGTTGTATCTGAAGGGGCAAGGTTCTTCATGTCCACTTTCAACATTTTCCAGTGCAGTTCCAGAATACGGGCTATTTAAAGGGCTACCACCAGAGCCACCACGGCCCTGTCCAAGACTGAAGAGTGGAGGTGTAGTCTCCCCACGACCACGACCATAGGAAAATGTAGAGACTTGTTTGTTTGGCGGTGTACTTTGGGAATGAGGAGGCTCTACCCTTCCACGGCTTTGTGAAAAGTTTGGTCTCCATGGTCGAACGTGTTCTCCTTCCTTCTCATCCTTCCCATGAGACAAACCTTTATCCTGATGTATATCACCATCTTTTCCAGAGTCACTCCATTTTTCACGACCTTCTGGCTCCTTATCATTGGGACCCCAGCGTGAGTTCCACTTGCTCTCACGCCGTTGATCATAGTTAGCTTCTCGGTTTCCCGAATCATTCCATCTATGACTATCAGATGTAACACGACGTGCTTCTCCTAAGTTCTTTGGAGCTGAATTTTCACCCCATCGGTCCACCTTCCGAGAATCACCCAAGTCTTTGTCCCCATCCCTCCAACGGTCCTTACGAATGGAGGACTTAGTGTCTCTCTCTTCATCACGCCAACGATCACGGCGTCCACTTTCTGAATCAAACATGGATGGTCTAAAGACATCCTTCCTCTTCTGGGCATCAAGTCCATCCTCTCCATCACCATATGTCTTCATGGTCTCTGGGCGGCTGCCATGTGACGGGTTTGAGATCACACGGTTTTCCTGTGTCATGAGAAACAGATAAGAGGAAAAGCAGACTTAGAATAAATTATAAACTACTTTTGGAATGATGTAGCTGCACTTAAATCTTATTTTGCATGTAAACATTCCACAAAATTATACAAACAAAAACAAGCATCCAGAGGTAGTGAATACACACCATATTTCCTGTTCCAGATTTACTCTCCCCTGGCTTTGGCAGAAGCCATTGCGGAGAAAGCGGAATAGAAACATCAGAGCCTTGGACATCTGCATAAAAGAGAGAGAAGCTTCAGTTAAAACAAAAAAATAAACCATTGCCATAAGCTATTAACCTTCATTTCAGCAAGAGAAAAAATATGTATACATATGAAGCATGTAAAACCTAAAAATACAGCCTTAGACCATAACATAAGTTAGAACAGAGTTTGTCAGGCACTTAAATTTCACATGGAAAAGGAAAACTTTCACCATTTGAAATAACAATAGCCATTAATTGCCCTCTATTCTGTTCTAAGATCTAACACACGCATGTAAACCCACTACAGTACCAACAAAACATAAGAATAAAAAATGAATCGAGATAGAATTTATGCATTGATACTCTCTAGCAGTAAGATGCTGAAATCAATTGGTTGAATAAGATCAAGCCAAGTGATGTTGATTGTGTGGAGTACAGCATTAACACTTACTGCGTCAAAAATGTCTAATGCCTAATAACAATTCAGGCATTGAGAATCAGGAGTTGAAATGTGGACAACGGAAGTACAAAGACATCAATATAGTCCATCCAAATACTCTTAGCTAAAATGTTAAATATATACACACACACAAGATTAAAAAAACACGTGATAAATTGTGCCGAAAAACTGAGAAAAGGAGCAACACTACAGATCAGTATATATCAATACAAAAAAAAATATTTTTTTTCTAATTAAGTTAGCAAGCAGACAAATTAATAACTATAATACCGAATATTTTCCATTTCCAAGCATAAGAAACTAATATCCCAAAATACAATCTGAACCCCAGAGCAACAAAATCAACCAAATATCTTCACACAAAAAATTAAATAAATAAATATAAATACAGTGACGTTCACTGCACTGTAGAGCCGTAAACTTGCAAACTCAAACTTACAACAAATGCAGCACATACGAAAGTCACTGATAATTAACAATTCGCACAGTCACAAACTTCGTATAAGAAATGCGGCGTGTAAACCCTTCAATAGCGACGAATTCGTCAATGTCAAAACAAAACCCTAAAATTGGAGTTATTAACAAAAACAAGAAAACAAAACCCGAAGTTGCTAACAGGCGCTAGGGTTTATGAACGAAAATGATAAACCAGATCGAAGATGAAACAATCGAAGCTAAAAAAATGAAAAGAAGTTATAATTATAATTAAAAGACTAGAACCTTTGGAGATCTGAAGTGGAGGTGCAGTGTTAGCGTGGTGACGAGTATCGGAGGTTGAGTTTTGAGCCATGGATGATGATGGCGTTGATGATCAACGAACAAGATTGAGTTAAGAAGGAACCGAGTGAACACACTGAGACGAAAACTCTTCGATGTGAGAAAGAGAGAGATAGAGAGATGATGGCCGAACGGGAAAGGGTAAGGAGAAAACGTAGGTTAAGCCTTCAACACAATATAAATGTTGAGTGTACACGTTAATACTATGGAACTTAGGAGGCGCACGTTAGTGATTGCCTCTCTGATTCTCGGGATAAAATTACCACGCGCCTTTGAGATTATCGTGCTTGGCACGTTTGCATGTTTTGATGTCTGTGTATAGCACGCGCGTTTGATGGTGAGAAATATTGAAATTGTGGAAGTATTTTTTTTTTCTTTTGTGTTGATAGAATTTTCCCTCCGTATTTTTGGATTGCTTTCAGTTTCAGTGGTGCTCTTACTTTTTGCACTGAACTTGTTTTGGTAACGTAGGATTGACCAATCCCTTTATTTGATGAGTGAACTGAACTAACTGAATGTTTAACCTAGCTAAGGGTTAGTGGTTACGGGTGGAATAAGATTCCATGCAGCCAAACAACTATTGATCATGATGGTGGAATCTAAATCAATATATAGAAGAGATTGTTTTTAGAATTAGTTGATCATTTATTTTATAATTGGAGAGTTTTGAGTTATTATTCAAATTTTGTAATAAAATAACTATAATTTGAAATTATTTGAATCACATAATGTATTACTATTTATATTTATTAATCATTTATATATTATTGTGGAAACTACAAAATAGATCATTTAACAAGTTGGAATTAAAACTTTTTAAATTATTTTATTATAAATTTAAACCCGTTTATTCTTTAATAGGTAAGTTTGTAGATTCTATTGTTTCCATGGTTGTGGTGTATCCTTCCTTACTCACTCTCTCTATCCAATTCATACCATATGCACCCCCTCTTCTAGTAACAAGGCTCTGATACCACGCTGGCCGGGAGCCTTCCATACCATAAGATGTAGTCTTAATTAAATCATCATCAAGCCGAGATAACAAACAGACATACCTAGGCATACAAATCTCAAGGCACAGATTATGATTTAAGGCTAACATCTCATGATAGAAAGGACTGTAGCAAGGATCAATGGTCTGATGTTTTCTGATACACAAGATCCCCATAACTGAGGCGAGTGTAGAGCATACTTGCATCTCTTATAGGGTGTTTATGATATAAACATAATAGCTAGAGCTTTCAGAAAGATAAGAGAACTTAGAAGAACATGTTAGTATACAAGAACACTTAGGATTTTATTTCAAGTTCACTCTGAATCCAAATGTTACAACATACCTCCTTATATAGCCAAGGAGTTACATAAGGGACAAAGTACAAACTATTCATGATAATGCAAAGATAAGCATTATTGGAATGCTTTATCATGATGGGAGACACAATCATGACAACTTTTGACTATTTTGCCATAATTATGACACCTTTTGACTATAATGGAAGACATAATTATGATAGCTTTTGACTATTATGCCATATAGGCATAATTATGACACATTTGGACTATTTTGCCACATTATTTTCACTATCTTACATGGGCATACGAAATACAATACTTATACAGTACACATACATGGCTCTTTGATACATGTTCTTGTGACTCATTATCCCTTACGGATAGGCTCGTGACTTGGAGACATATTCTGATCAGACAAATACCCTTCAGTGAGATAATTGCGAAAATAATCTGGCTCGTACAACCAGATGTCCTCCAATATTTCCCTTAAAGATTCTTCATGAAGACTTTCTGAAGCGTCGAGATCCATTGAATTTTCTTCAAAATTCATTGCTGCAAATTGTTCTTCAATTTTTATTTCAGTGTTTTGTTCTTGTTGAGTAGAGCTTTCTCCAATTTGAATTTCCACTTCTTGCCATTAGGATCTCTTGAGAATTTTATGTCCTTCTTCTTGGACTTCTTTAGGGTTAACTGGTTGCCACTGGGAATGAAGATTTCCATGACTGATACAAGTTGTATCGACCTGAGTTTTTTCTTGATAGATATTAATGAAATTGAGATAATCTATTAATTCCTTTATGACTTTTAAACTTGGAGGATAATCATCAATGGTTTCCCATACATCAGCATAATTCGAACTAATGAGGAGTTTAGTTCTAGAATCAATCTGATATGGCCTGTGTATAATGAAGACCGTTTTGAGTTTGCTTATGGCATCCTGTGCTAATCTTCTTCCTTTAACTTCTTCTAAGACTAATTCCAATTGTTTTCTCCACCATTCTAGTGGAGAGTACCATTCAAGTACAGTCCATATTAATGATTTGTGATTCTTTGCTTCCACAAGATGGTTGTACATTGCTTCAGTCGGAACATAGGCAGGCATGACATACAGACTAGTTGCACACCAGATATACCACAAATGGTTTTCAGTAAACTTAAGCTGTGGGTCTATCTTAAATGGTAAATAAAAGGGTGTGTCTATCTGAAAGGGAGACCGATCTGGGAGCTTTCTCATGTCCTTCATAATCTTGGTCATGAAGTAAAAGAGGTTGTTCCTAGCGTACTCTTTGAGCCGAGATGGGGAGAAAGACGAGTCTATTCCAGGAGGAAAATCTTTGAAGGTGGAGCCATGGGCTGGTAGTGGTTTGACCATAAATATGAGTGGAAAAATGTGTTTTTTAGTGATGACCTGGATGGGTTTTATGGGTCTGGAAAGTAAATCAGGAATCAGATTTTGATTTCCTTTGATATGTTTTACCGTAAAATCATATCTTGAGAACCAATCTTTGAGCCTAAGAGCTTGTGGATCTGGAGGCATCTTGTTTTTAAATTCGAGAATCCTGGGAAAAGAATAATTATCCATCTGAACTTCAAATTGGTAACCCCTCAAGTGGAAATCGAATTTTTGGATTCCTAATTTGACTGCAAGTGCTTCCTTGTAAGTGGTGTGGTAATGTTTTTCGGCTTCTTTAAATTGTCCACTCGCGTGACCACAATAATGTTTTACCCCATTAATTTCTTCTATTAAGACCGCGCCCCAATAATGATCACTCGCATCAGTTTGCAGAATTCTTTTCCCATTTCCTGGAATCTTTAGGGCAGGTGGAGTTTGTGCAATTTTCTTTAATGTTTTGACGGCTTCAGTATGCTGTGATTCCCATGGCGGAGGATTTTTCCTAAGCAATCGTGACAGTGGGCTTATGTATCTGGCAAGCTTTGGGATGAAATTTCTGATATAATTAATTATACCAAGAAATTGCTGAATTTGTTTGGTGGTGAGATTTTTATCAGGGAAATTTAACAGTTCTTGAGCAATGTGAGGTTGAGGTTGATATTTCCCTTGAGAAAAATGCATTCCTAGGAAATCAATCTCTGTTTGGGCTAGCTGGCTTTTCTTTTCAGAGAGCATTATTCCATGGTCTTGGGCTATTTTGAAGAATTTGCTCAATAATTGTTTATGAGCCTTTTCATCTTTTGAGAACAACAGGACATCATCAATGTAGATGAGGATGCTATCGAGGATAGGCTCAAAATTTTTTGTCATGGCTTTCTGAAATAGCGAGGGAGCTACCTTAAGTCCAAATGGTAATACTGTCCATTGGTATTGGGCATTAGGAATGCAGAACGCTGTTTTGTAACGATCCTTGGGTTCAACACCCAGTTGCCAAAATCCTGATTTCATATCAAACTTTGAGAAGATCTGAGCATCTTTGAGGAAGATGTTTAAAGAAGAGGTCTTTGGAATAGGAAATTTATCGTCTTTCAAAAAATGATTAAGAGGTTTATAGTCAATTACCAACCTCTTTTTCCCTCTTATTTTCTCAGACCTTTTTTCTACATAAAATGCTTGGCAAGCCCATTCATATTTCGTGGGCTCTATCAATCCTAGTTTGAGCAGCTGATTGCATTCTGCTCGGGCTAAAGCTAAGTCCGACGGGCTCATTCCTGGATGAGTAGCTTTGGTTGGATTAATATCTTCATTGAGCTTGAAGGGAAGTTGGACAAAAAAGTCTTTGTTTGTCCATAACGGTTTTGGATGAAAGAATTCCCCATGATTGTCCGCACAAAGTTTCAGCAGTTTAGATTTGATTTCTTCATACCCAGCAGGAACTTCAAAAAGGGAATATAACTTTAATATTCCTGAATAGGGTTTAAATTCTCGTTTGTATTTGATTCCTGTAGGGAGAATTTGGAGCCTATTTGTTGCTGAATAGACATCCATTCCAACAACAATATCTTTATTTGGGAGGCTACTACCAATGACCTTTGTCCAAACTATGCATTCTGGGAAGAATCTGATACCAATCTTTTCTTTTGTCATCGGATCTGTTCTGAAAGTTTTGCCATCTGCTGCTACAAAGTATGCAGCATGCTTCGCCCATGCTTTTGTAGGGAGAATGCTTGGGTTCATCATTGTTATCTGTGCACCAGTGTCCATGTAAGCTATGACCTTTTTGGGATGAGAAAATTTTGAGGCGAGGACATGGATTTCAACACAAGGGAGAGGAGGAGTAGGTAAGGTACTTCCTATTTCTTTGAATGAGTAAATAGGAAAACGTCTGTCATCTTCTAATTCAGCATATGTTGCTTCATCTGAAGAAGAGTTATCTGTGGAAGAGTCTTGAAGAGCGAAAATTGTGTCTTCATCAGCAGAGCTTTGTTCGGAAAATAAGGATTCCAGATTACCTTCTAGTGGTTGGAGAGAATTGATCATTTTGGCAGCCTTGTTGGATTTGTTGGGGCATCTTTTAGAAAAATGTCCTTTTTCTCCACAAACAAAGCATCTTTGATTTTCTCTCTTTCCTCTGAACGACTTCTTTCTAAAAAACTTTAAAGCCTTCCTTTTCTTTGCTTTCTTGAAGATCTTGGAAGGTTTGGTGAAACTTTTATGATGTTGCTTTTTTCTTTTTGAACAACTGCATTTGTTGTCTTTGCACTTGATCTCTAAGTAGGGCTTTTTGCAAGCCTTAACGAATTTAGATTTTTGTTGTACAATCTCTGAGAAATGCTAGTGTAATCTGCATAGCTTTTCAAGTGCTTCTAATGTTATTTGATGAATCTGGCCGAGACTCAAAACTTTGATATCCCTATGGGAAGCTGCTATCATCTTATGAATTTCTGGTTGTAGCTCTTGAGGCAATGAAGAGATATATGTATTTTTTAGACTATGATCATTAAATCCATTAAGGACATAATATCTCTGAGTCATTCTTTGATAATGTCTTTCAAGATCCTTAACTTTAAGTGAGCAGCACCTCATCTCATAGAACTCTTGCCTGTTCTTTCTGTCAAATATTTCCATATCTCCAATAAATTCACCGTGAAGAATTCCAAGGACAGCAGCAGTGTTTACTAATCTGTGTAACTCATCTTGTTTTAATGGACCAAGGTTATACCATTCCTTTAATGTGCCGGTCATTCTGCAACAAAATTCTTCAATGATCTTGTAAGTATCTGCGCTTGTTTTCATCATTTGAGTGTCAAGCCAAGCGCCGAATTCGAGGAGTCTTTTCCTCCACATACTAGGCGGTATATCATCAAGTGTGAACCATGGTCCACTATTTATCTTTGGTTTTCCCGAGGCTGGATTTTCTTCGAGTGATTCTTCATAAATGGATCCTTCTTCTTTCACATTTACCATGAAAAATTTGGAAATACTTCCATAATTCCTCTCGGATTCTGATTCTTGTTCTGGTACTGATGAAAAGGACTCAAATCTTTCATCACTTGATGGATCTTGGGAAGAATCATCTTGTCCAAAAGAAGAGGAGTCTTCTAGAAGAGAGTTGGTTTCTTGTGGAAACGTTTGGCCTTCGGTGATCGTCATGGCTTGGAAGCTCTTTTCTGGAATTTCTTCCCTTTGGATTTTTGGGGGAGGCGTTTCAACAACATCCTGAGAATCAGATGATGATACGCTCAAACAAGTAGTTTTTTCTTTTGATATAGATGTCGAGGTCTTGGTGGTTCTATCAGGTTTTGGTCTATAGGCTGAGGGTATGTATTTGACATAATCTGGAGGTGATGATGCATAGGTAGGGTAAAAAGGGGATACCTTTCTTGGACGTGAGAAGTATGATGGAAAACTAGGAGGGTTGAGGAAAGGATCCTCAACGGGTTTTAGTTCTTCCTCTTTGGAGGCTTTCAAGAAGTCATCAATCTCTTTTACTTGGGTTTGTAGACTTCTGAATGCTCTTTCCTTTCGGTCAAAATCTTGGCCAAAAGTTCTTTCATCCAACATCTTTCTCAAGTCATGCTCTAAATGAGAGACTTGGGCTTTTAAGGTCTTGTAATGCTTCTGCATTTTTTGAGACAGAAATTTGAGATCGTCATCTGTTTCTTCTATTTTTTCCGCGATCTTATCCATTTTTCTGTTTAGATTATGAAGAGAGTCATTTTGAGCAACCATGTTTTCCGGTTGCCAATTTAGAACCTCTTCTGCTTGAGTTAAAGGTTTGAGCTTTCCGTCAGGTTGAACTTCATTGGGCTGAACGAAAGGTTTAGATGATCTGTTTGTAATCAGATCCACTTTCCTTTCTAGAGCAGGAAATTGTTGGTCATATTCGGTTGTAGCAGAGTACATGAAACAAGGAATTGGCTGGGTATTTTTTGGAGGGTCTAGAGGTTTACAATAATCTAAAGGTGACCAAGAAACAAGAGTAGGGTCATTTGGCGGCAACAACTTTTCTTTTCTGAGAATTTTAAGTGCTTCTTTGTAGATAGGAAGAGGCTTTTTCCTATCATGAATCCCTACCCATGGACCGTTGTCAGGATCCAGATTTCTCCTTGGTGGATGAGGTGGCCTACATATCTCTTTTCTTTTGGGAAGGATGATATTTCTGTCGATATCATCGTCATCCAACCAACAGTCACATCCTGGGTCGCACTTGCTGGGATCTACATCCCAGATGAAATGGCCGTCTATCTTGTCTGTATAGATAGGTTCTCCTTTAGCAGTGACAGCATGAATAGGACACCAATCTTCTTCGAGTATTGGTTGTATCATCATGGTTTGGAAAATAGGAGAGGCCGAGCTTGATCCTTCTTCTGGTTTTTTGAAGATTGTTTTAACAGTTCTGTCAACAGATCTCCTAAAAGTGGCTTCTTGGGATTGTATTGGTCTTCTGTCTTGGTGGAGTCTTTCATAGTTTGTTATCCATTCCAGGGGAATTAGTTGGGTTAATTCCTCTCTTGTGATTCTCCTTGGGATCTGGACGATGAAGGGTATGTCCTCTTCTCTATTGGTGACGATCAATAGTGAATCAGAAGAACATCCAGAGAGTGGCAGATCTATGGAATGATTTTGGAGACGATAGATTATCTGATGATGAAGAGTTGCAGACAAGGCTTCTGGGACTTGATCAGATCCAGTAATTTGAACTTGGACCTTCAGCCTCGTAGAAAGAGTTATGTCATTGAGACTCACATTGTAATTCGGGAAGATGGTGAGGACCACACTTCCAGCATGGAGAGATGTCAGGACAGTCCCTATGACAGCATTTTCGTAGTGTAAGTAGCTCGAATCTAGGAGAGCTATCTTGCAGAAGACAGGCTGATTTTTCCTTCCATGGAGAGAAAGGATTAGTCTTACGGCTCCAAAGTGGAGAGCTGTGTAGCCTTCAGCCTTCTAGTGATTTATGAGATTCTGAGGAATCTCTAAATCGACGTATTGTTCCTGATTCGTTGCTTTAAGACTACACTGATCCAGTCGAGATGACTGTACATATTCTTTCATATGTGGACGATTTGTGGAAATAAGGTTTCTAATGGATCTAGTAATGGATCTTTGTCTCTTAAAGATATTATAAGGGCTTAAAAGGGGAGGTATGGTTTCAGTGATTTGAGCATCCTCCGAAACATAAGAATACTCAATGAGATTTTCTATCTTATTAGAGATGGTCTTTTTACAATTTTTTAAATATGCCACGTCTCTGTTTTTTTAGTTAAAAAAATTGATGAAGGGGATAAAATTATTAGAATTTTAAATAGATAAACTAATTTTATAAATTAATAAAAATAAAGATGTTAAAATTATAATTAATTTAAATTAAAATTTGATTTTAGCTATCTGTGTCTTTTGTTATTAAATTAAAAGTAAAAATTAATTAATGTCATTTATATGAGTTTGTTATAGTCATGAATATGCATAGGGTACTCATCTTCATAGGGTTTTTATAGTGTTAATGAAGTAATTGAAAATTTCAAATAATTTAAAATAAAATAAAAAAATTCAATTGCATTATCTTTATTTATATATTTTTTTATTTGGATAGAGTTATGACTTATTTAATACGGTAGTTTATATAAATTTTGAAAGTCACACCACAAAAAATTTAAAGTATTTAGAAATATCAAGGGATTCATTTGTAAAATTTAATTTAATTATAATTTTGCTCCTCTTATTTGATTTGATTTATAAAATTATTTTTTCTATTTTAAAACTCAATAAAGTTAATTCCTCTCTAAAAAAATAGTGAACATGGTTGTACGTGATCGTTTTGGATTGAGTTTGGCCAAAATCGATACTCAAACCGTGTAGGGAACACTAGGTTGAGTCTGGTAAGTAAATAATTTGTTACAATATTAGAGTTGGTTTAGGTTAACAAACTCATTTATGAGTTTGATAGGATAATGAATTATTCGTATTCATTTTTATTTTATTTTTTATTGTTAACCATGGGAACATTTTAAGAAACTAATATATATAAACATACAATGGGATAACATGGATAACATTAATATTTTTTAATAATGGATAACATGGGATTATTCATATTCATTAATATTTTATTTTTTATTATGAGTTTTATTGTTAACCATGGGATAATGGATAACATTAATATTCCCCCAAAAATATAGTGTAATGTATTTTCATTATTTTTTTAGCAACTGATATATATAAACATACAATTAATTAGGATATCAAAATTATAAAATATATTTATTGCAAGCATCAATATAAACAAAGTTACAAGGTTATATTTTCAACCATCAAAATAACTAAAAGTGCAACATCTTAACTTAATCAATTAATTTTTAAGAACTGGATCACCTTAGTAAAATTGGTTGCGTTTGGTTTTATCCGGTATCCAAATTTTTTGAGCAAGATTATATTTTGTGAAATGAAACCAGAATCGTTCATTCACACTAATTACTTCGACTCAAACCATTTTTTTGAATCGATCCGGGTTGGGTTTGTCAGGTTGGTTGAGTTGGACTAATCCATGAACAACTTGTTGAGACAAAATCTCTCAAATAATTTGAATGATAACAAAATTACTTAATAGATTATGATTGTGGTTAATAACTAATATGTGTTTTTGAGTGAATTCATATAAGCAAACATGTTATTAATCATTGAGGCAAAAAGGAGAAAAATGTGATCCAAATCTGGAAGATTAAAATTCCTGAGGATGGTCTCACATAGAAATTAAAGCTTTAAATCTGCACAACATGTGTCCTCACCAGAGGTAATGTTTTTATTCATTAAAGAAATGCACAACAGTATCAAATAATGAATAAATAAAATATTTGAAATAAAGAAGTTAGAAGGCCAAAGGAATAGGTACGAGAATGGGGAAATCTAGACAAGAGGATGACAGTGCTAGGCTGAAGGACGGTTCAATAAAGTTGAAAGCAACCCATCGAACATATGCAAAGGCTAAAATCAGATCATTTATTGTCCTTACATGAATGAATACATGAAGAAGTCAAGTTACAAAAAGGCAACAACAAACAAGCTAAAAATATAAGCCTTCACATGTTATGATAAAAGCAGACATGAACCTCATATAGGAGGATGGCAGTCCTATGTAAGTGGGTGACTCTCTATTGTCAACATCACTCTTAAAAATTGGAATCAACCTAGTCCTTAAAATTTCTGAAAATGTTGTAGTTCACATAGTCAAAGAAACAGCCTTACATGCTTTGAAAAAAAAAAGACGCCTCAAGATCAAGTTCCAAGGAAGTTGATCTTCCTACTCGAGGATGGCCTCAGTCAGTCTAAAAACAGCTGGATGGCAGTTCTATAAATATGGTGAAAGACCTTTGATCTTTTGTAATGAATTCCAACGATCATCAAGAGCTTGGCACATGAAAGGAACATCATAAGACATATAACAAAGCATGTATAAAAATCTATAAAAGGTAGCAAGCTCTTCATCATCAAACATATAACAATATTGCATAAAAATATCAAGTATTTTAAAGCTATCAATAGCAATACTCATCATCTCTTCATACTTTCTTTAATTCTACATTAGATATTTGTAAATCCTTTTAGAAAGTATTTAGAATCAATCACTCTCATATCATTCTGTAATTTCCACGTGAGATACACTTGAAAATATTTGAAACTTAATTGTAAGCTCGATGAAGCTAAAGAATACACGATTTGTAATCATCCTCGGTGATAGGTTGATATGTTTGGATGGCAGTCCTATGTAAGAGGGTGACTCTCTATTGTCAACATCACTCTTAAAAATTGGAATCAACCTAGTCCTTAAAATTTCTAAAAATGTTGTAGCTCACATAGTCAAAGAAACAACCTTACATGCTTTGAAAACAAAAAGACACCTCAAGATCAAGTTCCAAGGAAGTTGATCTTCCTACTCGAGGATGGCCTCAGCCAGGCTAAGAACAGCTGGATGGCAGTTCTATAAATATGGTGAAAGACATTTGATCTTTTGTAATGAATTCCAACGATCATCAAGAGCTTGGCACATGAAAGGAACATCATAAGACATATAACAAAGCATGTATAAAAATCTATAAAATGCAGCAAGCTCTTCATCATCAAACATATAACAATATTGCATAAAAATATCAAGTATCTTAAAGCTATCAATAGCAATACCCATCATCTCTTCATACTTTCTTTAATTCTACATTAGATATTTGTAAATCCCTTTAGAAAGTATTTAGAATCAATCACTCTCATATCATTCTGTAATTTCCACGTGAGATACACTTGAAAATATTTGAAACTTGATTGTAAGCTCGGTGAAGCTAAAGAATACACGATTTGTAATCATCCTCAGTGATAGGTTGATCTGTTTGAACATTAGTAAAATCTCACAAGAGTGTGAGAACTGAATGTAGCCTTAATTGGATGAACTAGTATAAAAATTATGTGTGTCGTTCTCATATTTTTCTCTCACCCTTTTGCTCAGCTCATATCTGAAGGTTTGAAAAAACCCATCATCGGGCTTACCATCCTCTGCGAGAGGATAGTTTTAAAAACACTTAAAAATTATTTTTAACAGCAAAATCTCTATTCAACCCCCTTTCTAGTGATTTTTAGCTACATCACAACCCCAGTGAGGAGACATATTTAAATGGTGTGATATATGGTGTTACATTATTGATATTCATCAAATTACAATAAAACTTTTGAAAATTTTAAGTTTAACTAAATAGCACCCGTAGTTTCTTAACTTAATTCTATATAACGGCTTTAGTAATTGTATAAGTCTTATTTGAAAGTAATTGTTTACATTTGTAAGTTATTCAAACGAATTGAATTACTTATAATCAACATTACAGTAGTAAACTTAAAACTATTGTATTTCGTAAATAGCAATTAAATTCAGATCCGAATAATACATATTGTTACAGAGAAGGAAAATAATTATAATTAATCTGATTTAGAGTGTGTACTATCGTGTTCATCCCGTCTGCATTTATATTTATGTTTAATTTAAATATTTATTTATTTTTATATTTTAATATTTATTAATATCATTGATCTTTAGAAACAGAAAATAAATGTTTACAGATTTAAAAAAATAAAAAATATTATGACAACCAAATAAAAAATTGTAGTTTTATAACTAATAGTTGTGCGTTATTAATTGTGATTTTATACAACTTCATAAAATATAATTATAAATATTTGAATATTTTATTGTAACGTGAGATCATTTAAAATGCATTTGAATGTTTTGAGGTAATAAAATATTTTAATTTATAATATTTGATAAGTTGAATAATTTTTAAATTTAATTACAACAATTACAAATAAAAGTACATGTTTTTTTTTTAAATATGTTTTTGTTTTTTAAATATGAGTACGGTACCCTGTACTATAATCCTATATCTAAACTCTACCCATTATACAAACAATATTAATATTTTATGCAAATGATTAAATTCAAATACGTGTCTTGTGTACTACACATTTACTTATAAGCGTTAGTGATATTTAACAAATTAAATGAAGTTGATATTTCAAAGTTACTTTAGCATGTAGTTTAATTCAAAGTTGCCTCTAATAGGTGAAATTTCAAAGTTAACTTGATCAAAATTGTGAATAAAAAAAAATTGATCAAAATGATTATAGCCAAACATCCATTTCGTGCTCAAAAGAAAAGAAACTAACATCACATCATGTTATTAAAATAAATTAAAAATCAAATAATTTATAATTCTTGTATTTTCTCTAACTTTTTCAAGGACCCATATTATTATTGAGCTTGTAAAACTAGCCTAAATTACCATGAGAGGAGATCTTTCTATGTTAACTTTCCATTGAGTTTTAGAGGGACAAGTTTTGCACTTCCTACAAGCTTTTTAACTAATCAAAATGCATATGGCTAAACAATTGAATACATAAAAGGACAACCTACAAATAAATACAAATTCCTATTTACTACAAAAAGGGAAACTAAAATTGAAATGAACACACACTTGTGCTCACAAACTTTACCATCATTATACTTGTGATTTAGCAAAAGTGGGCATTCTTGAGGTAAGTTTGCCATGAGCATCCACTGTAGTCAATATTTGAGGTATTGACATTCCACCGGATATAACAATTTCTGTATCACAATGAAACATTCATATTACAATCATATATATCAACAAATTAAATAATAATCATTAACAAAATAAATAGTAATTAAATTGATTCTTAAATCATAAATCAACTAACAAATATCGATATTTTTACTTTAGACAACATGAACTAGATGCACAACCTAATAAGTATCCTGAAAAATATTGTGTTCGACGTCGAACATTTACATTTATTATTTATTTATATAGTCCTTCACACTTTGTCAAATTTGTTATGTTGGTTCGATGTTCCATCTTTTGACTTTAAAAAATATTCTCCAACCAACTATTAACATTTGTGAATTAAAAAAACATAGACTAATTAGATGAGTGTGACAAAAACAATAGAAAACCTGATACATACCTATCCCTTCACGAACAGAAAGATTAGGCCTCAAAATATCATTTGGGCTAACGAGAAAAATATCACCAAGATATAAATGATTGGTGGGAATGTAAACACAAAAAAACTCTTCTTCATCTCTGCTCCTTCTTAGCATTACTGTAGAAGTGATGAATCCTATTGCATACTCTCCAATACGAGGGTGCCTAACGAGGGCCACTTCTTTGAAAGCATTAGAGGTTTGATCTACAATGTACCATGAAAAATTAGACTTTCCAACAAAAAAGTTATGTGAGTACTAACAAAAAATATTATATGATTAATTAAAATCGAAGAAAAAATTAATATAAAGTAAAAATAAAAATTTAAAATTTTATAAAAACTAAAAACATGTTAGACACATTGATATATATATACCTGGTGATATTGCTGCACTTATTTGCTTAGAGGCAGCATATATGTAGCTCACGAGAGGCATTTTCTTGATGAACCATTCACCTAAGGTTAGAACAGATGCTCCTAACCATGATGACATAAAAATTCCAACTAGGAAAATGAAAGTGATGGATGTAACAAAACCAAGACCTGTCCAATTTCCCAAATTAATTAATTAGTTAGTAGGCATTATAACATAACATCTATTACAATTATGTAATGACTACAAGCATGATAGTTGAAACTTTAAATCATACTTCGAAAAGGACACAAATTTAGTATATGCACATGGGACATATATTTCATGTTTTATTTTTGTTAGAGATATATTTGCATTCAATTTTATTTTTTTAATGAAACTATGGCACTTGATGTTGTAGGGGTTATGTGTAAGATTTATGGGTCACATATGTAATTAATTAATAAAATGTGTTAGGGTCATTATATAATTAGCCAATAAACTAGGGGTCAAATAATATATAATAGTTTATGGCTAAAGAGCATAATAATTATGAAAATTAATAGTGTAGATACCAGGCGGTTTCTAATTTAATGAGGGGCTGAATTAGTAATACTGCAATTTGGGATATAACTAATAATAGTTATATATAGGGGTAGTGGTCCCCAAGGCAAACACAACAAACAAGACTATTCAGTTTCACAAACCCTAAGGAGAAAACTCTCTGGTTCTCTGGTTCTCTCTATCCCCATCAAGAGAGCAAGGTCTTAAGGGTGTTTTGCTGAGGAAGATCACCCAACCCATTGGCTTTATCATCATCATCCCAAGATTTTATCAATGGCAATTCCCACAGGTACGCTTCTGCCTTTGGTTATTCATCATGTAATTGACATGAATTATTGAGCATAAAGTTGTAGGCTTTGTATTCCAACAATTGGTATCAGAGCCTACCATGTTTAATTCATTATGAAATTCGGTTATTGTCTTTATTTTTAGGATTCAATTTGGGAATTTTGACATGATTAAAATCTTAGGGTTTGTAATTTGGGAATTTTTGTTTTCTGTATTCTTTTATGTTAATTAACTTGGGTTTGCTAAAGTCTGTTATTTCATATGTGTAGTGGAGTAATTTTGAATTCCAATATTTGCACTTGTATATCATGCATCTAAACATGTCATTATTTGTTTAGTGTGTTTGGCGTTGGAGGATTCATGTTTTCATAGACAAGCTATAAATAGTTTGTGCAGTTGGTTACATCACGTTTTTATTTGTTTAGCTCGTCTCTAAAGGAAAATCTGTTTGATAGGCAATGCAGAAGCTAGTTCTACTTCTCTAAGCTTTTCGTGTCATGTATATATATTGGAAGCTTTCATTCATGTTTCCAAACCCTTATTTTCTTATTCAGCTTTATTGTATAATTGCTTGTTCTCATATTTTTTTCTTATTTTAAGATGTGAAGATTGGTGGTTTTGTATATTATTGTTATTGATACATTATGCTATTCAGGATTTATAGTTACACTTCACTTTTTTTTTTTGTTTTTTTTGTTGATAATTATCATTTTTTCTTTTGATAAAACAATAATTATCAAATACTAATGAAACACAGTTTATATTAGTGAACAATATTTTTTTTTTAAATATTGTTTTATTTGGATATAATAAATATATGTTCAAGTCAAGTTTGACATTTTGAATGAGTTAATTGAAACTTGACGTCACCAAAGTGACCTCTCTTGTCTAAATTGCTCGTGAAGAGTGTCAAATGGCTAAGTATATGTTTATTCATGCGGGTATTGATCGGCCCAAAGGAAGGTTAATATTTGACAGAATTACATGTACACCTGCGATGATAAATGTGTGACAATTATTTGGTATACATGTGAGCAGTAAATCGGCCCAAAGGAAGGTTTATTGTTTGACATGTCTTACTGTCAATATTTGATCGTTGCAGCAAGAGTACCACTAGCAGTTGGTGTTACTGTCCAAAGACTTGACATCAATGGTGCGCTGGGTATCTTGAGATGGGTTAAATTCCATGATTTGAACATATGTATTTATTTATTTATTGATTTATTTTCCTATTATGTGAGTTTCTAAGTTTCGTTCTTTATTTAATTCACATCATCTATTGCTTCCATATCTGCAAATTTGAGTTCTATTCCTGTCCTTAATGGGACAAATTTTAAGGAATGGAAAGAGAACATTCTGATCGTTCTTGGTTGCATGGATCTAGACATTGCATTAAGAATTGAACGACCCTCTACTCCTAAGGACTCTAGTTCTTCTGAGGAAAAATTAGAGTATGAGAAATGGGATCGCTCAAATCGCATAAGTCTTATGATCATAAAGCGTGGGATTCCTGAGGTCTTTAGAGGTGTTGTCTCTGATGAGATAGTTACAGCTAAAAATTTCCTTGTTGAGATGGAAAAACGCTTTGAAAAAAGTGATAAGGTTGAAACAAGTTCTTTGCTTCAGAATTTAATTTCCATGAAGTATCAAGGCAAGGGAAATATAAGAGAGCACATTATGATGATGTCCAACATTGCTTCTAAGCTTAAAGGACTAAAGCTTGAGTTGTCAGATGACTTACTCATTCATTTAGTATTGTTGTATCTTCCTTCGCAATTCAGTCAGTTTAAGGTGACTTATAACTGTCAAAAGGAGAAATGGACTCTTAATGAGCTCATTTCATTATGTGTGCAAGAAAAGGATAGGCTGAAGCAAGATAGGACTGAAAGCGCTCACTTTACTAGTATCTCTAAAGACAAGGGCAAAAGGAAAAGAATTGAGGAGCCCAAGAACAAAGCTGCTGCTAAGGGTCCAGAACAAAAGAAGCAGACTAAGGAAAACAACTGCTTCTTCTGCAGGAGGTCCTGGACACGTGAAGAAGGATTGTGCCAAATATCACGCTTGGCGTGTTAAGAAAGGTATGAGTCAGTCTTTGGTATGTTCTGAGGTTAATTTAGCTTTAGTACCTGGAAACACTTGGTGGTTAGGCTCTGGTGCAACTACTAACATCAGTGTTTCAATGCAGGGTTGCCTGAACTTCCGAAAGCCCAGTGATGCTGAAAGATGCATCTATGTAGGAGATGGGAAGAAGGTAGAAGTTGAAGCCATAGGAAAATTTAGATTATTATTAAGTTCCGGTCATTATTTGGATTTAGAAGACACTTTTGTTGTACTGTCATTTAGACGGAATTTGGTCTCTATTTCTTATTTGAACAAATCAGGTTATTATTGTTCATTCGGGAATAAAGAATTTACTTTGTCTTTAAATTCGAATGTTGTTGGAACCGGTTTACTTTCTGGTTATGATAATCTTTATTTATTGGAAATTGTGGCTAACTATAATGAAACCTTGAGTGTGGAATCACATGGTACTAAGCGAAAAATTGATAATTTCAATTCAGGAGTGTTTTAGCACAAGCGTCTAGGTCACATCTCTAGAAATAGAGTTGAACGACTTGTGTCAGATGGAATTTTAGATTCCATTGACTTCACAGACTTTAACGTTTGTGTAGCATGCATTAAAGGAAAACAGACTAAAGATAAGAAATTAGGCGCATATAGAGCTACCGACGTCTTAGAATTGATACATACGAACATATGTGGACCATTTCCAACTCCTTCTTGGAATGGTCAACAATATTTTATATCATTCATAGACGATTATTCTAGATATGCCTAACTTTACCTAATTCATGAAAAGTCTCAATCAATAGACGTGTTCAAATCCTTTAAGGCAGAAGTTGAGAATCAACTTAATAAGAGAATTAAAAAGGTCAAATCTGATCATGGTGGTGAATACTACGACAGATATGACGGTTCAGGTGAACAACGTCCGAGACCATTTGCCAAATACCTAGAGGAATGTGGAATCGTCCCACAATACACTATGCCGGGGTCACCTAGCATGAATGGTGTAGCTGAAAGATGAAACAGGACTCTTAAGGATATGGTAAGGAGTATGATTTGTCATTGCACCTTGCCAGAGTCACTCTGGGGAGAGGCATTAAAAACAGCAGCATACATTCTTAATAGAGTACCAACTAAGGCAGCGGCTAAAACACCTTATGAGCTTTGGATTGGGCGTAAGCCTAGTCTGAAGCACCTTCATGTTTGGGGATGTCCAGCTGAGGCAAGACCTTATAGGCCGAATGAAAAGAAATTTGAACCTCGAATAATTAGCAGCTATTTTATAGGGTACTCAGAAAAATCAAGGGGCTATAAATTTTATGATCCAAAATTGAGAACAATTTTTGAGACGGGAACGACAACGTTCTTTGAGGATATTGAGTTTGGGGGGATGATTAAGGTTAAAGATTTTGTCTTTGAGGAAGAATTAGTAACAATTCCAGAACTGATTCTCCCACCAGTTGACTTTCCCATTATTGAACCAGTTGACTTTCCCATTATTGAACAAACTCAAGATGATCTGGTTGTCCAAGAAGAACAAAATCCAGAGCAAATTCAAGATCCTCAAGAACAAGTGCCTCAAGAGCCAGCTCCATTGCGGAGATCCACTAGAGAAAGGAAAAATGCTATATCGGATGATTATGTAGTATTTATCAATGAAGTAGAGGAAAATGTTAGCATGACGAAAGACGACCCGGTCAACTTTTATCAAGTCATGCAAGATTCCCATTCATATAAGTGGATCGAAGCAATGAATGAGGAGTATAAGTCTATGCAAGACAATTCAATTTGGGAACTTATCCCATTACCTGAAGGAGTGAAACCCATTGGTTGCAAATGGATTTTTAAAACCAAGCGGGATTCCAATGGTAATGTGGAGAGATATAAGGCACGTCTTGTAGCTAAAGGCTATACTCAAAAGGAAGGGATTGATTATAAAGAGACTTTCTCTCTGGTTTCATCGAAGGACTCTTTAAGAATAATCATGGCTCTTGTTGCTCACTTCGATTTGGAGCTTCATCAAATGGATGTAAAGACAGCGTTTCTCAATGGCGACATTGATGAGATGATCTATATGGTGCAGCCAGAAAACTTTGTGTTGGGAGACCCAAAGAATATGGTGTGCAAACTAAGAAAATCCATTTATGGGCTAAAACAGGCTTCTCGTCAATGGTACCATAAATTTCATCAAGTAATTCTCTCATTTGGTTTTGAGATGAATACAATTGATGATTGTGTGTATCATAAGTTCAGTGGGAGCAGACATATTTTCCTGGTCTTGTATGTTGATAACATACTGCTTGCCACTAACGATATAGGCATGTTGCACGAAACTAAGAAATTTCTATCAAAGCATTTTGAGATTAAAGATCTTGGTGATGCCTCTTTTGTATTAGGAATTCAGATACACCGAGACAGATCTCGAGGTATTCTTGGATTGTCACAAAAGAGCTATATCGATAAGGTTCTCAAAAGGTTTGGGTTACAGGATTGCAAACCAGGGGACACCCCAGTTGCTAAGGGAGACAAGTTTAGTCTCAAACAGTGCCCTAAGGGAAGTTTGGAAATTCAAGAAATGCAAAAGATCCCTTATGCTTCAGCTGTAGGGAGTCTTATGTATGCCCAAGTATGTACGTGTCCAGACATAGCGTTCATAGTAGGGATTTTAGGCAGATATTTAAGCAATTCAGGTATTGACCATTGGAAAACAGCCAAGAGGGTCATGAGATATTTGAAGAGAACAAGAAACTACATGCTCACATATAGGAGGTCAGACCAGTTAGAGATCACTGGGTACTCTGACTCGGATTTTGCGGGATGCCAAGACAGCTTAAGATCAACTTCAGGCTATGTCTTTCTGTTAGCTGGTGGAGCAGTTTCTTGGCGTAGTGCCAAGCAAGGTCTTACTGCTTCATCAACCATGGCAGCAGAATTCGTAGCAATTCATGAGGCATCTGACCAGGGCATTTGGCTGAGAAATTTTGTCACGGGACTGCAAATAGTTGAAGGGATTGAAAGACCACTCAAGTTGTATTGTGACAATAGATCAGCAGTCCTGTATTCTAACAATAATAGGAGCTCAACCAAGTCAAAACACATTGACATTAAGTTCCTAGTTGTTAAATAGAAGGTACAAAGTGGACAGATATCCATAGAACACTTAGGGACAAACTCCATGATTGCGGATCCACTCACTAAAGGTCTACCACCCAAGGTCTTTCAAGAGCATATTGCTCACATGGGTGTGCTACAGTTTGAGGAATCTTGATTTTAGTGGGAGTTTCGTCCATTATGTAATTTATGTTCTATGTTTAATTGTAAAGTACAAATACATTGTATTTGGATTTTCTGATAAGAAATAAAGTTTAAAGTATTCAGTTTTGGTTACTTTGTACTTTTAAGTTATGGTATGATCTCATTCAGTAAAGTAGGACCAGTTGAAAATTGACATGCATTGACCAACTTCATGTAATTTTCATGCTACACTTTTCATAATGGGTCTATGTCATTTAGTTGTGTCAGTACGGGTGATCATTGATGGGTTTAGTTATGCTTATTATGACGAAAGCCTATTTGATTCCATGTGCTGATACGATTAATGGATGAGACAATTTGGATTAGGCTCAAGGTAATTATAATGACATTTTTTGACGTCATAAAGTCTAACACACTCCTAAGGATACATGTGTGACCAGTGGGAGATTGTAAGATTTATGGGTCAAATATGTAATTAATTAATAAAGTGTGTTAGGGTCATTATATAATTAGCCAATAAACTAGGGGTCAAATAATATATAATAGTTTATGGCTAAAGAACATAATAATTATGAAAATTAATAGTGTAGATACCAGGCGGTTTCTAATTTAATGAGGGGCTGAATTAGTAATACTGCAATTTGGGATATAACTAATAATAGTTATATATAGGGGTAGTGGTCCCCAAGGCAAACACAACAAGATTATTCAGTTTCACAAACCCTAAGGAGAAAACTCTCTGGTTCTCTGGTTCTCTCTATCCCCATCAAGAGAGCAAGGTCTTAAGGGTGTTTTGCTGAGGAAGATCACCCAACCCATTAGCTTTATCATCATCATCCCAAGATTTCATCAATGGCAATTCCCACAGGTACGCTTCCGCCTTTGGTTATTCATCATGTAATTGGCATGGATTATTGGGCATAAAGTTGTAGGCTTTTTATTCCAACATTATGGTGATCATTGACCACATAGTTTCTATTTCACTTTGCTTCAAATGAAAATAAACAACTTATATAATGAAACAATGTTCTTAAGATATGAATGAATATTTTCAGTTAATTAAAAAAATGTATTGACATTGCCTTATAAATATGGTTCACCTCATGAAAAAAATGCAAGTTTTTTTTTTAGGCAAATGGTAACAATTTATCATCACAATTAAAGCTAAAATGTTTCAATATGAATTTTATAAATCTTAACCTGTACAATGCCATCTTCAAGCTATAACCAACCACATGACCAAAGACTTGAAGAATTAAAACTTAACCAATGTAAAGAGAATATCTTATATCCATAAATCAAAATGCAAGAGATACATTATTAGTACATGAACTTACCAAAAATGTTGATTCCGAGATGATTATATATAGGGGAGAAGAAACCATCAACAAACCGAACAAATCCCCATGTGACATAGAATGTTATTGCAATGGGAAGAAGGATGACACTGCATATTACATTACATTAATTGTATTGCTTATAAATAAAAAATTACATTATATTACTTCTTGTAATAGGAATGGTAAATAGAAAAATGTTTAATCATCTACATATATAACTTTCAAAATTTCAATAGTGTTATCAAATGACTGAATTCAAAATTAGTGTTACCGTTTTTAATAAGAATAATTTTTCATTCCCCATAAAAAACAAAATTACAAGTACTATATAAACCATTGAGACTATAAAGTGTAAGTAGTTCAATCCCTTTTCTTAATTTCATCATCAGTGTGTCACAATATGAATCTCTCTAACCATATATACAAATATAAGAGAATGCAATCATGTTATATATATGCAAATATGGAAAAAAATTAAAATAAAAAATAAACTAGAGAAACTTATAGACGATCACGATCACTAAAATAAACACAAACATATACGTACCATCCACTCATAAACTTCTTTGAAGCCCAACTACGAATGACTTTAGAAAATGCCTAACATAAGTAAATGAAATAGTTTCATTTTATCAAATAAAATAAAATAACAAAAATAAAAGAAGAATAAGCGGATTAACTAAAACAAAAGTTATTGATCTTACCTCTTGACCGGAGTGATGTTGGGTGGAGAGAATGATGCCGATGCTAGGAGATGAAGAATTAGAGGATGATTTAGAGCATCCATTTTCAGAAGTGTTTGAAACTGGAATTAGAAGTTCTAGATCTCTTGAAGCAGCCATCCTCCTTCTCTTTTTCCCTATTATTATTATTATTATTATTATTAATTGTTCCTTTTTCTCTCTTTCAGAGGGTCAAGGACCGAGGGATAGTCGGAACCTTGTAACAGAATGTTAAAATAAATTCAACTAATTATAAACTTTAACAACCTTCTTGTTCTTCTGTTGTTTGTCCAATTGCCTGTGTATTTTTTTATTTTTTTTCTAATTATTATTATTATTATTCCTTTTACTGAATTTTATTTTTGTTTTATAATTATTTATAATCATGTGATTTGGCATGTTCTATTTGGTGAAATGGTTGTAAGTGAGCGAGAGTGCTTCTATACTTATATTTTATCCTTATGTGATAGGTAGATGATTTACGTACACTTTTTTTTTTTTACAAAATGATTAAATTACACTTCTCTTCCCTCCTATGTTATATATATTATTGATTATTACACTTTCTTCTGTTAAAATATAACTGAATTATATTATGTTAAAATATACACTTCCATCGCTTGATAAACATTTTAGTTCATTTTAATATAATGAAACTTCTAATGTATAGTTTTCTCTATTTTGATTCACAAATATCATTAACATGTAGTTTTAAATCCTATTATAAACTATAGATCAATACTTCTAAGATAAAATAAATGTTGGTCTCACTACGCGCGTAGGTTGTCCAACCAAAAGCAACTGCCACAAGCAATTGCCTAAATTTCCACAATGCATCAAATGCATGCCTTCATTTTTCTTCCTCTATGTAAAAATTTAACTAAACTTATAAATTTTGAGAGATATAATTTAGTTATTGAAAAAAATTAAAAATATTTTATAATTTTTTAAAAAAATAAATGGAAATAAATTAATTTTATGTGAATCAAAATAGATCAATAAAATACTTGATAATAATTAAAAATAGACAATTAATTTTTTTATAAAGATTAATTGAACAAGCTTAAAGCTTATGTCAAGATTTAATTGTTTATCTTTAATTATTGTCAAGGACTTAATGATTTTATATATATATATATATAAATTACATGTGGTATAATAAAATTGATGACAAGTCGGTAAAAAATTTAATTTTTTAAATGTGATTTACATAAAAAACTAATTTTATCCAATTTACTTTTTTTTAGACTAAAATATGTTTTTATTTTTCTCAATAACTAAATTGATTCTCTAAAAAAATTTCAGAGACCAATGAGTTGTTACTCTAAAAATAATGTTTTTTGTATGGACGGTCTATTTTAATAAACGAAACCATTTTACTATTCTACTCAAAATATTTTGGTGACAGCTATTTACCCAAAATGTGTACTCACTATTGTAAAAAAATATTACCAAAATCATATTTTCAGGAACCCTTGAGCTCAATTACATAATTATAATCGTATTATCTAGGAGAGGAGTTATAAATAGCATGGTAGGGGTGTGTCTTTTGTCTTTTATGTGATTCTGGCGAGGAGGAGTGTACATATTTATTTATTTTGTAACAAATTAATTTGGATGAATATTTTTGCTTGAATTGGCTTTTTATATTGCAACACACCGCTATTATTGTAAGGATTGTCATATGAAGTTCAAACACATACAAGAGGTGGGAGGGGGAGTAAGGAGGATTACATATACCATAATACCATATGGTATCGCTTGTACGGCCCATTTGACTATTGAGGAATAACATTATAGATAAAGATGGAAAATTTGTCATCATTCCTATTTTTGATTTGATTAAAGTAAAGATAAAGATGGAAAATTTGTCATAATTTATATTTTTGATCTGATTAAAGTAAGATTGGGGTCATGGTAGGCAAATATATGTATGAATATGCACTTTATATTGAGTTGGAATACCATGTATTTTCTTAATCCATTTTGATTATATAAGAAAACATCGTTGTTGTTATTAAACTGATTTCACAAATTTGATATCTTTGATGATATTCACTTTTGTTTGGAGTAAGGAGACAAAATTGAAGTTATTTAAAGGTAACAAAGTTACAAATCTGATATATTTGATGATATTCACCTTTGTTTGGAGTAAGGAGACAATGAAGTTATTTAAAGACAACAAAGTTGTAGAAATGAATGCTTTAAGCTCAAAATCGTGGGATCTGAATTTTAATTTGTGGAATTGAACATGTTTAGTATACAGTTTTAAATTTTTACATTAAGTGTTTTTTTTTCTCACATCTTAAATTCGTTCTCCACACTTATTGATATATGGTATCGCGGTATGATGTTGGTTTTATGTGTTCAAATAACACATATGATCCTTTTAGAGAGAGGCTATGAGTGATAAAATTATGGCAGCAAATGCAAAGTTAGTACATGAATTGTTGTGTCCATGAAAGCAAATTTAAAAAGCAAGGTATACGTGTTGGGTGTTTTTGAGAAGTAAAGGTTCCTTAACATATAGTTGGAGCATCTAAATTGGGGAATTGAGGATCATCTTTTTCTTGTAGTAGCTCATTTTTCTTCACATTTGATATTGGTGTACTAATAGTTGTTGTTTTGAGCATTGTTCTTGATTGTTTTTCTTTATCATTAGTATCTTGGTGTACTACTACATGTCATCAATGCTTTAGAAAGAATCTCTCAACAATCAAATTTTACCTTTTTTTTTTTTTGACAAAACTGCCAGTTTAAGAAGAAAAAGAAACTTCATATTATTTGAGCCTGTACATTAACATGGACCCTGGGATTTCCAATAATGACTCAACACTTTACAATAAACACACACCATACATCAACAATACAACAACTTGATTCTAACAAAGATCTTAAAAAGTTAATAATTGTAATAGAGGAAGATCCTCCTCCATACATGCACCACTCTTCTATTTAAGAGCACTCTCAAAATCAGAACATTTCTTAACGATTAAGAACAATAATTTAAACAACAAAAAGCACCATCCTTTATCTACTTTGTTGTTTTTTAGGTTAGACATTTCCTCCGGGGTAAGTGCAACTATTATAGCCTACAAAATAAACAAGTGTAAATATTGTAAATTGAGCACATTGATTTAGTAAAATGATCAAAGCATTTTAAACACACTGAAATTTAAAATCATACATTCCACATTCTCAATTCCCAAAATTCAAGGCATAAACAAGACGACACCATTTTTCACTTAAAAAAAAATAAACTTAACGACTGGACAAACATTTGAAAATTGTATTAAGTCATAATCACTGAGCTTTGGCCGAAGAATGGAAAACATATAACTTTCACACAATGTAGCATTTGAATAAGAGTTTTATTAAGTAAAAATGAGATATAAGTTAGCTAATAGACAACAACTCTAATTCAGTAATGTCTCAAAACAATTTGTTTTCTATAAAGTAAGCTACCGCTTAAATGGATAAAGTAAAACATCTCAATCATTGAATATGGACGAGAAATTCAATTTGACGTGGTCTAACATTAATAATTGTCGTGACTATCCACATAATATCTACAAGTGATTTATGATTGAGATTATTTGCTTTAGAGAATTTCTCAATTTAAACTTTAGAGAAACTGAGTCTATCCAAAAGGTGATAATATAAAAACATAAAATACATGTTATGCAGAAATCACATGAGGACTTACTTGGGTTATTTGTTGTTAGTGTGGCTGTTTGTGAGAAATCACAAGTTAATGGATTTTGCCCAACAGTGTGATAGAAGAGATTCATGGCATATGCAGCATGGTTCGCTAATGTGTTAGGTTCGAAACAAGCTCCTCCCGGTTGGATTAAGCTACAATCAATCCCCTGCCCACAAGCATAATCCAAATTTGCCTGAAGTTGTGCATCAGTTACTCCTGGTTTAGGCACACACCATGCTATATTACTATTATTCGGTTTGGTTGGACTTGAAACATTCGGCGTCGAATTCGTAGGAGATTTTGACACATTTGGATTAATCTTCAATCAAATTAAGAAATACATAATGTCAAATACTACTAGAACAACATTAAGATGAAAAGTGCGAGCATGATTAATGATTGCAAAATGCTGGCTTCGTATTCTGCTTTATTTGGTGTAGGACTGTGGCCTTTTGGTGTAACACTTGGGCCTGTTGGTGCTGGAATCACTGGAGATTTCGATACTTCCGGAGTCTTCAATCAAATTCAAAAATACATTGTTAAGCACAACAATAGTGTAGACACTCTAGAGCAGTTTCAAGATGAGAGTTATGAAAATGATGATACTTGGTGATTCAAGGTTCATAGTTCATGGTTCGTGTCTATTAAACCATTTGAAGTTGGTTAATCAATGACAATATTTAATTAATGATTCTATAAATATTATAGTGATAGAATTCATACCAGGGCCACCACGGGGCTAGTAGTAGGAGTAGGACTAGTACTCTGCTGCTTAGAGAGGCCGACGTCGTAAATCATGGATTGATCAGGGTTGTAAAGGCCAAAGGCTCTCTCAGAAGCAGCTCCAGGCTTCAAGTCCTCATCATACAAGGCAAAAAGGTATGTGTCCACGGATTTCCCGGGCATCAATGGGGTCCCGACCTTGGATCGGAGGTGTGAAATCAAATTACCGTTGTAAGCCTTCGCATTCTCAAGACTCGGTCCAGCCTCATCATTGTCTCCTTTGTAGGGCCACCCCGTCTCCGCAACCACAATCTCAACGTCCTTAAAACCCATAGAATCTAACGCAGATCGAACAGCATCCACCTGCGCATTACACAATCATGAATAAAACACACATTTTAAACTTCACAAGACTATTATGAGAACTAATTTATAATTTGTTGCTAAAACTATAAGTTATGATATTTAACTCCCTACTACACAAAATATTCTCAAATAATGTAAACTTATTTCACAAGATTATTCCTTGTGTAACTAATAATTATTAGTTCAATGGTTACATACCCACAATGTAATTTTTTTTTGGCAAGTGTAGTCAATCATATTTTAATATGATGTCACTTGGGTATAAAATGCATCCGTAAATTTATTTTTATAGTGACACTAGATAGTCTTTAACTCAATAACTAGTATATAATTATTATTTTAACTCAACAAATAGAATAGATCAAACATGATTAGTCAGTTATTTACATATAAAATGTAAAACCTCAACTAGTATGTATGATTATAATTTCCTTGACTCGTATGTAATTACAAAGTAAACTATATTTTTTTATGAATCTTTTTATATGAATACAAAGTAACTATATAATTAATAATTAATAATTAATTCTACTGATATACTATAACAATTAACAGAGTCGAAAAAGCAAATTCATCAATTAAAATCAGCTCAAGTAGTGCTACCAGTAATAACAAATTGTCATTATAAAGCTACAAGAAATTTAATCAAAGTTGATAATTTGACTAACCTGAGCATCAAACATATTCATGTAATTGAGCTTAGTGTTTGAGTCAACTCGGCCCGAGTTAGGTTGAAAAAGGCAAAAAGCCAAATTATCAGCTCTTCCAGGGTCACTTTTGTAAGCAAAGTAAGGGTAAGGGTTAATCGCAAAAGGAGAACCAGTATCCTTATTAAACGACAACAAACTTTGCAAAACGACGCTATATTCAGGATGAAATCTTCCAGCAGAAGGAGGTTCGGAATCCTTCAAAACCGCCATAGAATGAACCGTTGAGACCTTAATTTTGCCACTTAGAGAAACGGAATCAAGTGCGTTTTGCACGTTCTGTATCGCCGGCAACATCTGGTTCACGAGATTTGTGTCGTTTGAAGTTATGACTTCGTTTCCGACGGTTATGAGGATGATGTTGCTGGCGGGATAATAGGGAATAACGTTGGAGTTTATCCATGTTTTTGCGAAACTTGGATCGGATGCGAGTGATGGAATGTCGCCGTTTGCAGCTCCGATTACGATTCCGATTCCGGTGTTGGCTAATGCTTTGATTATGGCTGGATCGGTTCCGTATAATCGGACTTTTTCGATTGAAGTTGATTGGAGTAGTTTCGCGGTGGCTGACGGTGGTGGAAGATTGTCGGCGACTTGTCCATAGTTCACGCCAAGGAACGGTTCAGAGTCTGCACATAATATTTTGGTATAAATTCAGAAAAATAAACTTGAAAATAATGAAAAAAAATCACGTAACGGCTAGTTGTTTGTTTATATATAAATTTAACAGTTTTTGTTAACCGTATCACAATAAGTTAAACTATCGATACGAATGTGTCTCGAATTAGAATTCAAAGTTTTACCTTATTAATTACATTTATGGTTACTAAACTAAACAAAATGAAAAGAGTTTTACTATATCATATGGCTTTAGATATAAATTATATAAGAGATTGACTAGGTAAAATAACGTTGACTTTGACTAGGTATACAAGTTAAATATGGAGGAAAGAAGTGTTTAACTATGAGAATGAAAGAAGGGTTTCAAGGAAACTTACTTGCAAGGTTGAATGCAAGAAAGAGGGACACGAAGGGTAGAAGAAATGAGGAACAAGAAACCAAGATTGCCATATTGAATGTTGGGACTTTGAAACTGCACTTAGACCAATAGGGGGAAGTAGAAATATATAGCTAGCAAACAAGAGGGTAAAACCGTAAAGTGGAAAGTGTTAAGCTTAATAAAATGCATTTTAAAAAGTAAACATTTTAAAATTGTTACGTATTGTATATGTGGCTACTTATGCATTTCAAAAAGTGAAAAATTCAGTAAAATCACTTAACTAGAAATATACCAAAAAGAAGGCTATTTGTGGATTTTAAAAAGTGATCGTTTGAATGAAATCACTTAATTAGTCAGATAAAAAGAAAGAATAGAGTGATTGATTCTAAAAATTATAATTTTTCCATTAAAATATTTTACATTTTTTATAAATTAATAAATATATTTTTGAAATTATAAAATCTCACTTAAAATAGTATCGCGTTAATTATGAAATTGTAAACATAAATTTTATGAATTAGATATATATTTATCATTAAAAATTATGACATAAAAATTAATTAAATATATCATTATTTTACTTTAATTTCACATTAACTTAACTCTACTAAAGACTAAATTTATTATGAAATTTAGTTATTAAAGTCTAATTTGTTAGTGCTATGTCTAATATATGATCAGCACAGAGTCTAAAATATTCACTTAAAAGGCATCTTGTAAGAGTTAGTGACATGAGAAGTTAACATGTGAAATATTTTAAATTTTAAAAATACATTTCTCAATTCATAAATAGCAACTAGCATCAAAAAACCATATGAGGGACCAGGTAGCCATTACTTGCATGTTAAACAAAGAACATTCTGGCAGCAGAAGACGAAGACACATATCAAATATACTAAAAGTGAGACGAGTTTGAACATACATAAAGTAAAGCATTTATATCTTTGATCAAAAGCATAACATGGTTAGAATGTTATTTTGCTTCGAGGAGCAAGTAAGAACCAAAGGACCTAGGACTAAGGAAACTTCGTAAAGGTTGGCACAATTCATGCGCAAGCAATCTTTTTATGTTTCAAATATAGTTTAATAATTTACCATCTAGCTAGATTTTAATTTAGTTGAAGGGGAGTAGTTTCCTACGACATAGTGAATAACAATTCAAATACTAATTGAGAGAAATGTTCTTAACTTCATGTTAATTTTTTTACCATGTCTCGAACAATATTTACCACCGGTGGTAAAATATAGTTTAATAAATTAATAAAAATAGAAAATAGTTCACTTTTATTTTATTTTCATGATTTGTTGTTGCATTTTGAAATAAATGATACGTAACAATATTTTTATGTTTGTAAAACAAAAAAATATAAATGATATGGATATTAATTTTTTAGGACATTGACCATATATTGGATTGTACGGTATACTTATAGAACATATAATGTTTAAATTAATGAGTAATTGAAACGAGTAAAAGATATCGATAATTGGATTTTAACTATAGAAATCTAATTAGAATGAATTTTAGTCTCTTACAAAGTAAACAAGGTTGGCCTTAATGGGAGAGGATTAAAGTACTTGTTTTATGCCTCTTTAAAATATATTTTTTATTATATTATTGATAGGCCATTTTTTGTAAAAAAAAAATATTATTAGATAGATCTCTAATAATATTATTCTATATTTTTTTTCTTCTTTTTGATTCAGTCATTTATTTTAATTTAAATTAATAATTTGATCTTTCATGTTTTAAAATATCAATAATATTATTATTTTTTTTTATAAAAATTTATTAAAATTTTCAAACAAAACTCATAAAATTAATTATCATCTTCAATATAATGCATATTTCATTAAATGAATAACTCAAATATTCAAATAAATTCATATTTTTATCTCCAAAAATATATTAAATTCATCAAATAAAAAATAAAAATATGAGTTTATTTAAAGATTTAATTTATAAATTTGATAAAATTTGCATTATATTGAAGATGATAATTAATTTTATGAGTTTTGTTTAAAAATGTTGATAAAATTTTTAAATTTTTGTAAAACAAATGATAATATTGTTGATATTTTAAAATATAAAAAATTAGATTATCACTTAAAATTAAAATATATTATAAAATCATAAAAAAAAATATTAAAGTGTGGAGATAAATCAAATGATTGTTATCTCTCGAGATCCAATTTACTTTTATGAATGTATTCATTGACACACACAAAATACATAGCGCTTCAATTATTCCTAGGCAAACATGTTAGTGCTGCGAATTGTTATAACAAACAAGTCTAATTCAAATGAAAAATGTTTATTTATTACAAAAGAAGTTTAAAAGAACTTAAAAATACTTTGTTAGTAACACATTTCAAATACTTTGGTCAACTAAAAATTGATTAGTTAAGTATTATATATTTATGAATTATTTTATTTTTTATATTATTTTTTACTAAATAATTATTTGTATTACGTTTATTTAAGAAATCTCCGAGTTTCTACATAAACTTTATCATGATATTATAAAATTTTATATTTAGTAATTTTAATATGACGTTAGAGTTGTCATAATTATAGTGAATCGTTGTATGATTTTAAAAAATTATAATAATAATTTATCTCGAATTTAATAATTTTCTCGCGATATCAAACATTAACTTAAATTATTTGTGTTCGTAAAAATTACAACTATAATTTATCTTGAGTGTGATATTTTATGTTTTCATGATATCAAATATTAACTTAAATTATTTGTGGTTGTGCATTTACTTTTTGGTGAAAACAAAAGAAATAATAGTGATCAATTCAAATACTTAAGGTTAAATCGTGTTTGATATAACAAAAGTAAAGCAAAAAAACATAGTGTTGTTTCCTCTTTAGGCTTGGCTCCACATTCAAATTAGTTGAGTAGCAAAACTTAAATTAAAGTGCATTGGGGCTTTTAACGACAAAGTAGTGTTGTAGGAGTGGAACGAAAGGGTAGGCCACGACCTCCACTTCCATTCAATAATTGTCCATCTCCTTCTAGATCAACCATTCGCATTTCTTTCCCTTTTTTAAAAACAAAAAACAATTCCCATTTCTTAATTCGTAAGTTACCCAATAGAACATGACCAAATGACTTCAACCTTGTAACAGTGTATTTGAGGAAAGTGTGTTTTCATGTATCTATCATTTAATAAGCTGGCTTGGTAACATTTTAGATTCTTAATGTATAATTTTAGTCATTCGAGAAGTTTTGTTCGAGTTAATTTAGCGATGTTTTCAATTAGTATTTAAAAGGATTTTTTGATGAAAAAGTATTGTATTAACAAATAAGTGATTTAAATAAGCTTTACGGTATTCAATTAAAATAGTTTAAATAGATCGTAAGTGCTATTCAACTAATATTTTTTGCAATTCTAAATAAGTTACATGGTAATAAAAATATTCAATTTTTGATAAGTTGCATTTATAGTCATTTTTGTGAGAATAATTGACAAGTACTAAACCAATTTTCAATAGAAAAAAAAAATCTTTATCAACCACATGATATTTATTTTTTACAAAACATGGTATTTCTATGAGTTTTCAATTTTTATTTTTATTTTTCTCATCTCTCCTCTACCATTTCTCTTATTAATTTAATTATACCTTTACATATCTATTCTTTATCCCCTTTTCTCATCTTCTCTCCTTGATTACATCTCTTTTTTTATAGTCTTTCTTTCAAAAATTAAAGATTTTCGAAAATATATAACTTGTACTTTTTTTCCTTATTGTATGTCAAATACAATCTTTTTATTTGAACAATCGTCACATAAACAATATAAAAAAAAATATGATAATGTTTTTTCTACTTTTTAATATGGATAACATAATATTTTATAAAACAAACAATCTTCTTAATTATCAGTTTTAATAATAAAAAGTAATATTTTAATGTATA
>JBBPBS010000689.1:3692397-3791572 GCA_037974835.1 Cicer judaicum
TTCTCACATTTTTTTTTCCAATTTTTTATTAAAATATTAGCGTGAGAATTAATATTATATTAATTAACTATAAATATATTTTCTTATATTTTAATAAATAAAATACAAAAAAAAATTTATTATGAAAATTCAAAATTCTAAAATTTAAAATCCATATAAATTTATTTAAAAATCAAATTCCTAATCAATAATATTAAATAGTTGACTGAAATATAAAATGTTTGTCTTTTTAATAGTAAATAAAAAAAAAATTTATTACAAAAATTCAAAAACTAAAATTTAAAATCCATATAAACTCATTTAAAAATCAAAATCTTAATCGTGGTCGATTTTGATTTCGATAATTTTTTTTTAGCAAATAAAACGAGTTTTCAAGTAGCAATTTTGATTTTATGTTAGATCACTGAAGTGTATGCGTGTGTTTTACTATTATGATAAAATTATTGATTTAATATTGACTAAAATAGTTTCTAATGTCAATAAAATTAATCATTAAATCAATTGAGTTCTCATAAATAAAAAAATCAATTCAACTAAATTAATCGTATTTTTTATCGTGAGTAACCTATTGTCGCATCAGTATCAAATCACGAATACCCAATTTGATTTTGTCAATTTTAACATAAAATTTAACATCCATAAATGATATTAATAAACAACCCACCAAAACAACATTTAGTCTGGATTATTTGTAAGACTATTTTGATACACATAAATAAATGTTTTAAGTAAACAGGGATTGACAATGGATAAAATTTAGGTAGGGTATTATAATATTTATACTTATGCCCACAGTTTAAAAAAATATTCATACTCACTAACAAAAATAAATTGATAAAGAATCGCTACTGTTGTAAATAAATTTTAAAATTTTCTAAATATCTTAAATCCAAATCATCAAATATTATAAATCAAAATATTTTCTAACTCAAAACATATTAAACAATTTCACATTATTACAATAAACTTCCAAAATAATATTGTATGACGTATATCAGTAAAAAAAAATTATATGATCACGATACTTTTGTCGCATTTTCTATAATATGAAGCTTAAAATATAATAATATATTTAAGTGTGGTGTGAGGTGAGATGAGTACTATAATACCTGAACATGCATTCTTACGCGCTCAATTTTATAGATAATTACATGTCCTTGTATTTATGTCTATACTCATTGTTTATCCAGGTACCACTAGGTCTATATCTAACCTCATTCTTAAAATGGTCTTTTTTTGTCAATTGAGAAAAAGGCATAAAAAAAATAGCAGAAGAAACAAAATTACCCTGTAATCTTTATTAGTTTTATCTGAAGAGAAAAATTAATTTTTAAAAAAAATTATTTTCGTCGATAGATTTTTCGCATTCAACATCTTTTAGTTAATTTATTTTCAGCATTTTAAAATCATTTATTTGATATATGTCATATTTTATATTCTTTGTAGTCAATGTTTTTTTTTTTTGATATTTTTTTTTACATCTTCCAAAGCTCAAAGTGTTATAAACATATTATAACTTGAAGAGATATACCAGATATCTTATAGTTAGTTACTTAGTTAAGTTGATTAGTAAATTAAACTAACTATTTAGTTTTTTCTCTAATTCACTGTAAATATGTTGTAAAATTTCTATAATCAACTCTCACTATTATTAATAATATTCAATTTATTTTTCTTTAATTGTCTCTTATCAATAAATTAAATCAATAATTGTATGATAGATGTACAAAAAAAACTTAATTTAATTGTACTTGTTGTATCAAATGAACAAGTAGCACGTCTCTTCATAATCCTAAATGTTATTCGCTTTATTGATATAAGAAATGGAAGAGATAGAGAGTGAATCAGTAGAAGAGTAGAAGAGGTAGAGAGAGCAAATGAGAGAATAATTTAAATAGATACATATTTTTAGTAGAAAATAAAAGGATGGTTTGATATTTTAGACAGACAAAAATTTGTTTTATATTTGAGCGATCTACAAAAATTACAACTCTTGTCTCTTCGTTCACCAATTTGTCTAATTAATCTTTTTATAGATATATTATGTATATGATGCTCATAACCTCATAGTGTGTTATATGATTAGGATCACCAGTGACCAGTAACATTTGATATGTGAAATATAAATCCATGGAAATTTTTTATTGTAATTAATTTTGTGAGATAAAATTTATTGTATAATTTGCGAGAACATAACCGTTGAGAGGCTACCATTGAAATGAATTATATGCTTGAAACGAGGCATAAATAATCTTAGTATAGATTTTGTAAAAAATTAAACATTTGAAGTGAATTTATAGGTGTATTCGGTTTTATATGATTTGAAATGATTTTAAAATATGTTTTAGTGTATTTAGTCTGAATTGGATTAAGGGGATGAGAACTATATTTTAGAAAAATGTGTTTGGTTCATTTTTTTAGTAGGAAAGAGATGCAAAATTCACATAAATTAATTTTTACTCTCTCTATTTTGAGGAGATTTGGAAAAGAAAAGTACATTATAATATATAAATAAAAACTATTAAAAATTACTTCTTTTAAATTTCTTTTTAAATAAGATTTGTCTTTACTTTATTTTTTCTCTCCTTGTTGAACCAAACAAACAAATCCACGGTAACTATTACTCAACCAAAACATTTTATAATTTACAAAAAGTTATTAAAAACTTTTAAATTCTGATGTATAATTTCTATTTTGTTTTGTTAGACTTTTTAGTTGAAAAAATTATTTCACAATCACCTAAAATTTATATATATTTTTATTTAATATTTCTCTAATATTCCTCTCTTAAATCTACGGCTATCTTTATTATACCTTTTTATCTCTTATGATTTCTTTATTGTTTTTTGTGTCTCTCTTGTTTGTCTTATTTCATTATTTTCTCTTATCCTTTTAATTTGTTTACTCTCTCGTCTCTGCATCTCGCACTTTTTTTTACGGGACATATTTTATGTTTTTTTCTTTTCATAAATTAAATGATATAATTACTAAAAAAACTCAAATATAATTATAAAATTTTGAATTCAAATGCAAAATATGATATCTAACTTAATAGTATATACATTTGTAAGTTAAATTCAAACTTAAGACAATATTATCTTTTCCTACTTCTTCATATTTCTATGAAAAATATATATGTGTCTTTTCCTTATCGTCCATTATATTTTCTATAAGAAATTATCACCACTACAGTATCAAAAAATCAAATAATATGCTCCTAATCCTTAAACTAAATAGTACACATTTTAAAGAAATTAATGTTGTTCTTACAAATTTGAATAATAAAGTTAACGTTTCAATATACATATCTTTTGTTTTGTAATAATTGTTTGTATGGATATTTACTTAATATAATTTAATTTTATACTATCTGATCGATATTATATATATTAAGGTGATGGAATTGTGATATTTTAAGTTGATTGGCGTGGTATAATCTATAAAATAACGGGTATCATTGTAGTGACTATCAAAGTAATAATGAATTAATAATTTGTTTTGTATCTTTGAGAAATTCAAGTGAGATGATAATTGTTGACAAACCAAATACAAAAGGGCTTAAATCACTCTCAACCATGGCCTTAGCCTACTCAAATGATGGACAAATATTTATTCAAATTGTTAGAATAAGGATAACACAAGAAAGAAAGAACCAATCAAATGATTCTAGTTACCAAACAACAAGACCAAAACTACTTTTCCATCAAAAGTATCACACATTTTAAATATGATAATCTTATGGCTACTGTTATCACCATGTCTTATTTTGACATATGACAATAACATTGACCACTATAAAATTTAAATATACGAATATGCTATGTTTTTATTCAACTATATTATTTAATTATGATTTTTTTTTTATTCACTATTTTATAATTATACGTTTACTACAAATTTATTAAGTTATTAAAAATTTATAAATTCATGAAGTATTTCTTAACCACGTGAATTCTAAAAATATAAATTCATTAAATCTAAACTACAAAATGATGATTTTAAAAATCTTATTAGTAATTAAATTAAAAAATATTATTTGAAATTCATATGATTTTTATTTATTTATATAAAATAATTTTTTAAAATTTTAATTCAATACAACCCTCTATATCTCGAATTTTTAATTTTTATAATTAAGCATCATTATGATGTCAAATTGAACTCAAAATATCTCATAAAAATGTCTACTATAAACTCTTATATAATGTGATACTATTTTTTTTCTTTAATTTTTTAAATATTTATATTTAAGGTTTACACAATAATTAATAGAAAAAAATTTAGATGCATTTTTTTTTTGTATGTTTTTACTATGATTATTACCATAAAATATATATTTTGTGGTGATAACAAACTTTAATAACAATATAAATTTGATAAAATTATGGTTAGTGAAATTAAAAATCATATTTAAACTATTAAAAAATATATCTAAGTTTTTTCCTAATGAACAGTGTATTACTATTGCCCAGACAAATTTTTATTTCAAAAACCATAAATAATAAATATATGTTGTTCAAAGTGTTGCCTCAAACAAAAAAAATGTTTCTTATTTTTTTTCAGTAAAATAAAATGAAAGGCCCAAACAAAGCCCAAACACAAAAGGCCCAAACACTCCTTTAAATATCTGAAACCCTAATTGTAGTTGCCTCTGACTCTCAGCTCTCTTGGCCGAAAATCGATCCTCAGGTACTGGCTCCTTCTCCGTTTATTGATTTACTCTGTGATAGTTTTCCTTAGTTTTACGATTTTGATGTATTTACGGTGAACTTCGATTTTTTGATTAGTTGATTACACTATCTTATTCTAATTCATTGATTTGTTTTTGGAAAATGTACACTTTTATAGGTAAACCACCATGGTGAAGCACAACAATGTTATCCCCAACGAACACTTCCGTAAGCATTGGCAAAACTATGTGAAGACATGGTTCAATCAACCAGCAAGGAAGACCAGAAGACGATTGGGTAATTGATTATATTTTCATATCTCAATTTTAATTGTTATTTTTGTTTAGCTCTATATTATTGAATGTTAGTTTTAATTATATAGTGTTGCTGGTTGATTAATTTCTGTTGACATGTTGGTGGTTTCTCTGTTTTAGCCCGCCAGAAGAAAGCAGTTAAGATTTTCCCTAGGCCTACTGCTGGACCACTTAGGCCATTGGTTCATGGTCAAACTGCCAAATACAACATGAAACTCCGTGCTGGTAAAGGATTTTCCCTTGAAGAGTTGAAGGTATAATTGCTTGTTCTCATATTTTTTTCTTATTTTAAGATTTGAAGATTGGTGGTTCTGTATATTATTGTTATTGATACATTATGCTATTCAGCTAAATAGTTACACTTCACATTTATGGGAATATAGGCATCAATAATCTTTTTCAAATACATTATTGTTAAAATTTTGAATTTTGAAAAATCACTTTAGTTGAGCAAAACTCTAGTTTCTAGCTTTGTGAAATCACTGTCGGTGCATTTGGAAGTCAGAATAATGAATCCAGTGAGGATCTGAACTTAGGTTTCAATGTTCAGTGGATTCATTATTATCAATGAAAGGAATACTGTGTGAAGGATAATGAGCTGTTGCATTGTGATTGAATTTAATTTGAATGGTTTAAAAGATCTTTAGATTTTTTGTTTTCAACTATGGAGTACATTTATGGAAATTGAAGAGTTACACTTTATATTATATGTTTTGATTAAATATTTTATTTATTTGTATGGCAGGCAGCTGGTATCCCCAAGAAGCTTGCCCCAACCATTGGCATTGCCATTGATCATCGCCGCAGGAACCGATCTTTGGAAGGTCTTCAGGCTAATGTCCAGAGGCTGAAAACATACAAGGCCAAGTTGGTTGTTTTCCCAAGGCGTGCACGCAAGACCAAGGTAATGCACAAGACATTCAATCATAGTTTTGATTTTTGATTTCAAATAGCCTAGTTTTGAAACTTGCACAGAGACTAATTTAAGTTTCTTGTAGCCTTTTACTATCACAGCCACACCTACTTGACAATTCAATTATATCTTTTATGATGAGGAGTTTTCCTTAATTTTGATACCATCATTGCTGCTAGATATTCACATGACCCATTTATTTGTGTATGCAGGCTGGTGACTCTACACCTGAGGAACTTGCTAATGCCACACAAGTCCAAGGCTCATACTTGCCCATTGTGAGGGAGAAACCAACTGTAGAACTTGTCAAGATCACCGATGAAATGAAGGCATTCAAAGCTTATTACAAGCTCCGCCTTGAACGCACAAACAAGCGCCATTATGGTGCTAGGCTCAAGAAGGCTGCTGAGGCAGAAAAGGAAGACAAGAAGTGATGACCTTAAGAGTTAATATTCTATTCATATAATAGTTGTTTTAAGACAATTTTTTTCGAAAATAGCTTTGTTAAGAACATGCCAAGTCTGAATCATGGATTTCTTTGCTTACTATTATTGTGTTCTGTTCCTCAGGTTTGTATGTTTAGCAAGTACTGTGTTTTGTCTGGATTTTTCAGCAGTGTTTATTTTATTTATGCATTTTCCTATTATTTCTTATCCAACTTAATTTTGTTCAGAAGAGTAACATGGTGGAAAACATCACACTCAGTTGTTGCTATAAATTTAACACTTGCGTTAATTTAATTAAATGTGTACTAAGTGCAAGATTGTTTTATCTCCTAATTTTTTGCATCTGATAAACAACTTAATTATACCGATGATGATATATGGTTTTTATAAAATACATCAACTTCCCAACAATTTTAATTGCAGGTGTTGCTACTCAAGTTTTTTGTTCAAAATCGAGTATATTTGATGTTTAAAACATCAAAGAATTGTAACAGAATCAACTAAACTTTAAAATAAAGAATACTAGTATACTGCTTTTACCAATTGGGGTCTGTTTCCCTCAGTGTGATCCCCTATCCACTGTTATTAACTGTGATCCCGAACCATTATTATTAACTTCTTGCCTTCACTGGGTTTTAAACTGATTCATATTTTTTGAGATGAATCCATTACTTTGTAATATTTATTAAAGATAGATTTCAAACACTCGATGCAATGAGAATCCCAAATAAACTTCTAATCATATGACTTTATTTTCTTAAGAGCAGTATGAAATTATATAGGTTACCCGATTGCTAATTCTATTTCCTTATAGGAGTTAGTCCCTAGAATCAGGAGTTCTAGTTTACTCTAGTGTTTTAAGTTGATAAACTATGAATAATAAAAATATTGAGTTTTATCTTTTCAATCTACAACAATTTTATACCGATCTTTCACTACAAATCGGCATCAGAGCTCAATTGGAGCCTGATCAGTGAGTGAAAATTGAGAGAGAAGAGAATATTAGAGTAATGGCACGAGAATGGCATAATATGCTAACCATACCCAAATTTGATTGGGACTATGAACATTGGAGCATGCTGATGGAGAATCTCTTGAGATCGAAAGAAAAGTGGACTCTGATTGAAACTGGCTATGTTGAGCCAACCCGAGGAGAAGTGCTCAATGGCGTGCATAGACAAGCTTTGGCGGACCTCAAGCTTAAAGATCTCAAGGTCAAAAATTATCTATTTCAAGCTTTAGATAAATCAATTTTGAAAACAATATTTAGAAGGATACCTCTAAGTAATTGTGGGAGTCACTCAAAACCAAATATCTGGTAAGCGAGCGCGTCCAAAGGGCTCAACTTCAACGCCTCATAAAGGAGTCAAATTACTTGAGATGAAGGAAGAGAAAACCATTGCAGACTATTTCTCTAGAGGATATGCAGAGATAACAAAATAGTGGAGAAAATATTGCGCACACTCTCAGAGAAGTTCACATACGTAGTGTGTTTAATTGAAGAGTCAAGAGACATTGATAGGCTCTCGGTTGATGCACTCGAGAGCTCTTTGTTGTGTCACGAGCATATGATCACATGACATCACCCAAAAACCATTGTGAAGGAAGAACAAGTTCTACATATCACATATTTAGGAGATGGAAGCTCTAGCAGAGTACGAGGAAGGGTCATATGATCATTTAGAGGCTGAGGATGTGGGCGTGGGCGTGGAAGATATGGGATTGACAAAACCCAAATAGAGTGTTATAAATGCCATAAATTTGGGCATTTTTACTATGAATGCCCTAGCTCTGAAAAGCAAGTCAACTACATTGAGTTTAATGAAGAGGAGGAACTCGTGTTAATGGCAGATGTGGAGATACAACGCGCAAAGATGGAGGATCTATGGTTTCATGACAGTGAATGTAGCAACTAAGGCTGTGCAAAAAAATCGGTTTTGAAACCAAAATCCATAACCGGATATGAAACCATTTTTAATAATCGGTTAAAATAATATGGATATAAACCAATTTATTTAAAACTGGTCGGATAACGAACCACATTTTATTTTTGGATTTGGATTTAAACCGGATTTTATCCACCCAACTCCAAAATTCCAATCTCAATCCCAGAACCCTAAACCCCCAAAACTCTCAAAAGCAATTTCCGATTGCGTTTTCAGGCCGTGTTTTCCAGCAACGTTTCCCGACAATCTTTCCCGGCAACCTGAGATATCTTGTGCTACGAATCACCATCTTCGTGCAAACTTCAATTTCTTCCATAATGCTTTACAGAGGGTAACCCTATTTTATTCTTTTAACTCTCTCTTTCTGATTCCCCTAATCAAGATTGAGTTTTTTTTTTTTTTTCTTTCAATTTCGCTTTCGATGCAAAACCTTCTGGTTTTTAATTCATAATCTCATCTAGTAACTCCTTTTTCTTTTCTTCCTTTTTTCTTTATGTTTTTGTATAGTTTCTTTTTCAAATTTGGAACTGCTTACCTACCTGTTTTTGTATACATGAATGCTTATGGAAGAGTTTGTTAGTGTTTTGATTATGCTAATAGATTAAGGAGAAGTGTTCTTGTTGATATTATTAGTGTTGCTACTGTTTAATCCCTTTTCTTTTGTTGTTGTTTTGGTTGGTATATAATTATGTAATGTGTATGATAGAGTGTGAAATTGAACTGGAGTTGTTTCAAGTGAATTTGGAGAGACACCTAAATGCCTGTTTCATCCATTGAATTCTAAATTCACATTTAACAACTTACAACTACAACAAGAGTGTTATAAAAAATATTAACCTTTTCAATCTGTGACCAAGTTCTAAAGGGAATAGTTGATTCACTTATACCAGTTGAGGAGCCACCTTTGATTAATGAGAATGGTGAAGAGAATGTTAATATGTCTGGTAATTCTACTCAAAAATTTACTTTTATTTTTTGATTTTGAGTTGGTTTGAGAATTTTATCGATTTTTTATAAATAGTTGGTTTTGAAATTATGTCTAAATTGTTTTTTAAAAATATCTATTTATACTAGCAAATGTTTAAAGGGAGATGCTTCAAAAATTTACTTATATTTTGTAATTTTGAGTTGGTTTGAGAATTTTATCGATTTTTTTATAAATAGTCGGTTTTGAAATTATGCCTAAATTGTTTTTTAAAAATATCTATTTATACTAGCAAATGTTTAAAGGGAGACGCTTCAAAAATTTACTTATATTTTGTAATTTTGAGTTGGTTTGAGAATTTTATCGATTTTTTTATAAATAGTCGGTTTTTAAATTATGCCTAAATTATTTTTTAAAAATAGATATTTAAAAATAACCAAATTTTAATTGATTTTGAGAAAAAACCGATTTTAAATTTGGTTGCATAAAAATACCCGGTTATTTAACCATAACCAGTTTTACAATTGATTTTATAACTGGTTTTAGACCAAATAATGGATTTAGTTATAAATCTAAATTCATATATTGGTTTTTAAATGGATATGGTTTGGTTTTTTTTTAAATCAACCATGCACAGCCCTAGTAGCAACCATATGTCTGGAATCAAAAAGTGGTTCTCAGATTTGGATGAAATTTTCAGGCACGCGGTGAAGCTCGAGGCACGATGCAAGGATGATGGTTCGTGGGAAGGGCAACATCAAACTTAAGATAAATGGTCTGATTCAAGTAGTTAAGGACATGTATTATGTCCCTGATCTAAGCAAAAGTCTTTTGAGCATCACACGATTGAAGAAAGAAAATTGAAGATTGTAATCGAAGATAACTCCTGTAGAATTTATCACTCAACTAAGGGACTCATCATGGACACAAGAATGAGTGCAAACAAAATGTTTGTAATTCTGGACAAAATGTCTAATGCCAATTCATGTTTCCAAGCCATCACCGCTGAGGATGCACATCAGTGGTGTTGCAGATATGGGCATTTAAGTTACAAGAGTTCACAAACTCTAAACTCAAAGCATATGGTTACTGGCGTGCTGCAGATAGGAGAGTCAACAAAGCTTTGTGAGGATTGTCTCATGAGAAAGCAGAAAAGAGAACCATTCCCAAAGAAAAGCAGTTGGAACACATCAAGAATATTTGCTACTTATTCACGCATACATCTGTGGTCTAATTACTCCAACTTCAAACAGTCAAAACATCTTTCAGAATTTTAAAGCCATTGCTGAGAAGGAAGCAAGGTCTCCAATTTGATGCCTCCAAACAGATCGAGGTGGAGAATTTACTTCAAAAGAATTTGATGAGTTTGGCAGTGCTTAGGACATTATAAGACAATTGACAATGACATATATCCCTCGACAAAACTGTGTAGTAGAGAGGGAGAACCAAACAATCATGAATTTGGTACGCATCATTTTATCAAACCAGAAGATGTCGAAGAATTTAGGGCCGATGGAGTGAAATGGATAACTTATGTGCTGAATTGGAGTCCTACATCAGCCTTGCAAGAACAAACACCGAAGAAGCAAGGAGTGACCTCAAGCCAAATGTAAGTCATTTTAAAACATTTGGGTGCGTCGAATATGTTCATATACGAAAAGCAAGAAGAACCAAGCTTGATAACAAAAGCTGTAAGGCAATATTTAATGATGTTAGTGAGGAATCCAAGGCATACAAGGTGTACAATCCCAATTCTAAGAATATCATTATCACTCAAAATGCTGTGTTCGAAGAAAATAGTACTTAGGATTGGGGAAGGATTGAAGACCATGTGAATACGACTTTGAATGTACTCACATGGGAATTAGAAGACCATGAGGTAGCACAGCCGGTAACGAGAATGGCCGGGGTGTCACAAGAAGAATACTTGACAAGATTGCAGATAATTAGGATGATTGTATTGTTGGTCCCTAGAAATTAGGAGTTTCAATTGTCTCTATACTATTTAAGTTGACAAACCATGAATAATAAATTTATCGAATTTTATCTTTCTAATCTACAACATCTTTATACATATCTTTCACAACACTAAGATCACTAATTCTCTCCATCTTCATCAATTTATTCAAAGTAGGCAGGAACTTATGTAAATTTGGTCTTCTAATGTACCAATAAAAAATTCCAAAAATTGAAAAATTTCATCAAAAAATCAACTGTGCAAAATGTATGATTGATCATAATTGGAAGTGATTAGTTTGCTCTACTGCCTTTGTTAAAGTTTCATGTCTTTGGTCAAATTTGTCTATTCATAGGAAAAGTCACACCTCTAAATAAAGAAAATTAATTATTGGAAGTCATAAGGGGACGAAGGAGTGAAAGGCATGTTTTCAACTCATTTCTCGGAAAAATATAACAAATTACTCACAATTAGTGTTTTGAAAATTAAAATTAAAGGGTACAAATAACAACTCCCATGGTGCTATTAATATAGTATGATATAAAACCCAGTCATAAGTGTTTGTTTATGGGCCTGTCCAAAAGCTTTCAAATAGAAACCCAAGTAACCTTAAAAAACACACACACACACACGAAACCCGCGTCAAACAAAAATATCTAGTCATCATAATTGAGAACCTACTTTTGTTTCCTTTTGTTTTTTGACTCGAGAGTAGGGATGACGATAAAATCCGCACCCGCGGATACCCACCCAAACCCGCTTGATTTGGGCGGGGAAAACCCGCTTTAATTGGGTGCGGGTGCGGATTTTCCACAACATTAAAATTCGAGAGCAGGGGCGGGTTTGGGGTGAAGATATTCACCTCGCACCCGCACCCGCATCCGCCCCGTAAGTAATATTATTACAATTTTTAAATTTTATATATATATATATATATATATTAAATATTTTGAATATTTTTTTAAATATTAAAAATTATAATTTTATCTTTATAGAAAATATTTTTTAATTTTATTATTATTTAATAATTATTATTTTATTATAATAAATATGATTTTTCAATTTATAATTTTATATATATGAGTGAGTGTGGGTGCGAACGGGGAAACTCGAGACCCGTTGCTGGCGGGAATGAGTGTCTAAATTTTACACCCGCTATGAAACAGAGGCGGGTGCAGATTTTCCCCGTTTAGTCGGGTGCGGGTGTGGAGGAAGCGAAATCTGCTCCCGCCCCGCCTTGTTGCCATGTCTACTCGAGAGAACCTTCTTTTCTTTGTACCCCTAAAAATAAATATTCAATAGCTTGCCCCATATAGAAATCACACCAACACCGCCGCAATTTACTTAAACAATCTAGACCGTCGATATTTTTGTTGCCAACTAATCACAGCTGTTTATTTTCTCCGTACTCCACTATATAATAAAACGATCGTAACATTTTTTTACCAAACCCAATTTGCCGCGTCAAATTTGCATCATTACAATTTCTCTCCAATTTTCGATTCTTAGTTTCATGAACGGATCATCGATCTTTTTTTTCCTCATAAGATCGTTAGAGTTCTACAAAATATGTTTAACTTATACAAATTCTCATTCAGTCAAGTCGCGAATCCGCCACCGTGAGGTAATTTTCCTTTATATTTGTTTCAATTTCGTTTAATCTATTACGCTTTATATTTTTATTTTCAGATCTCGGTTGATCCGCGAATGATCGTGTGTTTTTCTGCGAGATTCGTCTTTAAATTGGAGCAATCAACACGGAATCAATTGTATAATTGTATAGTGTATGGTAACTATCGTTTAGGATTTTAATTATATTTTGTATCGATTGCAAATTCGGTTGGCGAGATCAGAAGTTTAGGGCATAGCAAAAACAAGGTATTTGACTATTTGTTATGTTCCTATGTTATTACTTTGTTAATTGTGAATGGATCTTTGCTATGTCAGGTGCGCTTGCATAGCAGATCCGAAAAATCTTAATAAAATTGAAGTTATTTTGTTTTGAGAGGGGGAGAGATAGGTTTGGGGATATTTTATTTTATTTTTTCCCCAACCTATTTCTCTTTCTCTCTGTTGTGCGTGTGTGTCTCGTGTCTTCTTCTTTCTCTTTTTCTATTGTTATTTTTTTTTTCTGTTATTATGCAATGCACACCACCGCACCGCACCTAATATGATTCTAATCAACATTCTATCGTCGTTACGAAACCTAATTAAAGAAGCAATCACGTGTTGATTGATACGGTACTATAAAAAGGACATATGATTCTTTTGTTATAAAATTGCGCAATTTATCATAGAATTAAATATTTTATAATCTGTTTTATACTAATAATTAACTCGCATACTGAATTCATGACATTATTTTATGGTGTATTTGATTAAATTGAAGTATATCGCTGCAATTTAATTCCACGTTATTTTATTTGTTGTTCACGCTTTAAGAAAGACACGTCCAATATTCTTCATCAATTGGCTATTTTATTTTATCACTTACATTTCAATGTCATTGACGTTATATTTTGTAACAGTTGTTAACTTTAATATTGTTGCAATTCAGTCAAACTTTTAACCAAAGGAATTTTCTAACATGCACTTGGTTTTGTAGTGGTACACATTCAACAAGTATACTCCGAAGAGGGAAAAATTACTGTCAATTCAATAATCTATAATTTTAATTCAATTCAGTATTGAACATATTGATATACCTTTTCGTCACTACTTAAGAGTTTTGATTTTTGTAAGTCAAAGTGGCATTGGATCAACGGAATTATTTGTCAGTGCAAGCAAAATTTATTTAGTGAATACTGAATACAAAAAAATATGCAGATGCATATGTCAGTTAAACATATAATATCAAATTCTCAACTCATGAAGTTTATCTAAATTTTGTTATATATCTTTATGTTGCTGAATATCTGATAATTCATCTTCGCTCAATGCAATGACTGTTGATACTGGTCGGCCATTCTCTTCATTGGATTTGTAATTGGGTTTCTTGGGTCGCGATGAGTTTGTTGTAAGAAATGTTCCAAAATGCAGCTGAGGAGCTCACTAGCTGATGATTCCAGGCGGCTATACAAACTGTACCTATTGATTCTTCAAATTTTAGTTATCATATAGATCATTCAAGCTCCTTGGACAAATTGTCCTACAGTTTTGTGAAGTAGTGGAGGTCGTTTGATGCTTTGCTTGAGGTATTTGTTTTCACCCTGTAATGATAGATTGACCGTTACTGATTCATGGCAATTGATAAAGTTGTATCAATTCTTTTATTTGCTTTCTTTGTTGAATATTTTTAGTGGTTTGAGGTTTCAAATCTTCATAATAGCCATTTTTTTATCGAACATTGTTTCTAATGTGATTATGTAGCTCTTTGTTTCGGATTTGCTCAATTTTACATTGTAAAAAAGACATTTTGAAAGTGTTTAGGCACTATTTCTCTTAATGTTGTTTCGGAATATTGATTTCATATAGGAAGATGTGTTAACATTCATTAGTCTGTAATATCATCATCTTACGGCCTGAATATTTTATGTTATGACAGTGATTTAGTTATGTTGAGATGGCCTTTAGCTATTACAGATTAAAGTTTGTATCTTCCGAATACAATTTTTTTTCCAGGTTTATATTAGATGGAACTTTTAACTTTGTGCTGGAGACTCGAGTGAAAGTTGTGTGCAGTACAAGAGATTTTGGCTTTATGTCCTGCATAAACAATAAGCGATATCCAAAATTTCGTGAACAGTCTTGTGTCTTTATGCTTTGGTCAGCATTACTGAATTTCTTCCACATTGTTCCATAATTCTAGGAGCACTGGTATTTATCTCTGTTTATTACATCTTTATTTTACTCTGCTTGTTATTTTTTGGTGAATGTTTTGTTTGGTTTTTACTTTCGATAATATTTGCAGCACTGTAATGACTTTGTAATGCAGGTAATTTACTTCCATTGTTAACTTTGTATCTTTTGTTAACAATATTTTTGTTATCTCTTATCAATTTTAGCATTGGGATGGCATCGACATACAATACAAGGTGTAGGGGCAAGGGGTTGTTGATTTGACTTAGTTTTTTATGTTTATGGATTGACTAGTTTCTAGATATGTATTGAGATGTACATATAATTAATCCTCATCGAGATGGTCAGTATCCACAATCTACTGTGCTAAGTTTAAACGAAAAGACTAACTGTAACAAGAGTCAATAATATTATGCTGTTTCTAATTTTGGGGGTCTAGTTGGAGAGATTGCTAGTATTGGAAGTGGTTTATTTTTATTTTCCCAATGATATGAATTTTTTGGTAGTAGTCGAAGGTTTATTTATTTTGGGTGAAATGATCATATATAAAGAGAGCTTTTTCTCCTATATTTTTTAAATCACAAATGGGTCAGAAGATATACTTTCAGATGGAAAAAAATTAGAATTAGATTTTCTGCCTTCATTATTTTGTTGCATTTACTCAGTCCGAAACTTCAGTAGCCATCTGTTCTTGATTGTACCAGCAAAAAAAGTGTATTTTTGTTTTAAAATATCAAATTAAAATCTTGTTAGTCCAATATTTGATTGAACAATTATGAATTTTTAACTGTGTGAATGGATGAAAGTCTGACAGTAGGAAAGTCTAATCTGAAAAAACTGTTTTCTCTTCAAATATATACTTTTCCCGGAAAGCCAAGAGGTTCAGAATCTAAAATACTCAGATTCTAAATGAGCAAAGCCAAGAAGCCTCCTATATAAATGAGCAAAGCCAAGAGGTTCAGAATATATACTTTTCTGTGACCTGTCATTTGTGGTATTTCCTTTTGTTTTTTTTTTTTGTAAATTGGCTATTTTATGATAATATAAAAATTAATGATGTTTTAGAACTGTATACTGAAGGTGCTTTCCTTGCGCTCGATTGTAAAACACCCCATGTTTCTGGGAGTATATTTTTTGGATGACACATTGTCTCCAGGTGCACTTTTAGACACCCCAATATTTGTGATTATTATATGTTCATCCATTTTTTAATTAAGAGGGTTGATAGTGATCCTAAAATGTGAACCAGCTACCACATTTGTCTTTGATCTCATGTTATAAGTTAAATATTTAAAATAAGAAGTTATGTAAGCCTATGATGGATCCATATGCTCATATTGGAATGAGCCCTCTACTATTTGTATGGGAGGTTGGTGGTTCGAGTCCACCTGGGTCCTCTTTATGTCGTGTTTAAGTTTAGGAGTTAGCACTCATATTTATCTTCTTTGTCTGGAAATTGACGTTTTGGTCAACATGTAGTTCAGTGGAAATAGGTTTAGTGGCATATGTATGAAGATAGTTTCACTTTTCAAGCTCAATAGTATCAAAACGTTTAGCAATGGATATTGATGTCAAAAGCTCATATAGGAATTTTCTATACCATGCACGTCATCATATATGTAAATCAATGTTTGGTACAAAATCTTATTTAAATAGTGGCAGTGCATGAATAATTATTCATGCACCATTTATTCATTGTGTTATTGTTTTTCATGTTTCATTAAATATAATTTTTGGGAATTGATATTAGACTGATTTGAGGTTACAATCATAGTAGTAGAATTGCTCCTCTGACGACTATGCTCCTTAGATGGGATGTAATGTATCTAGCAGCGAAGAGGCTTGAGCTGAACCCATTCCAAAACAAGTATAATTGCTAGGAAGATCAATCATTTTTAATCGGATTAAATTAGAGAAAACACTTTGATTGTAAGCCTTTATGTAGATGATTTGATCTTCACTGGAAATTGTGAAAAAATGTTTCTTTCATCCAAAGAGTCGATGAAAAGGAATTTTGATATGACTAATCTTGGGAAGATGAAATATTTTCTTGGAGTGGAAGTGTTGCAGAGAGAAGAGAGAGTTTACATGTGTTAAGGAAAGTTCACGTAAGACATTCTCAACAGATTTATTATGGAAAACAATAAGTAGGGCTTGACATCTCTCTTTATAAGCAAATGATAGGCAACCTAATGTACTTTACTGTTACCTAACTCAATTTGATGTTTGTAGTATGTCTTGCTAGTCAATACATGTATGCATCTTCTAAAGCACATTTTTAGGTGGTAAAGAGGTTGTTGCTATATATCAAAGGTACAATGGAATTTGGAATCTTGTACGAACGAGGAGGAGATGAGAAGGTGTCATCATACACAAATAGTGACTATGCAACCGATTTAGATGATCACAAAAGTACATCGGGTATTGTTTTTTTAATGTGTGGAGGAGCCATTCCCTGGAGTTCGAAAAAACAATCCACTATTGCCCTTTCTGTTGAGATAAAATCTTAATTTAATGTTTTGATGAAAACAAACAAAAAACTAATTAAGAATTCTAATTATGATTCTAAGTGTTTTGGTATTTAATATCTGTATTTGAGTGTGTTAAAACAATATAGGTAACAAACATCACAAATCAGATCTCATTAAAATCAAAGAAAGCAGTTCTGAAAAACAAAGATTGATCTTAAAGCAGTTCTTGAAAACGAAGATTGATCTTGAAGTAGTTCTGGAAAACGAAGATCGATTTTGACTTATTGCTGAGAAACGAAGAACGATCTTCATTTATGGCAGAAACAAGAATAATCAGTTTCCTTGTGAAAAATTGGATCCTGGAAACATTATTCGTCTCATATCTTCATCTAGAATAAGCAAAGATTAATCGAAGTCATATTTGTTCTAGAATTCGAAGAATGAAAGACATGCTTCTTTAAAAGTATAAAACAATATCATTCTTCAAATAAGACAAGTGCAAGTACAAAGCTATAAGCTGTAAAGTACACTACTGATTGTACTTTTCGAGACCTGCACACGTGATTGAAAAAGCAAGCACTCAACTCAGACAACTGACACAATCTCAAACTACAAATCAGTTCATAAAAAAAAATCGAAGAACAATTTTGGATCTCAAGAACGTTCTTGGATGTAGTTTTGATCACTCTTTTTTTTACAGACTTTATCCAACCACTCCTTCATGACAACTGACCCTATTTCACTGGACATAAATGATAAAGTTCATGCATCACTGACATACGTACATAACAGAAATGCTTGGCATGCAATAACTGTCAAAATTCAACAATCACTCAAAACAGAAACGAAGAACGTTCTTCGTTTTCACAGCTTTAATCCAAGAATATTCTGGTTTACAAAGAGCAAAATCTGTTATAATTGAAGATTGATCTAGGCTACAAAATACATCTATCCACGTTAGAAAACATCAGTATTCATCACATAGGAAGTTAATAATCTACACAAGATTGTTTTGGATAGATTCGATTAAAGAGGATCAACAAAAGCATAACAAAACATCAAGATCAATCTCCAAATTGATAAGCTATAACAACCATGACAACAAGGACACTGCTGCTGCACCTTTTTGCATAAAGCACATCATGTTTTTGAGGTAAATGATTGACACACAACAACTGTCAAAATCCAATACTCATACAAAACACAAAACGAAGAATGTTCTTGTTTTACAAAAGAACATTGTGGTTTTAATTCTCTTTTAAAGACAAAATTAAAAGAGATAATTTTCCACAATATAACTCACATATTAAAGAGTATTAAGACTGCTCAAATTATTGGTGAAGCGAAGAACTCGAGATTAATGCCCAAAGGTGAAAAAACAGCCTCACAATTGATCTCCAAATTGATGAGTTATGAGCAAGGACACAAGTACATTGTACTTACAATATTATGCAGAAAGTTCTGCATGAACTTGACTCAAAACAGTGCCAACTGACATGTGACAACTCATTCACTCACCCATTCACGTTTTCCATGAAACCCAAATCATTGGTGAAGCCAAGAATTCGAGATCAATGCCCGAAGGTAAAAAAACAGCTTCAAGATTGATCTCCAAATTGATGAATTGTGAGCAAGGATACAAGTACATTGTACTTACAATAATATGCAGAAAATTCTGCATGAACTTGACTCAAAACAGTGACATGTGACAACTTATTCGCTCACTCATTCACGTTTTTCATGAAACCCAAAAGCAATAACATTCTCCGTTTTGTCAAGAACGTTTTTCGGTTTATCAAGAACGTTCTTCATTTTGTCAAGATCATTCTAGACAGCAAATAAAGACATGTTTATTTGCTTTAAAATATATCTAACACTTGGGAAGTGTGTCCAACAGATATATTCATTTTAAACTGAATATTAAAAGCCTTTTAACGTCTATAAATTGAAGATCAATTGGAAGATAAATGTAAGAGTTCGATTTACAAATCTACCAACACTTGTTCAAGTAACAAGTCATAAAAACTCTTCAAGCAAACTCTCCAGCTCTCTTCACTATATCTTTAAATCATTATATATTGAATGTGTCTTTCATTTATCTCAAACAAGTGTTACGAAGTTTCAAGATCCCAATCACTTTTATCATACACACCATTTGTAACACAAGTCTATCTTTTATATTGGATTGAGTGTGTTTATAAAAATCCTTTCAAGGCTGAAAGGTGATTGTAAAAATCCTTTATAGGTTGAAAGGTAAAGATTATAACAGATCAAGGTTGATATGGACTGGTGGTGTAAAAACCAAGAATGTTCTCGGTTTTGAACACTTAGTGAAAACTCTCACGGTTGTGAGGACTGGACGTAACCTGGATTGAGTGAATCAAGATATATCCTTGTGTGATCTCTCTATCTCTATCTCTATTTATTTTATGTTTGACAATTAGATTTTATATTGATAAACTTGATATTGTTGTTTTTTACTAACTAAAATCAATCTTCGTTTATAACCAAGATCAATCTTGAGTTAAACTTTCAGTTTTAAACATGAATTTTTAAAAAGGGGCAATTATAATTCAAACCCCCTTTCTTATAATTGACATTGCTACTTCACTTTCAACCATAGAGGTAGAATACATAACAACAATATAATGTGCATACTTAACATAATTAAAGATAATTAAGAATCCATTATTCCATGGTCGAAGCAAGCATATTGAGGTGCAATTCCATTATTTGAGGGATCTAACTAGAGAAGGAATTATGAAACTAATACATTGTGGAGCACAAGACGACATAGTCGATATTATGATAAAGCCACTTAAGCTCGAGGCATTCACAAGACTAAGGAAGATGCTAGAAATGCTGGATTTTCCGATTTACATTGTTGTGTTGTTAGCATGTAATTTAGGGAATGATTTGTTAAGATTTTTAATTAGATCTTAATTGAATAATTTCGATAAGAGTTGGTCCCTAGAAATTCGGAGTTTTAATTGTCTTTATATTATTGAAGTTTACAAACCATAAATATTAAAGCTATCGAATTTGATCTTTCTATTCTACAACAGCTTTATATAGATCTTTCACAACACTAAGATCATAAATATTGTTCATCTTCATTAGTTTGTTCAAAGTAGGCAGAAATTTATGCAAATTTAGTCTTCCAATGTACCAATAAAAAATTTCCAAAATTGAAAAATGTTATTAGGTAAGCAACTGTGCAAAATGTATGATCATAATTGGAAGTGATTAGTTTTCTCTGTTGTCTTTGTTAAAGTTTCATGTCTTTGGTCAAGTTTGTATGTTCCTAAAAAAGATCACACCTCTAAATAAAGAAAATTAATTAACAGAGTCAAATATAACAATTAATTACTTTTAACATTCGTTTTATTATATAGTTGGAGTGAAAATCATCTTTTCAAATCATTTTTATAAAAAAATATAACAATTAATTACTAACAATTAGTATTTGAAAAATAAAATTTAAGGGTTCAAATAACAACTCCCATGGTGTTATTAGTATACTATGATATAAAACCCAGTTAAACAAGTGTTAGTTTATGGGTCTGTCCAAAAGCTTCCAAATAGAAGCCCAAGTAACCTTAGAAAAAAGAAAGACACACACAATCGAGAACTTCTTTTCTTTCCTCTTTTATTTATTTATTTATTTTTTATTTAATTTTGACTCGAGAGAACCTTCTTTTCTTGTAGCCCTAAAAGTAAATATTCAATACCTTGCCCCAAATAGAAATCATACCAACTGCCGCAATTTACTTAAACAATCTAGACCGTCGATATTTTTGTTGCCAACTAATCCCAGCTGTTTATTTTCTCCACACTCCACTATATAATAAAACGATCGTAACCCTTTTTTCACCGAACCCAATTTGCCGCGTCAAATTTGCATCATTACAATTTCTCTTCAATTTTCAATTCTTAGTTTCTTGAACGGATCATCGATCTTTTTCTCGTAAGATCGTTAGAGTTCTACAAAATATGTTTAACTTATGCAAATTCTCATTCAATCAAGTCTCGAATCCGCCACCGTGAGGTAATTTTCCTTTTTATTTGTTTCAATTTCGTTTAATCTATTACGCTTTATATTTTTATTTTTCAGTTCTCGGTTGATCCGCGAATGATCGTGTGTTTTCTGCGAGGTTCGTGTTTTGATCGTAGCAATTAACACGGAATCAGTTGTATAGTTGTAGAGTGTATGGTAACAATCGTTTAGGATATTAATTATATTTTGTATCACTTTCAAATTCGTTTGGCGAGATCAGAAGTTTAGGCATAGCAAACACAAGGTATTTGACTATTTGTTATGTTTCTAAGTTATTAATTTGTTAATTGTGAATGGATCTTTGCTATGTCAGGTGCGCTTGCATAGCAGATCCGAAAAATCTTAATAAAATTGAAGTTATTTTGTTTTGAGAGGGGAGAGATAGGTTTGGGGATATTTTATTTTATTTTTTCCCCAACCTATTTCTCTTTCCCTCTGTTGTGCGTGTGTGTTTCGTGTCTTCCTGTTTCTCTTTTTCTATTCTGTTATTTTTTTTCTTTTATTATGCAATGCACCCCACCGCACCGCAAATAATATGATTATAATCACCAATCTATCCTCGTTACAAAACCTAATTAAAGAAGCAATCACGTGTTGATAAGGTAAAGGACATATGATTCTCTTGTTGTTATAAAATTGCGCAATTTATCATAGAATTAAATATTTTATAATCTGTTTTATACTAATAATTAACTCGCATACTGAATTCATGACATTATTTTATGGTGTATTTGATTAAATTGAAGTATATCGCTGCAATTTAATTCCACTTCATGTTATTTGTTGTTCACGCTTAAATTTGTCTAAGAAAGACACGTCCAATATTCTTCATCAATTGGCTATTTTATTTTTTGTAATAGATTTTGTTAACTTCAATATTGTTGCAATTCAGTCAAACTTTTAACCAAAGGAATTTTCTAACATGCACTTGGTTTTGTAGTGGTACACATTCAACAAGTATACTCCTAAGAGGGAAAAATTACTGTCAATTCAATATTTTATACTGTTAATTCAATTCCGTATCAAACATATTGATATTCCTTTTCACTATCAAATTCAATCCAGTTCTATGTTTTGTACAATAACTAAATCGAATTGGTGATTGGATCATCTCAATTATCTGTCCGGACAAGCAAACTTATTTACTGAATACTAAAAAATTTGCAGATGCATGTCTGTTGAACATATAATATCAAGATCTCAACTCATGAAGTTTATCCAATTTTTTATGTATATATGTTTATGTTGGTAAATATCTGATAATCCATCTTCGCTCAATACTATTACTGTTGATACTGGTCGGTGATACTCTGATGTATCTTAAACTCTTCTTTGGATTTGTAATTGGGTTTTTCGGGTTGTGTGGGAGTTTGTTGTATCAAATGTTTCAAAAGCAGCTGAGGAGCTCACTAGCTGGTGATCACGGATGGCTATTCAAACTGTACCTATTGCTTCTTCAATTTGTAGTTATCATATAGATCATTCAAGCTCTTTCGACAAATTGTCCTACAGTTTTGTGAAGTAGTGGAGGTCATTTGATGCTTTGCTTGAGGTATTTGTTTTCCCCCTGAATGATAGATTGACCGTTACTGATTCATGACAACGGAAAAGGTTATATTAATTATTTTATTTTCTTTCTTTGTTGGATTTTTAGTGGTTTGAGGTTTCAAATCTGCATGATAGCCCTTTTTATTGAACACTGTGTCTGAGGTGATTATGTAGCTCTTTGTTAGGGATTTATCAATTTTACAATGTAAAAAAGCCAGTTTGAAATATTGATTTGGAATATTGATTTCATATTGGAAGATGTTTACATTGTAAAAACGCTTTTTGTTTTTGAATATTGATTTCGTATAGGAAGATGTGTTTAACATTTCATTAGTCTGTAATATCATCATCGTATGGCCTTTAGCTATTAGAGATTAAAGTTTGAATCTTCGGAGTGCAAATGATATTTTTCCAGGTTTATAGTGATGGAATTTTGAACTTCTTGCTGGAGACTCTGAGTGAAAGTTGTGTGCAGTACAAGAGGTTTTGGCTTTATATGTCCTGCATAAACAATAAACGGTTTTGCGATATCCAAAAATTTGTGAACTTTCTTGTGTCTATTGGTCATCATTATTGCCTTACTGAATTTCGTCTTCATTGTTCCATAATCCTAGGAACACTGGTATTTATCTCTGTTTATTTCTTCTTTATTTTACTGTGCTCATGTTATTATTTGGTGAAGGTTTGTTTGGTTTTAACTTCGATAATATTTGTTGCACTGTAATGACTCGGCAATGCAGGCAATTTACTTCAATTGTCAACTGTCTTATGCTTTATTGTATTTTTGTTGTCTATTATCAATTTTGCATTGGGATGGCATCGAGCTGACATGCAATACAAGGTGTAGGGGCAATGGGTCGTTAATTTGGCTTAGTTTTTTATGTTTATGGAGTGACTAGTTTCTAGTGATATATTGAGATGTACATATAATTAATCCTCATTAAGATGGTCAGAGTATCCACAGTCTACTTTACTTTGCTAAGTTTAAATGAAAAGACTCACTGTAACAAGAGTCTATCATATTATGCTGGTTGTAATTTTGGGGGTCTAGTGTAGAGATTGCTAATATTGAAAGTGGTTTTTGATAGTAGTCTAAGTTATATATATATAATAGGGGAGCTTTTTCTTCCTATATTTTTTAAAATTCACAAATGTGTCAGAAGATATACTTTCATATGGGAAAAAAAATTGGAATTAGATTCTCTGCCTTCAATAATTTGTTAGCTAAAAAAATTGTATATTTTAATTTTAAAATATCAATTTTAAATTCTGTCTCCTATATAAATGTGCCAAAAAGCCCGGAAGTTCGGTATCTAAAATAGTCAGAAGCACTTGGCAACGAATAATTTTTTTTAGTTTTCGATGGCCTGTGATTTGTAGTATCTAAAATAGTCAGATGCACTTGGCAAAGGAAGTTGGCTATTTTATGATAATATAAAAATAAATGGTGTTTTAAAACTGTATATTGAAGGTGCTACTTTTCCTTGCGCTCGATTGTAAAACACCCTATTTTCTCTGGGAGTACAATTTAAGAATGACATTGTCTGAAGGTGCACTTTCAGACACCACAATATTTGTGATTATTTTATGTGTTCATCCGTTTTTAAATTGAGTGTTGATAGTGATCCTAAAAAGTGAATCTGCTACCACATGTGTCTTTAATCTCATGTTAAGTTAAATGTTTAAAATAAGAAATTATTTAAGCCTATGATGGATCCATATGCTCATATTGGAATGAGCCCTCTACTATTCGTATGGGAGGTTGGTGGTTCGAGTCCACCTGGATCCGCTTTATGTCATGTTTGAGTTTAGCAGTTAACACATATTTATCTTCTTTGTCTGGAAATTGACGTTGTGGTCAGCATGTAGTTCAGTGGAAATAGAATTAGTGGCATATGTTTGAAGAGAGTTTTACTTTTCAAGGGCTATAGTATCTAAACGTTTAGCAACGGATATTGATGTCAAAAGCTCATATAGGAATTTTCTATACCATGCATGTCATCATATATATAAATCATTGCTTGGTACGAAATCTTACTTTAAATAGTGAAAGTGTATGAATAATTATGCATGCCCCATTTATTCATTGTGTTATCGTTTATCATGTTTCATTGAATATCATGTTTGGGTACTGATATGAGATTTTGATTTGAGGTTACAGTCATGGTAGTAGAATTGTTGCTCGGAACGACGACTATGCTCCTTAGATGGGAGGTGATGTATCTAGTGGCGCTGAGGCGTGACCCGAATCCATTCAAACAGGTATAATTGCTACATGTTTCATTAAATATCATGTTTAATGAGATTAAATCAGATTTTTGAATGTAGCATATGAGGCTAAAATAAATACTATATCACCACAAGTCTCCACCAACATTTTGCTCATAGTTGGACCAAAACAAGTATAATTGCTAGAAATACCAATGGAATTAAATTAGAGGTAATACTTTTGATTGTCAGCCTTTGTGTTGATGATTTGATCTTCACTAGAAATTGTGAAAAAATATTTTTTCATTCAAAAAGTCAATGAAAAGAAATTTTGATACGATTGATATTAGGAAGATGGAGTATTTTCTTGGAGTGGAAGTGCTGCACAGTGAAGAGGGAGTTTACATGAGTCAACGAAAGTTCACATGAGACATTCTCAACATATTTGGTATGGAGAACAATAATGAATTAAGCAATCTCATAGTATCGGTAGTGAAACTTTCTTAAGAAAGAAGGAGAAGCAGAGCTTGACATCACTCTTTATAAGCAAATGATAGCAGCCTAATGTGCCTTACTGTTACCCGATCCGACTTGATGTTTGTAGTATCTCTTGCTAGTTAGGGATGTGCATGGTTGTTTTTTTTTTTATTTTTAAAATCAAACCGTATCCATTTTAAAACTAATAGATGGATTTAGATTTATAACCAAATTCAATATTTGGTTTGAAACCGGTTATAAAATCAATTGTAAAATTAGTTATGGTTAAATAACTGATTTATAATTAAGCAACCGGTTTTGAAAATTTTAATTTTAAAATCGATTATTTTTTTTCAAAATCGGTTAAAGTTTGATTATTTTTTAAAAAATTATTTATTCATAGTTTAAACAAAATCAAATTTTTCGATAAAATTTTAAAAACAAATTCTCATCAAATTTTTTGAGAAATTTTTTTATTTTTTTATTTTTCTGAAGAAAAAAATTTAAATTTTTTTCAAGAAATAAAATCTCAAAATTAACAAAATATTGGTAGTGGATAACAACAAAATTCAAATATAAAACATAAGTGATTATCCAACTAGTTTATAAATAATCATATAATTTTAACCAGATAATTAAAATGGATTTGAATTCGGTTTTGGATTTAGGCCTTATAATCGGATTTTTTGAACAACCCTATTGTTAGTTGATACATGTCTGCATCTACTGAAGCACATTTTCAGGTGGTTAAGAGGGTGTTGCGATACATTAAAGGTACAATTCAGTTTGAACTCTTGTACAAATGAGGAGGAGATGAGAAAGTGTTATCATACATAAATAGTGACTATGCAGACGATTTAGATGATCACAAAAGTACATCATGTTTTATTTTTTTAATGTGTGGAGGAGTCATTTCTTGGAGTTCGAAAAAAACAATCCATTGTTGCTCTTTCAACCACAGAGGCAAAATACATAACAACAATATCATGTACAACTCTAAGAATTTGGATGAGAAGAAAACTTCACAAGATTGGGGATAATCAGGATGATTGTATTGTGATTAGGTATGATAATTGTTCTACAATTCAACCTTATAAGAATTCAGTATTCCATGGTCGAAGCAAGCACATTGTGGTGCGATTCTATTATCTGAGGGATCTAACTAGAGAATGAACGATGAAACTAATACATTGTGGAATACAAGACTAGATAGTTGACATTATGACACAGCCACTTAAGCTCGAGGTTATGCAAGACTGTGAAAAATGCTAGGAGTGCTAGAAGTTCCGATTTAAATTGCTCTGCTTTTAGCAAGTAATTTAGGGAAGGAATTGCTAAGGATTTTTATTAGATCTTATTTGAATAACTTCACTCCTATATCATAGAGAAGGATTTGCTAAAGATTTTAATTAGGAATTGCTAAGGATTTTTATTAGATTTTATTTGAATAACTTCAGTCCTATATCATAGAGAAGGATTTGCTAAAGATTTTAATTAGATCTTCATCAATATGTTCAAAGTAGGCAGAAAACTTATGCAAATTTAGTATTCCAATGTACTAATAAAAAATTCTAAAAATTGAAAAATGTCATCAGAGCAAAATGTATGATTGATCATAATTGGAAGTGATTAACTTTACTATGCTGTCTTTATTAAAGTTTAATGTCTTTGGTCAAGTTTTAGTAAAGATCACACCTCTAAATAAAGAAAATTAATTAACATGAGTCATAAGGGGACGTTGGAGAGAAAGGCAAGTTTTCAACTCATTACTCTAAAAAACATAACAGTTTATTACTAGCAATTAATATTTGAAAGAAAAAAAATTAAAGGGTTCAAATAACAACTCTCATGGTGTTATTAGTATACTATAATATAAAACCATTTAAACAAGTGTTAGTTTATGGGCCTGTCCAAAAGCTTCCAAATAGAAACCAAGGAAAATTTTACCCATAGCCCTTCAATTATACCTATACCCCCATTTTATGCATGAAATGACATTTTTGCCCTCTTATATATAATAAAACGTTAAAAAAATCCAATTCACTATTCACATTTTCGGAACCAAAAAGTGAGTTTTTTTTTTTAACTTTCAGAAAAGTTGAGTCGAAGTTTTCCGGTACAGAAGAATCACCCCGGAAAACTTGGTTGAAACATTTCCAGTACAGAAGAAAATTAAAAAAATAAATTAAAAAAATTAAAAAAAACTAAAGAATAAAATTTAAAAAAATTGTTCTGTACCGGAAAACTTGGCCAGGAAATTTTTCGGTAGACAAGCTTTCTCTTCTGAACCGAAAATCTTGTGGATGAAGTTTTTCGGAACACTGTTCTGTACCAGAAAACTTGAGTCTGAAGATTTCCGATATACAATTTTTCTCTTCTGTACCGGAATTTTTTTTTTTTAATTTTGCAGAACTATATTGTGTACCGAAAATGTTGGCTTTGAATTTTCAGTAAAATAGTCACAAAAAAAATTGAGAACATTTTTAACATTTTAAAAAATATTTGGCAATACTGAGATAATTTGGGGGTATAAGGTCAAATTTTCATACCCAAGTAACCTTAAAAAAAAAAAAAAGACACACACAAAACTCGTGTCAGGCAAAAGTATCTAGTCATGATAATCGAGAACCTTTTTTTCTTTTCTTGGCAGCCCTAAAAATAAATATTCAATACCCTGCCCCCAATAGAAATCACACCAACACCGCCGCAATTTACTTAAACAATCTAGACCGTCGATATTTTTGTTGCCAACTAATCACAGCTGTTTATTTTCTCCACACTCCACTATATAATAAAACGATCGTAACCCTTTTTTTACCAAACCCAATTTGCCGCGTCAAATTTTGCATCATTACAATTCTCTCCAATTTTCAATTCTTAGTTTCAAGAACGTATCATCGATCTGTTTCTCATAAAATCGTTAGAGTTCTACAAAATATGTTTAACTTATGCAAATTCTCATTCAATCAAGTCGCGAATCCGCCACCGTGAGGTAATTTTCCTTTTTATTTGTTTCAATTTCGTTTAATCTATTACGCTTTATATTTTTATTTTTCAGATCTTGGTTGATCCGCGGATGATCGTGTGTTTTTCTCCGAGGTTCGTGTTTCAATCGGAGCAATTAACACGGAATCAGTTGTATAATTGTAGAGTGCATGGTAACAATCGTTTAGGATATTAATTATATTTTGTATCGATTGCAAATTCGGTTGGCGAGATCAGAAGTTTAGGTCATAGCAACACAAGGTATTTGACTATTTGTTATGTTCCTATGTTATTACTTTGTTAATTGTGAATGGATCTTTGCTATGTCAGGTGCGCTTGCATAGCAGATCCGAAAAATCTTAATAAAATTGAAGTTATTTTGTTTTGAGAGGGGGAGAGATAGGTTTGGGGATATTTTATTTTATTTTTTCCCCAACCTATTTCTCTTTCTCTCTGTTGTGCGTGTGTGTCTCGTGTCTTCTTCTTTCTCTTTTTCTATTGTTATTTTTTTTTCCTGTTATTATGCAATGCACACCACCGCACCGCACCTAATATGATTGTAATAAACACTATATCGTCGTTACGAAACCTAATTAAGAAGCAATCTCGGACGCGTTGATAAATAAGTAATCTATAATCTATTTTATACTAATAATTAACTCGCATACTGAATTCATGACATTTTTGACGGTGTATTTGATTAAATTGAAGGATATGGCTCTAATTTAATTCTACGATATGTTGTTCACGCTTCAATTTATCTAAGAAAGTCACGTCCAATATTCTCCATCAATTGGCGATTTTATTTTATCACTTACATTTCAATGTCATTGTCGTTATTTTTTGTGATAGATTTTGTTAACTTCAATATGATTGCAATTCAATCAAACCTTTAACCAAATGAATTTTCTAACATGCACTTGGTTTTTTAGTGGTACACATTCAACAAGTATACTCCGAAGAAGGAAAAGTTACTGTCAATTCAATATTCTAAAATTTTAATTCAATTCAGTAACATATTGATATTCTGTTTCACTATCGAATTCAATTCAGTTTTATGTTTTGTACAGTAACTGAGTCGAAATGGCATTGGATCATCTCAATTATATGTCCGGACAAGCAAACTCATTTAGTGAATACAAAAAAATATGCAGATGCATATGTCAGTTAAACATATAATATCAAGATCTCAACTTATGAAGTTTATCCAATTTTTTCGGTATATATCTTTATGTTCGTATATATCTGATAACCTATCTTCGCCCATTACAATGACTGTTGATACTGGTCGTTGATGCTCTGCTATATCTTAAACTCTTCTTTGGATTTGTAATTGTGTTTCTCGGGTTGTGTGGGAATTTGTTGTATCAAATGTTTCAAAAGCAGCTGAGGAGCTCACTAGCAGGTGGTTGTGGATGCCTATCCAAGCTGTACTTATGGCTTCTTCAAGTTGTAGTTGTCATATATATCATTCAAGCTCTTTGGACAAATTGTCCTACAGTTTTGTGAAGTAGTGGAGGTCATTTGATGCTTTGCTTGAGGTATTTGTTTTCACCCTGAATGATAGATTGACGGTTACTGATTCATGACAATGGATAAAGTTATATTAATTTATTTATTTTCTTTTTTTGTTGGATTTTTATAGTGGTTTGAGGTTTCAAATCTGCATAGTAGCCCTTTTTTATCAAACATTGTTTCTAAGGTGATTATGTAGTTCTTTGTTGGGGATTGCTCAATTTTACATTGTACATTGTAAAAAAGCCAGTTTGAAAGTGTTTAGGCACTAATGTTCTTAATGTTGTTTAGGCACTATTGTTATGTTGAGATGTACTTTGAACCTCGTACTGGAGACTCGAGTGAAAATTGTGTGCAGTACAAGATATTTTGGCTTTAAGTCCTGCATAAACAATAAATGATTTTGCGATATCCAAGAATTCGGGAACTGTTTTGTGTCTTTTATAGCCTTCTTCATCCTGACTGAAATTCTTTCACATTGTTCCATCTTAGGAATACTGGTGTTTATCTGTTTATTTCATCTTTATTTTACTCTGCTCATGTTATTTTTTGGTGAAGGTTTTGTTTGGTTTTAACTTTGCTGCAATGTTGACATGGTAATGCAGGCAATTTACTTCAATTGATAACTTTGTATATTTTGCTTAACTATATTTTTGTTATCTATTGTAAATTTTAGCATCGGGATGGGTTCGAGCGACATAAAATATGAGTTGTAGGGGCTAGGGGTTGTTGATTTGCTTAGATATTTATGTTTATGGATTGATTAGTTTATAGTGATATATTGAGATGTACATGTAATTGATCCTCATTGAGATGGTCAGAGTATCCATCATCTACTTGACTTTGCTAAGTTTAAATGAAAAGACTCGTTGTAACAAGAGTGTATCATATTATGCTGGTTCTAATTTTGGAGGTCTAGTTGGAGAGATTGCTAGTATTGGAACTGGTTTATTTATTTCGGGTAGTCGTTGAAGGTTTATTTATTTTGGGTGTAAGGCTCGTATATAAAGGGATCTTTTTCTCCTATATTTTTTAAAATTCACAAATGTGTCAGTTGCTATACTTTCATATGGGAAAAAATTGGAATTAGATTTTCTACCATCATTATTTTGTTGCATTTACTCAGCCAGGAAATTCAGTGATCATCTGTTCTTGATTGTACCAGCTAAAAAAATGTGTATTTTAATTTTAAAATATCAAATTTAAATCTTGGTAGTCCGATCTTTGTTTGAACAACTATGAACTTTTAACTATGTGAATGGATGAAAGTTTGACAGCAGGAAAGTCTAGTCTGACAAAACTGTTTTCTCTTGAAATATATAATTTTTTCCGGTAGTATACTTATAAAATACTCTGTGTGTTGAAAAAGAAGCCTCCTGTATAAAATGAGCAAAGCCCCGGAGGTTCAGTTTCTAAAATACTCGGATGCACTTAGCCCAGAATAATTTTTTCGTTTTAGTTTTCTGTGGCCTGTAATTTGTGGTATTTCCTTTTTTTCGTATATTGGTTATTTTACGATAATACAAAAATTAATGGTGTTTTAGAACTGTATATTGTGAAGTTGCTACTTTTCCTTGCTCTCGATTGTAAAACACCCCATTTTTCTTTGACTACATTTTTTGGATGAAACATTGTCTAAAGGTGCACTTTCAGACACCATATAATTGTTATTATTGTATTTGTGATTATTTCACATGTGTCTCTGATCTCATGTTAAGTTAAATGTTTAAAAAAGATTATTTAAAGCCTATGATGGATCCATATGCTCATATTGGAATGAGCCCTCTACTATTCGTATGGGAGGTTGGTGGTTCGAGTCCACCTGGATCCGCCTTATGTCATGTATAAGTTTTGCAGTTAGCACTCATTTATCTATCTTTGTTGTGGTCAGCATGTAGTTCAGTGGAAATAGGTTTAGTGGCAGATGTTTGAAGAGAATTTTACTTTTCAAGGGCAATAGTACTATCATTTAGCAATAGATGTTGATGTCAAAAGCTCAGACGGAAATTTTCTATACCATGCACGTATCATATGTGTAAATCATTGTCAGAAATCTTATTTTAAATTGTGAAAGTTTATGAATAATTCTGCATGCTCCATTTATTCACTGTGTTATTGTTTTTCATGTTTCATTAAATATCATTTTTGGATACTGATTTGATGTTACAATCATAGTAGTAGTTCCAAACGATGACTACGCTCCTCAGATGGGATGTGATGTATCTAGCGGCTATAAAGACCAATCATTTTTTATGGGATTGAATCAGATTTTTTAATGTAGTTGATCTAGCAGAACTGTAGGTAAAGGCGTCCAACTAAGCTCGATGCTTTGCCATCTGAGGCCAGGCCAATCTAAATACTATATCACCACAAGTCTCCAGCAACATTTTGCTCATCGTTGGATCAAGATTGCAAAACACTTCAAATTTACTTATCATAAATTCTTTTTGCAGAAGTTTAAATGATTATAAAGAGGCAATCAATCCCACCCTTCTTTTGAAATTAGAAGAATGAGTCAAATTTTAAAAGAAGTACTTTCTTCCTTTGTGACAAAATATAAATTTAAAAAATGTATCTATTTGATATAAATTTAATTATAATGTTTGTTTTTATGTATATAGCTATTCGTCCGACGCAGAAAAACATCCATAATCGTTCAAATGATGAAAGCGCTAAAACAACATTGTATTTCACGGTAGACTTTCCAAATTTACATGGAATTTTGGCTCCAATAACTAAACATGATATTGAATTGCAATACAATATAGTTTTTCATCTTAAATGTGATTTTATACATACACAACAGCTTGTCATACAGTATACTTTTTCCTGTTAAGTATGATTTTCTATATAAACAATAAATATTTCCTATCTTACATTATGATTTTATTTTAAAAATATAAAAAAAAACTACAAATTTAATTGACAATGTAAAAATATGTTATACGGTTAGTTAATCACAAATATTATATCACATAAAATGTAAGATTTTAATTATTTTAATTTTAAAATCGATATAAATAAAAATTTATAATTGATAGATAATTTAGTTTTTTTTTAATATTTATAGTATATCAATATTAATCTTAAAAAGTAAATGGACTGCAACTAAAGCAGCTGCCTTAGACTTCACACTTATTTCTTGATTTAATTAATAGTATAAATTTTAGTAATACTTATTTTTTAGACTTCATAGTATAAATTGGATTCACTAATTTAGCTACTAATAATTTAATATAAAAGTACTTAATTTAGTGAATGCGTTTAATATTTATTATTGTATTGTTTAGTAATGTAATAAAAATTAATTAAACGTAAAAAATTTATAGTTTAATTGTTTTAATATTTAAAGAGTTCCATCTTAATTTGGTTTAAGTTTCTGAATTTTTTGCGCTAACTAATAATAATTTTATCAATTTATAAAAAGCCTCAATTTTTTATTTACAAAAAGAGCGTCACTCAAAATTGACTTTATGCCTTGATATATTATTATGCTTTTAGAAATTATATTTCATTTATTTTATAATGAATATCGATTAAAGTTTATATATATATATATATATATATTAAAAATAATTAAAAAAATAATTATTTTATCAAATTATTTTTAATTATTGATGAATTTTTCACTATTATTAATATAAAATATAATAATATTTAAAAAATTACAAATATAGTAAATATTAAAGAATAATTTTATAAATTGATAAAGAATATTTTACAAATATAGTAAAATGTTGTATTAAATTTATTCATATAACAAGATAATTGATTAAAATCATCAAACCAATAAAAAGATAATGCATATAATTTATTTTTTTTATCTTAACATTAAACATTTTCCAAAAGGAGCTTTTACTTTTACTGCCTTTTTACCCGGTATTGTAAAGGTGGTCTTTCTTGGATTAGTGGTGAAAGTGTGATATTAGAGTCAAATTGTTAATCAATGTTGTGATAGTTGGACTATGGACATTCTTTGCGTGCTATTTGTGGGGAACAAAAGACTCTGACCAACCACTAACCACTAAAGAAGCTTTTGACCTTTTATTTATCGAGGTACCATCCACAAGCTACTTTGTGGTGGAAATTTCCTTGCGCTCAAGATTTTTATATGCTTTCATTTGGAATTTTTCTCGTGACTTTTGCACACCTTATTGAAAGTGGAAGTGACTAATACTGTTCATCCACCTAAGCTTTTTTATTTTTTATTTATAAAAATTATGCAACTAGAATTTCATTTTTAAAAAGTTCATAAATTATATGCTTAAAAAGAGTAAAAGACTAACAATATTTAACTTTTTATAATCAAAATTTTTAACTTTATTTTACATTACTTTTCTAATATCTTTACATTAAATATATTAATTTTTATTGACTCATTTTTGTTCTTGTATTAATTTTTATTAATTATTTTTTACGAATAGCAGGAATGAATTGATAGTCTCATCAAATTGAAAGGGAAAATAAAATCGAGCATAGTAAGATTAAGTCAAAGTAGCAACTATCAAGGATTTCAGATCCGTAATACTTTCTTTCTCTGTATTATTTTTCATTTTATTTTTCTTATGGTCAATGTGACAGAGTCGTTTGTTTTTGTTTTTTTTATTTGAAATAATATTACTTTACAATGTTTCACACACATGACACATGTTACTCCTCTTTCATCATTCTTGGATCACTGTTTCCCAAAAATCTTTTAGGTAGTTGTGAGATTAGTGTCATCTTGTGAAAGTAACTAGAATTTGCATGGCCACCAAACACACAATAGCATCAAAGTGAAGCTCTACCTTAAAGGTTCTTTAATATCTTCCTTCATTCTCCATAGTTTTTTTTTTTGTTTAATTTTATGTTAGAAACTGTGATTTCTGCTTATGTTTGTTATGGCCAAGTATAATATGAAAATATAGAATTCCATGCATTTTCTTTGTTTTTTTTTTATCTATGGATCTATTAATTACTTTTAGGAGAAATTTCCTTAAGAATTCTAAGAAAAAAAACTTTTTTCATGGATTAAATTTCAAAAGTACATATTCTTCTGAGGTGGAAGAACAATTGCTCATTGTTAGATCCTGTTTGTTTGGTTTTATGAGCTTTTTGAGACTATATTTATCCTTGTTCTGAATTTTGTGTGGCTTTGCCTTTGTTATTAACATAGGATTTGGTTGTGAAAAGTGAAAAAAAAGTTCATATATAAGCAATTGTTTCCAAGTTCGAGGAATCTTCAGTTGCCATGTTTAATCTTTGGGGTAATTCTCAACAAGATCAACAAACCAACGAGGTTTGTGGTGAATCCAAGGTAAGCTGTTATTGTTTCGTGATGTTGTTATGTTATGATGTCAGACTCTTACAAATCACGAGTTAATTTTCTCACTTTAGATAAGCCAAATTCTATGTTATGTTATTATTTATTACTACCTGTTAGGTTGCATCATGGTTCTGATTCTGAATATTGAACTTGTGCAACCAGATTAAAGAGCTTAAGGTTGCAATTGGACCCTTAACAGGACATAGTTTTAAGTATTGCACTGATGCTTGTTTGAAGAGATATCTTGAAGCTCGAAATTGGAATGTCGACAAGTCAAAGAAGATGTTGGAAGACACACTGAAGTGGAGATCAGCCTATAAGCCCGAGGAAATTCGTTGGGTAAGTTATTGGAAAAAACACAAGTCACACATTAAGAACAGATAAGACCTGAAAAGAGTTTATAAAGAGTGATACTTCTCACTTTACAATTGGTTTTGTAAACCCGATTTATTTTCAAAATTAAAATCTAATATAAGTTGTGTGTTAGGTCTTACTTTGATGGTTTTGGTGCATAAATATTGTCTAAATTAGTTTAAGGTGATGTTAATGATCAAGATAAGGTTGCAAGCTGGTTTTGTATAGATTAATTAGGTCCATATAAAAACCTGATATAATTTGTGTTTGGTCTCATTTTTTATGATCTTGGTACATAAATACTCTCTGAAATACTTTAAGGTGATGTAAATGATCAGGATGAGGTTGCAATTGAAGGGGAGACTGGCAAAGTTTATAGAGCAGGTTTCCATGACAGACAAGGAAGGACTGTTCTTATTTTGAGACCTGGAATGCAGGTATCATGGTTTTGGTATATTTGGTTTCACTATATTTGAGTTTGTCTACTGACATAAGCATTGGCGTGATTGTTTGAGAGAGTTTATGGAAACAGGTTATGACATGTTCATAAGCCACTTTTCAACTTGTTTCTATAAGCTCTCCAAAATAGTTTATGAACAAAGTTTATAACTTATATGAAAACAATTTGACTTTTTTTTTATTTTTTGTTATAGAAATAGCTTATACATAAGCGCCTATATGAAAAAGGTCATATCTATAATTTCCTAGAAATTGAATGTTTGATTTGATGTGTTGCAGAACACTTCTTCATTGGAGAATCAGATAAAGCATCTTGTGTATCTTTTGGAAAATGCTATGCTTAACCTTCCACCAGGTCAAGAACAAATGGCTTGGTTGATTGACTTCACTGGTTGGTCATTGACCAACAATGTGCCCCTCAAATCAGCCAGAGAAACCATCAGCATTCTACAGAATCACTATCCTGAGAGGCTTGGCATAGCATTTCTTTATAACCCTCCTCGAATTTTTGAAGCTTTTTGGAAGGTTTGTTTTCTTTGCTCTCCATTTATTAAATTTCAAATCAGAATTCCCTGCAATCAGGAAATCACGCCTTTGATGCAGTCGCGTGATTTGGACCGTCAAATCAAGATTAGACACTCCACGTTTTGACTTTGATAAATCCGGTCCGAAACAGAAAGTCAGGACATGAGCCATATAATCGTGATTCGATGGTTCAGATCGGTACTTGCATAATTTCGTGAATGTAGATAATCCAAATCTTTAAATTTCACCTATTGAACCATAACAAAAAAGTACTAGTCAGTTTTGCAATTGGAGACATAGGCATAATTGGCCGAACTCCGTGTTCACATCTCGTGAGCTCTAACATTACCCATAACTAGTGATATAATATTGATTCCATTGCATTTAGTATCAAAATTAAAAGGTGAACTTATTTTCTATGCAGATAGTGAAGTATTTCTTGGACAACAAGACATTTCAGAAGGTGAAATTTGTGTACCCCAAGAATAAAGATAGTGTGGAACTCATGAGGTCTTTCTTTGATGAAGAAAATCTTCCTAGTGAGCTAGGTGGAAAAAGCATATTGAACTATAACCATGAAGAGTTCTCCAAATTAATGGCTCAAGATGATTTGAAATGTGCTGATTTTTGGGGTTCTGATGAAAAGATCTCAAACCTCAGGCATTGTGCAGCAGAGGTAGCTCCAGAACCAGTTTGCAATGAAACTCCAGCTACCTGAGGCACTTAACCTTGTTTATTACTTAGTGAAGATATATGTATAAGTAGTAATTATTATCATAATAAAGCCATTAGTTCCTGCCAAATTAAGACTAAGGAGATTTTTATGATACATTGATCCTTTGTTTACAACATTATTATTCCATCATGACTTTAGTAATAGTACACTTGTAACTTTGCTAGCTGATTAGCTCAAGCTGAGGGACTTTTGAAAATATGGCAATAGCAATATTACTGATTATATAAGTAACTGACTATATAAGCAAGTGATAGGGATAAAAAAATGTTTATTGCACTTAAGTCAAGAGTACCAGAGTTTGAAACCTTACTGAAACAATTATTGACTAAACTTTATTTACATTTCAATCAAATTTTGATTCACCAAAGTCCTCTTCTTTTAGGATTTAGACAAAAATATATTGACTATATAAACAACCACAATGTTAGTCTTTTATTTTGTGCTTACCGAAGATTAATACGATTTCAATGACAGTAACAAGAACATCTCTTTAAAAGCTTGTGAACTGGAAAAAAAAATTGTGAACTAAACAAGGGAATATGTAGTTGTCTACTAGAAAGCTTTCAACATAAAATATGTAGTTGTCTTTGAATTTATAGATATAAATTCCAACTTACAAAAAGGAGTTATATATTACTAAAAAACAAAACAAAAGAAAGAGGCTATATTATTATATGAACCTCCTCTTGAAATTACGAGTAGTTGTTTGGTAAGAACGAACAAAAAAACTAACACCTATACCAACTCCTACACAAATGCCAAGTCCAATTCCAACACCAACTCTTACTCCTGCATTGAACCATGATACCTCACCACCATCTTCAACTTCCATTATATATCCTGTTCTTTCCAAATACATCTTCTTCTTGTAATCCTCGTCTTCTTGTTTCAATCTTCTCTTGTACTCAGCTACCTAAAAACCAAAACAATGCAAGAAAAATGTTTTTAAATTGTTTTTATGTAAGTTAAGTTGTTTTCATGAACAATATTCAAAGAGTTTATTGTATAATTTGAAAGCAATTTCTAAATATGTCACAATTTTTTTCATAAACAATCAAAAATACCAATACAAATATTTATATCAGTAACTAAACTCAAATAGCATGATCATAAATCAATCTGTGTGCACCCTTAAGCATATGGAAATTTTAATAGTAGAACAAATTAAGTCAAAGTAACATGGTGCACAATAATGCTTTTGATGATTAAGGGATTAAGGCACAGACACTTGAAAGGAAATACCGTCGAAAAGATTAAAACCATAAATGTAAAATCAACCTCTAAATACATATACTACTTGTTATCAATTCGTTTATATCTTAATAGAGAAAGTAAATAAAAAATCTGATTTCTCTACCGTTATAAAGACTATACAATTTTTTCTCTAAATTTATAAATCTTTACTGTTACAACACTGTACAATAACAAAAAAAAAAACAATTTATATAACACTACATAAAGAGAATTTCCCCACTACCAAAACTTGTCCTTTAATGAGACAGATTAGAAATTGTATACAAGAGACATTGGAGGGTGTACAAAACAGAAAGAAAAAAAAGTTAAATTAGTAGTTCCCAATGAATAATAAAAGAGATGTGTATTGTGATTTGTGCCTGCCCATGTTACATTGACACTTCTAGGATAGGATTTTATTCAATAGATGGGACCAATTTCTAAAGATAAAGGTACTCAAATAATTAGGGACCATAACATAAATAACATTAATACACAATTTGTATTAGATATTATACATATCTAGCAAAAACATCAAATTTGTAGAAAATTTTGGTATTATTAAGTGAATATGACACATTTTAGTCCAAATCCAAAAACTGTCATTTATGATGAGTTTGGTTCTGAGTTTGCTAAACAATGACACAAGTCAAGACGTTTTTTCACCATGAATTTGAGAAGCTAGTAACTGTAGCTTCCATGTAGATGTGATTTTTCTGACGTGTAGAACCAAACATACAATTACTCATAAATTATAAAACATTGATATAAACTCTGGACACAATACTCTGACATATATTAGTTTCTTGTTAATGTCCCACAACAACACATATCAAATACTCAACACATTTTCAATTTAAAGCTATGCATAAATCCTAACCTTATTATCCTCAAAATTTGCAGTCATACAAATAAGCATATCCCATCATGATTATGAAAATTATAATAACCCTAATAGACCAAATTGAAAATTCAGCTTAATTAATTAAAATTAAAAGCTAATTATGCATTTTTACCTGTAAATCAAGTCCATGATGATGATGTTGAGACACAGTTGTTTCATATTCAGGAATAACATCCAACATCCCTTTCCTATTATTCTTCTTCCTGCAATTAACCTGAAGTGTCCTACTCAAGATTATAGGTTTTCCTAAGAAACAACCAGCAACATAAACCTCAATTTCACTGTTCTGTCTCATTTCACTCTCACAAATCATACTCCATTTCTTCTTCTCATTACACATCTCAAGAACACAAGACAGAAAACATTGTTCTTTATCACAAACCTCAAATTTCATGCTACCATTCAAACGTATACTATCTGTATTAACAAAAGTGATTTCTTCACAATTCTTATCAACTCTATCTTTTCTTAGAATTGAAGAATCACCATCACTGTTCATGTTGCTTCTAACACCATTAATTTCCAAAAGTGTATCAGGACTTAGAGGAATATGATGAAGAAATAGAAATTCAGGTGTTGATTCATTCACATCAATTCCACTAAATCTTATATAAAAAACTCTTACATCAAACCAAGGTAATAATGAAAATGATAATTTCATGCATGATTCATCATATTCTGATGAATATTTTATTATTTGAACACTTTCATAAGATCCTTCCATCTTTATATTCAAATTAATCAATCAAATAGTGAAATTCTTTGTGATATAGATCCATCAAAGTCAACATCATTTTTTTTTTTTTTGCAATCAAAATCTGTTACATAATCAATAAAATACTTGATATTCTTAGATAATTGAAAGCAATAAAATAAATTGTTACAACCTCAAAACATAATTAACAAGAAAATAAAATAAAAAAAGACATAAGGAATTTAAAGGGAAGAGAAGAAGGAAAAAAGAAAGAGAACTTGAGTGAAGGTGGAATAAAAATGGAAATTTATTGTATTATTTTAATTTCTTTTTATGATTATAATGAAAAGGGAATGAGAGCATTTATGTAATACTAGAACTAAATTGATTTGTATACAATCACACGATCTCGTTTGTTTTATTAACATCGAATAGTTCAAATTACAAAATAAATATTAATATTCTTATATAAAAATATTATTCTTTAAATCTGAATCATCTAATTATAATTGGACGGTCATAATTGGACGGTCATATGATATAAGTCAGATCATAAAACATAAGGGCGCAAATTCAGTGTCTTGTTCTATTTAGTGATAACATAAATTAGTACAAGTTTTAGCTACATAAGCTGCACTCTTTCTTTTTAAATGTCATTTTATAAGATTTTTTTGTTTCTTGTTCAAAGTAGTATTATATACTCCCTCTTTTTTGGGTTCTATATTCTACGTACCCCTATCTGGTTTCAATTGTAAAAATAAAAAACATTAAAACAAATGATTTTATATTGTATTTTTTTAATATTTTTATAAATATATCAGTATAGAAAAGTGCGTTACATCAAACACATTCAACAATATACAAAAGAACATGTTAAAATGAAGCTAAAAAGTCATTTAAATAATAGACATATTAAAAATTACATTTTTTTTCTTTCAAATGAGACTAAAATAATTTTAAAAATTCGTAATTAGAACTGAATGTAATATAGTTTTGACAAAATTAACATTAATTATTTATTGCAGAAAAATAAATAATTGAAATACTATAATAAATTGTCAACAATATTATATATATATATATATAAAACAAATATTTTATAGAAAATAACAAAAAATATTGATTTTTTAAATAAATAACCCTTAAAACGAAACTTTCTCCATGGCAAAGTATAAGCAAAAATGTTACACTATAAAAATTATATAAATTAGGACCAAATATGTAAGTTTTCTTTATATTTTGTTAAATTGGTAACAAAACAATGGCCCACAGATTTAGGAATACCATCATGATCATTTTGGTTGCATAAAAAAATATCATAATCATTTTGGCATTTCCTATATTCTTGAGTCTATGAATTATATGTATATCGACCTCAACAATTTCCAGGGCATAAAGCTCGTGTCTCATTCCATTCTTTTCTCCCCGCACCTCATTGAAGTAGGTTTCTCATAATCCCACTATTCAAACATTAGTACACTTCCTGTAAGAAAATGTACTAGTAAGACTTTACTAATAGTAATTAGGGATAAAAATATGTCAAACTATCTTCTGATTTTTAATATTTGTGTCTAATCAACAATTTATCATAATTTTTTTCTTCTGGTCTAATTACTTTTTAAAGTTTTATTTGACTTAAAATTTTATTTTACATTGAACCATTCAAATTATATATTTTACGTTTGAAAAAAATAGAATAAACTAAATTTTTATATATAAAAAACTAATAAAATAATTATATTAATAATTACTAAATTATTAACAAATACTAATATTAATAAATTATAATATATATATATATATATTTATTGATTTATCAAATTTAATAGATTTTTTTATAAGTTTAAACTTAAACTATTTAAATTAATAAATTTTAAACAAATATTAAACTATAATTTTTATTTAATATATCAAACAAAACTAAATTTTAAATAAGTCAGAACGTACGATAAACATATTGAACATATTCTCATATCTAATACTATTACGCCTAAATTGATTAATTAAATATATATTTAATTACTTAAAAAATTATAATTTGTGCTATTAAGGAGTTTTTGATGTGAATAACAAATGAGACTAATGAATGAATATAGTATATAGTAAAAGAAAAGGGCAAGTACCCGCCCACAGGCCACAGCCACTTTTGTGATGAGTGAGGGGGCAGCAAGTGGGTCAGACTGCAAACACTGCAATTTGGGGTACTACAACACACCAAACCTAGCTATTACCTCTAGTACATCACTTTTTTTGGTCCACAACCTTTCTTAACCATGGTTACCATCATCACTTTCTCACTATACCTTTTCCTTACCATACTTTGTACAATACTATACTCTCTTGTAGCTTAGCTACTTTTTTTTTTTTTTTTTTTTTTTTGTATTGTATTATTTTGCCCCCTTTCATGTAATTGTGAAAACAAAACAACGTATACATGTGAATGCCACTATACCAAATCGATGACAAAAAAAAAGAAAGTGAAAGATGATAATTAATTGTTTTTTGTTCCACTACTATAGGTAGAGATGAGTAACAAATATAGACTCATTTTAACAAAATGTTTAAGTGTCCTTCTTTAAAAAAATAAGTAGAAATAGTATTAATTTTTAAGAAGTGTCGTTCAAATATGTGCTAACATTTTCCATAATTATATAAGTTGACTTAAAATTGTAATATAATATTAAGGTATTATCTCATATTATCAAACATTTTAAAATAATATCTAAAATTATAAAATGATAATCAAATTATTCTTTTCAAGAAATTGAGTGCATGATCTCGATACATTTTTAATATATTATTTTTATATTTGAATCTTTAACAAATACATTAAAAAATATATGTTGATAATAATATTTGTCAATATTGGGTTGTAGTCTCTAGTTAATTTAAATTCATCCTCACTATTTTAATTTAATGTCATCCATGTCTTACAAATATTAATGAACAGACAATTTTGATTAAAACTTTATGATTTTAAAATGATATTGAAGTATTTATAATAATGCAATAAATTAAATCCATCATATTCTACAATTTATATTTTCTAATACAAAATTCATGTATTTTTTCTAAAACAAAAAAAAAAATAGATGAAAATTCATCAAAATCAAAATAGACCTCTAGGTTCAAATAATATTGACACAGGTATTTATAAATCATCTATTAAAAAAATTCTGACATCAACAATAAAAATTAAACTTATGATTTTATAGGCGTAAGCTAAGTTTTTAACAACTGAATCAATATTTATTGATATATATTTATAAAAATTTAATTATTATGTATTATCCATCTAAAATAGTTATATTGCTAATGTATTACAATTTTTCATAAATATAATTTTAAATATAATTGTGACAAAAATTAGACACCTTTAATAATTAAAATATTGTGAATAATTGATAATGTTCAAAACTTTACATTAACGAGTGAATAAGAATTAAATAAGAAGGGTGTTTGCTTTTGTACCAGCGTTTCCAAAATATTGATTCTGGTCAAAGATATTGGTCTACTTGCTTTAAAAACTTATATATACTATTACTGTATTACAATATTAGAGAGAGATATTGAAGAGGGTTATAATAATTATTTAGAATAGAGAAAGAAAAAAAAAGGGTTTATCTAATCTATCATTTATGGGTAAGAAGCCACAAAAAACAAAGGATTGGGCAGCAATAGCTGAAGCATCATCAACAATAGATGATGAAAATGAACAACAATCTCAACCACAACCTCAAACTACTCGAAAAAGAGGTAGACCTCGTAAGATTATTGTCAAAATGGAAACTTCAGAGGAAAAAACAGAACAACAACAAGTAGCTTCTATCAACAAAGAAGAAGGAACAACAACACAATCATCATCAGAAGCATGCATGATGAGTTTGAAGGTTACAAATCAAGAGGGAGAAATTCAACTTCCAAGAAGCAACAAAGCTAGGCGTAAAAGTATACCAAGAAAGAGTAGTCAATAATTAATATTTTTATTTTATATAATTATTCATAACTGTTTCGTCTATTTTATTTTGTTTCATTTCCATGAAGAAATTATTGGTTCTAGCTTCCTTGATTTATCAACGTTTTTGGGTGATTGATAATATTTAAAATTATATTGCTATAAGTGTCAAAAGAAACTCTTTCTCTTCAAGTTATTATTATTATCTAGTTTTTTTTTAATTGGTTTATTATCTATTAGTTATTGCACAAACCATGTAATATTATGTGATTCTATGAGTTCAATTCAATTACTTGTTTTTTTTACTTTAACTAGATAGAATATTATCGATTGCTTGAAACTATATTAGGATTGAACTTGAACTTATATACTAATATATTTGGTGTGTAAGATGTGAAGTTTAGTGATTGAAACTATATATGCTCGTATAAAAATATTGTGCCAATGGATTGAGAAATTAGATCTACTATCTGAAATTTGATGTCATTCTCTCTATATGCTCAACTAGTCTATAGATATTTTACTAAATTAGACAATAATATAAACTAGGTATGGCAACAATTGCATGTTGTTTCTTGTAATGGACATGAAGTGTTCAAAGGATATTTGTATTTTTTCATTATTAGCTATAGACTAGTTGCATTGCATCAATGTTGTTGATTTGATTGGAAATGGAGATATTATGAAATGAATGAGCAAAATATTAGTGGAATTATAGAGGATTTTTTATCATTATATCTCCTTTTTCAAAAAACTTAACCAAATTGTCCTACTTTCAAAAGTTGTTACCAAAATGCTCTACTTTTTAGGTTTAGTGGGAAAACTCTCCCTAGAGGAGCGACTTACTGAAGTGGCTAAAATTTCTCCCGTAGGAGGTCGCATCCCCGGCCAGCGACCTCCCAAAGGATTTTTTTCAACCTCGTTCATTCATTTTTATTACATAATTGAAGTTATTTTTAAATAATAATAATAATTATAATAATACATTAATAATAATAGTAATAATAATTACTATTATTATTATTAATTATTATTATTATTAATTATTAATATTAATTATTATTATTATTAATGTATTATAATAATTATTATTATTATTGTTATTATTATTATTAAAAATTGTTTTAGTTAAAAATAATTATAATTATATTAAAAATTATTATAATTAAAATAAGAAATTATTATAATAATAATTAAATTATTATTATTATTATTAATTATTATGATTGTTATTATTATTATTATTATTATTATTAATTATTATTATTATAATTATTAATTATTATTATAATTATTAATTATTGTAATTATTAATTGTTATTATTATTATTATTATTAATAAGAAAATACATTAATAATAATAATTATATTAATAAGACAAATTACATTAAAAACATAAAACAAAAATTCAATATCCACCAACCACTCAGTACTATATTCCAGTTCTAGAAATACCAACCTCTGATCATCCAATAGAGAAAGTGGGTTTTTTTTATAATTTATTTGGAACTCAGTGCACAAGAAAAAATTATCAAAATAAATAAAACACCACGCTGAATAAAAAAAATGCTTCTTCTTCATCTATTATCTTTTGTCTTACAACGTAACAACCCCAATTGAATTGTCATATTTTTTAGAAAAAAAATATATAAAATGAATCTGCATTTTATTTGAATTTAGATTCAAAATAGAATTCAATAGAATAATAAAGTAACTCTATCTTTTTTTTTCCCGAATGTTGTATTATTATAATAATTAATAATAATAATAATAATAATTAATGTATTATTATAATAATTTCTTATTTTAATTATAATAATTTTTAATGTAATTATAATTATTTTTAACTAAAACATTTTTTAATAATAATAACAATAATAATAATTATAATAATACATTAATATTAATAATAATAATTAATAATAATAGTAATTATTATTATTAATGTATTATTATAATAATTATTATTATTATTTAAAAATAACTTTAATTTATGTAATAATAATGAATGAACGAGGTTGAAAAAAATCCTTTGGGAGGTCGCTGGCCGGGGATGCAACCTCCTACTACGGGAGAAATTTTAGCCACTTCAGTAAGTCGCTCTCTGTTAGGGTTGTTTGAGTGGGGAAAGGGAAGAAGAAGAATTAAGAATCTAGGGAAATAATTCTGAAGATTAAGATGAATAAATCCAGGAATTCCTAATTGAATGAAAGGAATTCGAGTGTCTAATATTAATTGATAGAAGGAAGTACAATGAGGTAATATAAGCTAATGATCATGAATAATAATTACTTACATTCCAAATAACCTCTTATATAACTTTTCAACAACCTCCTAATTCTCAACAACCTCCTAACGTTGAATTCCTAACAACCTCCTAACTACTTACTAATAACAGAAATTCAATAACTAATTCTTAATACTAATCTCTAACTAATTCTTAATGCTAATCTCTAACTAATTCTTAATGCTAATCTCTAACTTCCAGCTTGATAACTAATTGGAATCATCTCTAACATTGCCTCCTCCTTCAAAGCATTCTTGACCTCAAGAATGAAAATTGGGAAACCTTTTGCATAGATCATAATAAAACTCCCATGAAGCATCTTCAACAAGTTGATGTTTCCATTTAACTAGGACTTTGGTGACTGCTTGACCATTACGCTTGACTGTAGCTCTATCTAAGATCAATTCAGGTTCCTTTGGAGCAGTTACTGGCTGCACTGAATCCGGAATAGCAGCTGAAGCAATTGATTTGCCAATATGCCTCTTCAATTGCGAGACATGGAACACATCATGGATTTGAGAATGGTTTGGTAAACCCAATTGATAAGCTACAGCCCCAATTTTTCGAATAATAGGAAATGGGCCAAAAAAATTTGGTGCCAACTTCGCGTTTGCTCTGTTTGCCACTGATATCTGTCTGTAAGACTGTAGTTTCACATAAACCAAATCACCAACAGCGAATTGCCTATCAGTCCTGTGTTTGTCAGCCAATTGTTTCATTCTCTCTTGAGCTCTACGCAGATGGAACTTAAGAACCTTGAGCATTTCCTCCCTTTTTGCTAGAGTTCTATCCACCAATTGCAACTTGGATTCTCCTGGCAAATAAGGTAAATAATTTGGGGCAGGCTGACCATAGACTATCTCATAAGGAGTGGCCTGAATTGAAGAGTGATAAGTAGTATTATACCACCATTCAGCCAATGGTAACCACTTGTGCCATTGCTGAGGTGCATCATTGCACATGCATCTTAAGTATGTTTCCAGGCATCTGTTGACCACCTTTGTTTGACCATCAGTTTGTGGATGGTATGCTGTTGATAATTGTAGCTGCACTCCTTGAAAAGCCATGATTTCTTGCCAAAAGTTACTTATAAAAACTGAGTCCCTATCACTTGTGATAGATTCAGGGAAGCCATGCAATTTGAAGACGTTATCTAAGAAGGATTGAGCCACGATTGCAGCAGTGTATGGATGAGCAAGGGAATTGAAGTGTGCAGCCTTACTGAGTCTATCGACTACCACAAAAATGACCTGTTTCCCATTGGATTTAGGTAGACCCTCGATAAAATCCATAGTGATATGTTGCCATACATGACCAGGTATAGGTAGAGGCTGCAGCAGGCCTGGGGAAGCCACTGTCTCATACTTACATTGTTGACAAGTAACACATTGTTGAACAAATGCCTTCACATCCCTATTCAGCCCTTTCCAGTACACAACAGGCTTGATTCTCTGTAAGGTAGCATTTCGACCTGAATAACCACTAGGTGCAGCTTCATGGAACCACTTAAGTAGGTCTTGCCTGAGCTACAAATCCCTTCCCACTACCAATCTGCCCTTCCTCCTGAGCTCAGCCTTGGTCCAAGTGTAATGCTTGTGAATGCATTTGTTAATCTGCAAGCTTTGGATAATAGGCTTCAAATTGATATCATTAGCCCAAGTGTGTTGAATTCTAGCATACAAATCAGATTGTAGTGTGTGGAGACCCAATGCTTGGCAAGTTATGCCTTCTACCCTGGAAAGAGCATCTGCAGCCACATTGTGCTTGCCTTGCTTATGCTCAATCTGGAAATCAAACTCCATGAGTTTAACCAACCATTTTTGTTGAAATTCAGTCGTGAGTCTTTGATCCAACATGTACTTAAGACTCCTATGGTCAGTTCGAATAGTGAATTGCTTATTGAGCAAGTAATGTCTCCATTTCTGGACTGCAAACACTACTGCCAATAGTTCTTTTTCATAAGTAGAGTAGGCTTGTTGTTGTTGATTGAGCATTCGACTAATAAAGGCTATAGGGTGTTGATTTTGCATCAATATTGCGCCTATACCATACCCTGAGGCATCCACTTCAATAACAAAAGTTTGAGTGAAGTCTGACAAAGCTAAGACTGGTGCACTGGTGAGTAAATCCTTTAGTTGCTGAAAAGCAGTTTTTGCTGCCTCTGTCCACACAAACTTGTCCTTCTTTAACATATCAGTGAGAGGTCGAGCCACTGTGCCATATCCTTTAACAAATCTTCTATAGTAGCCTGCTAACCCCAAGAAACCCCTTAATTGCTTAAGGTTTGTTGGTAATGGCCACTTCTGCACTGCAGTAACCTTAACAGGGTCCGTTGAAACCCCTTCAGCTGAAATGAAGTGACCTAAGTATTCAACCTTAGGTACCCCAAAGAAACATTTGGACCGTTTGGCATATAAGTCATTCTTCCTCATGATTGCCAAAACCTTGTCCAAATGAACAATGTGCTCCTCTAATGATCCACTATAGACCAATATATCATCAAAAAATACCAGTAAAAATTTCCTCAAGAATTCTTTGAATACTGAATTCATCAAGCTTTGAAAAGTTGCAGGCGCATTTGTCAATCTAAAGGCATTACCAAGTATTCAAAATGTCCACTGTGAGTCCTGAAGGCAGTCTTATGGATATCTATTGGATCCATTCGTACTTGGTGATAACCAGCTCTTAGATCAATTTTTGAAAAAATGATAGAGCCATGCAACTCATCCATCAAATCCTCAACCAAAGGAATAGGAAATCGATCCTTGACAGTTGCCTTATTCAAATCTCTATAATCGACACACAATCTCCAAGTGCCATCTTTCTTTCCTACCAATACTACAGGACTAGCATAAGGGCTTGTGCTATTTTGAATGATGCCCGACTCTAGCATATCCTGCACAATGTTATCAATGATATCTTTTTGTTGTTTTGCATACCTGTAGGGCCTCTTATTTACTGGATCAGCAGAATTGATCAAGGGAATTTTATGGTCATGGCCTTCTCTTGTTGGGGGTAGCTGAGTAGGTTCCACAAATAGGTCTTTGTAGGATTCCAAGATAGTCTCAATTTCTCTTGGTACTGTGGTTGTGTCAGCATGAGTAGTCAATGACTGCAGTAAATGGCCTTTATCGTGACCTACATGAATCATAGACAAATGAACACCTCTATCCAAAGTTTTCTCCAGCTGCTGAGACTTAACGGACTTTAATCCAGTTTGAGCAAAACCCCTAAGTACAATGAGGTAATATAAGCTAATGATCATGAATAATAATTACTTACATTCCAAATAACCTCTTATATAACTTCTCAACAACCTCCTAACGTTGAATTCTCAACAACTTACGTTGAATTCTCAACAACCTCCTAACGTTGAATTCCTAACAACCTCCTAACTACTTACTAATAACAGAAATTCAATAACTAATTCTTAATACTAATCTCTAACTAATTCTTAATGCTAATCTCTAACTTCCAGCTTGATAACTAATTGGAATCATCCCTAACACTCTCCTAGGAAAAGTTTTCTCACTAAACCTAAAAAGTAGGGTATTTTGGTAACAACTTTTAAAAGAAGGACAATTTAATTAAATTTTTTGAAAAAGGGAATATAATGGTAAAAATTCCAATTATAGGAGGAAGAGAAGAGGAAAATTATAAATAAATAAAAAATAGGAGGAAGGGGAGAATAACAAAATGAAATAATAAAGTGAACCTGACAGTAACAGGTAAGGCTTACGTGCTTGCAGTGAATCTGAAATTTAGGGAGGCAATGGATCCACGTGTGTAATTTAGGGAAGGTAAAATGTCATATTTCACCATTTACACCATACTTCTCTTTCTATAAGTGTGAAATTTTTTATATTATTGGAGATAAAAATATAAATTTATTTAAATATAAAAGTTATTTATTTAATGAATATATAAATTTTGTGAATTTTATTTAAAAATATTGATTAATTTTTGAAAATTTTGTAGATAAAAAATAATATTATTGATATTTTAAGATATAAATGATTAAATTGTTATTTAAAATTAAATAAAAAATAATATCTAAAATTAAGTTAAAATAACTTAAAGGAATAAGAAAACACAATTTAGTCTATGTTTTTTTTATCAATTACTATGTCATAATTATGTTATGCAAGTAGAATTTAAATAACTAACATTCTTGTTAAAAAAAATTGGGTGTCTTAGTTTAATAATTTAATTACGCCTTGGAATATTTAACTCCATTTAGTAGATTTTAAGTCTAAATTTGTAGTATGATCCATATAAGTACGAATTTGTTTTTATCATGAAGTAATTAAGTTTGATTTAATCTAAAAAAAAAAATAAAGACACAAATAAAATAGTAAAAGATTGAGTTTAGGTTATCAATTGAGTTGCTTGTCTCGTTTTAAATCACTATAAAAATAAATAATTTTTTTTATTATTAATTCAACTTTTCTTAAAAAATTATGAAATAGATCACAAATTTAGTAATTTATTGTTTAAAAAAATTATTATGATTTACTACTCTGAAATATATAATTATTTTTTCTAAATAAAATTCAAAAATTATTATTTAATATTTCGTTTTAAAACTAATATGATTCGTCTTGACATTCTTAATTTTCAAACACACTTTATTTATTTCGGTGGACGACTATACTTAACTTTTTAAAACATGCCAAAAATTAATAATTTATGAGAATTTATATATATATTAAGAAATAAGAAATTGATTAGAATTTTAGAAAAATAAAAATTGAGTCAACTTGGCTTGAATTCAGTTTGGGCCATGGATTGATAATTTGATAGCATGTTTGGTCCCGTGTGTGATAACACCAGAGCTGCGCAGTGGACCCCATAGCTTTGTACGATGCTATTCTGGAGACTTGCTTTTCCAAACTTAAGCTGTCTAGTGAAATAACTCGAGAAATGTGATTCATGTTTTCTCTTTCCCAACTAAATTTTTAGTACAAGTTTGATTTTACAATTAAATAAGTTTTTTATTTTCTAAAATTTTATTATTTTATTTTTAAAAATGTATATTTAATTTATCATTTGAAGATAATTTTAAATTTTTAAAGATAAACCATTTATGTCTTAAATATTAACAAAAAGGAAATCATTTAAAAATATAAAGAATAGACAACAGCTATAGAGAAAAAATAGAAAATGACTTTTAAAAAAATTTAAAAGCCAATAAAAAAAATTATAAAAATTAAAATAAAACTGTGGGATTTTATGAGATAAAACTTATTTGACCCTTGATTTTATGCAAGTAAAATTGATTTTTTATTAACTATTTTTATAATTTCTTTAATTAAATGTGAATTGAATATAAAATAATTTATATTTATATACACATTCATGTAAAAATATTATAAAAATAAATAAAAAACAAATCAATTTGATGTTGAAAATAATTCATGAGTAAAAACTACAAATTTTAACTTTAAATTCAAATGAAAAAACATACTGCTTGGGTTCTAAACTTCTAGTGTTCCCCCAAAAGCTGGAAATCTACACCATCGTCTCTGAATTACCTGCCTTCCTTTGGGTAGTATGATTATGTAATTACAAAATAAGCAATTTTTATTACCTTGTAGACACATTTATCATTTATTGGAATTTAAAGATAACACTAAAATAATCTTAGTGAAGACTTTATTGTGTAACTTAATGAAATTTTTGCTGATACCAGTACACACTATTAATGTAAAAATAAATTATGCATACATATTAGCAGCTAATCAAGTAACCTTGAAGATGAATCATGTGAGTCAGTTCTCAAACCGGACGATTTTATCATCGTTCAAACTTGTCCAAGTTAAAAGCATAAGGACATCGATAGAAGATGGGTTAAAATAGATAGCGACTACTAGGAAAAAATGCCAGAACATAGTGCCTCTGCGTGAAAGCGTGTTTACGGAAAAAGGGAAAATATGGCTTCTTCTAAGTCTAACACCTGCTCACATGGCATCGAGAAATAATAATTCTTGCAACTTGCAACATCTTACAACAGGGACTAAGGGCAGGTAAAATTAGTGTCAAGTCTGGCGAGAAAAAAAGGGTCAGCAGAAATCACATTCTAAAAACGAAGCTACACAAACACGCTATTTGGATATGTAAGATCAAAATTGCTTTTATAAACATGTTTTGGATGTTTAGAAATTTTGGGATATGTTAAAATACTTTAATGTATTATTTACATGATTAAGTATAGTAATTAAAGAACCTCAAATATGTTCTTAATTGTGTTAAAATGACAAAATATAGTGATTTATCAATTTATTATAGGTACCCAAGAGTACTAGTACATTATTAATATTGCTACTTACACAGATACTAGTCGGAGTACATCCATTTCTTCCAAACTATGGGTAAGGAGCCTGGTACTAGAGTACCTAACTTGCCTAGACCATCCCCATTGCAACCCCTAATTTTGACATTACTATATATGATTGAGGCATTAAATTAGTTACTTTGATGCCAACCCAACATTTCAAGTACTAAAATATTTATTAAGACTACAGAGTATTTGTTTGCTTGACATTATGATTAAAATAGAGTTATACAGACTACAGAGTATTTGTTTGCTTGCATTATGATTACCATTTTCAACTTCCTCTCTTCAGAACCAAAATACTACCGTGATATCAACAAAATTACAGCAGAGCAATAATCTGCAATGCTATTGCAGCGAAAGCTCAAGCATATTATTCAAATATCAACTTCCAAAACAAATTGCAGCAAGACTAATATCTATATTCTGCAACTACAATAAATAAAATAACAAAACAAAATTCTCTCTTCAACTGCCTCAAATTGGTAAAACATTGGGGCTTAAATACATTGGAATGGTTTAACCTATGTCTAAAACATTGTATAGCAAAACTATCCTATTGAAATATGATGTATAACCTATTCAGTTACACATGAAAGAGAGAAGATAAAAGGGGAACTGGAGGTTGACTGCCCGTGGCTCCCAAATTCCTAACCTGATTCTTTGCGACCGGACTTGTGATGTCTCTCCTTCCTATATCGCAATTGAGCTGGATCAAATCCACCTTCCTCGGCTCCATAGATTGCCCAGGATGGGGTGGCAGCCATGTAATCTTTACTGTCAAAAGTTCTTCCAGAAGCCACCTGTATTTAAATTGACAATAAATTTCATATACAAAAAAATAATCACAAATTCAGTCCGAAAGAATAGGACAAGGATTACCCACCAGGTCGTGAAATTTCTCATAATCTATCCATGTATACCACTGGCCATCAATTTTGAACTTCTTAGTTTTTGCTAAGAGGACACAGCACGAGTGAACATGCTCACAAGCAACTTCATACTCCCCTTGGCTTTTCAGAGACAGAGCCTCTGAGAATGCTTTCACATCGGCATGCCAAGGGACATTTTCCATTGTCAATTTTGATGTAGCGGTCCTGTGAAGAGATCATTGTCATTCAAAGATGGCTCTCAGAAACAAGAAACAAGAATTTAGCTGAACTAAAAGGGGTAGAAATAGAGGAAGAGGAGGAGACTTACGAGCCACAATATGTAACTCCCTTAATTTCAATAAAATCAGGTTCTCCTATACTAAAGAGCTTAAAATAAGCATCAACGTCTTCAGTATTCCATCCTTTTACAAGGGTCAGGCGGTACACAGTACGCTGATGTTTTTCCTTAAGAGCAGTCAAGGAATCCTGGCACATAGTTAATAGTTAAGAAAACACAGACAAGGTGGGTGATCACGAGGACAAAGTATCATCAAACAGTCAAATAATATCCAGGTGATTGTAAATGCCAGGGAAGTTATCCAAGGTTCAGATGGCAATCATGCAAGAAAAAGTGCCCATGATACATTTAACATGAACTAAACTCTTAGATATCAGAAAAATGTATTTCTTCTAAGCTGCTCCTTAGAGTAGTTACAATTCTTACATCATGAATTCATGATGTAATTCTACAAAAAAGAGACATTTCTTGATTTTCACTGAGAATGAAAAGAGTACTCACAATAAATCGTTCCCAGAAATCTCCAAAGAGCGGCCTATCGATTGCCTTTAAAGAGTCCTTTGTTCCGGCATCTACACTGACATATAACTGCAAGCGGTAAACAAGAACATTAAGTTTGGCTTGCTTAACCGACGTGTTTTTAATTATGAAACTCTGGAAGCCCCAAAACCTGGGTGATAGGCTTCAGCGACTTGATTTTCTCAGGAAATTGTGCATTTGTAACTAGGAAAGTGGAAATCCTCCTTCTGTGCAACTCATCCACAAGTGTATTTATCTCTGGATACATAATAGGTTCACCAACAAGAGATAGTGCACAATGCCGTGGCATGAAGCCTTCAGTTAATCGCTCCAAGGTGACTCCTACAAAAAGAGTTAAATGAGTCGTTTTTGAAACAAATCACATGATGGCATGTGAAAGGGTTAATCCTCCCAGCATCAGTCAAAATGCATACACGACAGGGAGCTGGTGTCCAATTTTCTTTCTTTTTTTTTCTTAATAGAATTACATACAACATTGCAGTACACCACGGAAATCAATATTTCAAAATGGGCCATGCCATCACACAAATTCAAAGGCATTAGGAAGTGCCATGTCCAGTGAAGACAGTGTTAATATAAGTATATAATATAATCACTAAATAAAATATTCAAATTATTTAAGGATTCTAGAATGGATAAGGGATGGTGCAGGTTGCATAATAAACTCATAATGAAAAAAATTAAATTAGAGAATATTTCCTTCACATGGAAAAAGTTGCTCTCCCTTCTCTTTCCCTCCAAACTCCTTCACTCGACAAATCCTAGGTACCCAATATTTTCAATGAGAATATCGTGACTGAAAGTGTGCCATGATATGACTGAGAGGTACTCTAGCTAATTCATTATAAACCTATGTAAATCTGTCAACCTGACAATTTCATCATACTATTGAAATGATAACAGCAAAGAAAACATAAATTTACCAGGAACTCCTTTCATTTGTTTAATCATATTTGTATGCTGGTCTAATGCAGAATTTACGATCTCTATTGGATCGTCCATCTTCCACTGCCAACTTTTCGCTACTGGATTAGTGTGATGCCTCCAGCAGAAAACACATTTATTTGCGCATGCCAAGCTAGGAGTTGCCTCCATGCACCTGTTTCACTCATAAAAGTTGAAACAGTTAATATGACAGCTGACTTATGATTTGCCAACACATAAAGCAGTAGATAAATCAACTTTTAACAAGAACACAAAATACTCCCAAACCCATAACCAGGACCAAAAGTTCAGATAATGTGCAAAGGCAATTATAACTTCAGCACATTCTCCTTCGGAAGCCGCGTCAAATAACAGCTCAAAGTAATTTTCAAACAAAGATACACCCTGTTTCTTTTCCCTTCCTGATTACTTTACAAACTTCTATTTATTTAAATTTAAGTTCCCACCAACGATTAAAAAGTGTCACACCATCGATGAATCATATATTGACAAACTACTAAGCTCCATCTTAAGATTCAGTGGCACCGCATAAATAAGGAAATGAATAACATGATCATTTATGACAATAGAGTTGTCAGCTAGCATGACACATAAACAAAGCTCATACCACTTAAACCAAACCCTAACCTGACATGAACTTAAGTAAATACTAGGAAGTCAAGTTACCATTACCTATGACTCTCGATTCCATAAAATGAATGCTTGTAGCAACCACCTCGACCTCGAAGCTGTGACTTGGTCCATCTACAAATCTTGACACCACTATGTGAACCAATAATCTTATACCCCTGCAAAATTCAATCGGAGGCCAATAAGTAAGCCACCACTAACTAATCAATATAAGAAATTGGGCTCCAATAGATGCAATGCATATATGAATTACAAAAGGTACAACAATATGACAATATACCTGCTTCACCAAATTTGCCCTAATCACAGGAGTCACCATTTCTTTCTTCCCATTCAGCTTCCCATTAGTCTCCTCCACCTTAGCCCCCGACTTCCTCGAAGGAGCTTTACCAGCAATGTCTTCAAGATCAACAATCTCTTCCTCCACCTCTTCCTCCAAATCAGACTCCTCTTCAGAACTCAAAACACCACATTCCTCATCCCCATTCTCCAAATCACCATTTTGATCATCACCACCACCATCACCTTTCAACAATCCAACCACCTTCCCGCACCACCGATCAAAAACTTCATCCACTTCACCACCATCGACATCCCCTTCCCACATAGGAATCATCTCAGCAGCACCCAACGCCTTCATCCGTTTAACAATATCCTTACCAACAGCATTGAATGCTTCACCGTAACCTCGGCTACCAACGCCGAAAACAGCAAACCTACACCGCGAGAGCAGCAACGAACCAACTCTAAAATCTTCAGCGCTCTCTGCAAGCCAATCCGCGAAGAATCTATAAGCGGGAGAAGGTTTTCCGTCTTCCCAGGTTGAAGCAACGATGAGAATGAGCGCTTCCTTGGGAAGATCTTCGGGCTCGTAGCTTCTGCCATCGATGAGGTCAAATGCGACTTCGTTTAAAGCGAGGAAACGTTGGAGACGGTTAGCGAGTAATTTGGAAGTGCCAGTTTCGGAAATGAAGAGGATCTTGGGGAGAATGAGTTTAGGGTTAGGGTTTAGAGAGAGTTTTAGTTTGAGGTTTCTTAAACGGCGAGATTTGTAGAGACAATAAAAGGTTGTAGCGGAGAAGATTGCGAGGAGTGTGAGACGAGCAGGGACTGAAGAAAACGACGACATGGTAATACGTGATGATGATTTAGAAATGGTGGTGCGGTGAAGGGTGCGTCATGTGTATTCGGTGGTGGTTAACGGCGTCGGAGGAGAAGAGTCAAAACACGAAGACTACTTACTCTCTGTGGTTTAGTGGGCTTTTTAGTTTTGAAGTTGCAGGCCCGAAAAAATATTAAGACATGTGGTAAAAATAAAATAAATTTACTGATTGATAAATAATCTTCAAATTGAGTGTGTGAGGTTTAATTGTTTGTTTCGGTAAGGATAAATTTGTTAACCAATGTTCAAATTGTATTTAATATTTAATTCATTTGTTTTGGTGTAGTTAAATTTATTAATTTTATTATGGAGATTTTGGGTCGGTTTGATTGTTAAATAAAGTTACATAATATGATTAATGTATACTATGTTACTGTATTGTTGTGTTTGATTTATTCAAATGATGTAAAATATTAATTATGAATAATGCTTAATGTTATGTAATATTCTTGCACGAATTGCACGATGGATGTTGGTTTTCTTTATTTTCAAAAATCAAACAAATTAAATTTTTGAAAAATAAAATAGAGACTCCAACACTTTTTTTTAGAGTCATTATTTTGTCTTGTCATTTAGTAGGAATAACATTTCAACCATATTTCAATGTTTCATGTAATCGTTATATCTCTTTTTTATTTTGTTTTACTCTATTATTTTTAGCCGATCATATACATATTTTTTTCTTCCTCTCTTTTATGTCTTCTTTCTCTCTATGCAACAACGGTGTCCGCTTCAACAATGGTAGCAAATATGGAAGTGATATGCGATTGACGGTGGTACTATAATCATATGCAATGACAATTTTAGCTATGGAGATGTTATTTAGCTTTTTATGTTCGATTTTAAAATGATTAAAACAAGCCTATGATAATGATTTTGTATTTTGTAAGTAAAGTGTGTTTCAAGTCATTCACGTGTTTTACGTGAACAAACCTTTGTACGTTATATATGTTTAAGTTGAATTAAAATTATCATGTTAGCAGAATTCCAGCTCGAAGAGGTGTCCACACTCGGTATCACCTCGAATATGATTATCTCAAATAAAGGGAACTTATGTGGAACAAAAAATTATCGTATTAACATTCTCATATTTTAAAGGTTTGTCTTATTTTTCCATAATTTCACTTTCTAACATACACAACACCAACTTTTTATTCATCATTGTCTTCAACCTTCATATCTCTTGCTCTCATTACTTCCCAATCTTCGTCATTCTCATTCATGTTCACTAACTACAACATCTCATTATCATTTATTATCAACTGCCATCTTATTTGTCAACAAATTGCGACCTCCTGCCTCTACACGATCAACGTTGCCATTTCCATTTGCTTCATATACAACAACGATCTTCTTCTCACAAAGGCATGTGTTTATGTTTTCTCATCTTTTCATTTTTGCCATAATTCTCGTTTTAGATAATAAATTGATGAAACATGTGTCCTCTTTTTATTTTATTTGTGCAAGTGCTTGTGTGTTGTTCAATCAAGTTTTCATATGCAATTATGTGTGTTTGCGTCTTCCTTTGCAAATGCGGAGTGTTAGATATTTTGTGTACTGTTTTCCTGTGTGAAATAAATCAAAATTTTAAATTTGAAGTAAATGAACGTGCTAATTCCAATATTATATTTTCACTTTAATGTTTTATGAAACTGATATTCAAATAAACCCAACACAAATGAGAATATCTATCAAACATAGCATAACACGATGTCTAGGGATAGCAATGGGTAGGGTTTGGGTAGGGTACTATAGTACCCGTCCCAATACCCACAGTTTAAAAAAAATACTCATACTCGTGCCCCTCGTACTCTCTTGGGTATCAACTTTAATACTCGTACCCTTATCCTCTAGATACCTAAGTGTCCGTACCCGTACCCATTACCCACACTTTAACTAAAATAGATCGATCAATAAATATTATTTTGTGATTAAATTCAAAAGTTATCCAAATATCATAAATTCAATCATAAAGTATTATAAACCATTCAAATATCCATAATAATATTTCAAATGAACACTCATTACAATACACATTCAAATATTTATAATAATATTTTATAAAATTTCAAGTCATACGACAATATTATTTGAGATCAGTAAAAAGAATTGATAAGAAGTTGCAAGTATAATTATAAATACACGATTAATAAGATATAACTCTTAGTTATAAAGTCACAATTATTAACTATTCATCATAATCAAATTATTAAAAAGTTTGCAAACGTTTATCTTTTGATTTGATTATAAATATTGTAATGGTCTAATGATATTAATAGATATTAAAACATAAAGGAAAACAATTAATTAAACTAAACATTAATATAATAAATAAATAAATAATATATTTATATAAGTGCGTTTGCGGGGCGGGTGGATACTATAGTACCCGTACTCGCACTCATACCCGCTTAATTTTGCAGGTAATTACTCATCCCTGTGCCCATACCCATTATGCGGGTGGTTTTTTTTTGCGGGTATTCATTGGGTCTGGGTCTAATTGACATCTCTAGTGATAGGTGATAGGTGATATGTGATAGGTGATAGGTAATAATTGATAATTGATGAGTGGTAGCTAATAAATGATAAGTGATAGCTAATTGAAAAGTGGTAGTTGATAAGTGATAACTCATATGAGATAGGAGATAGAAGATAGGTGATAGGTGATAGGTGATAGGTGATAAGTGATAGGGAGTAGGGGTAGGGGGTAGGAGTAAGGGATTGGGGGTAGGGGATAGGAGATAGAGGGTAGGGGGTAGGGGATAGGGAATATGGGATATAGAAAATATGGGATATAGGGAATATGGGATATAAGGAATATAGGATATAGAGGATAGAGGGATACAGGGGATAGAGGATATAAAGGATATGAGATATAGGGAATAGAGGATACAGGGGATAGGGGATAGTGGATATAGAATATGAGATATAGGGAATATGGGATATAGAAGATAGAGGATAGGGAATAGAGGATACAGGGACAGGGGATAGGGGGATAGAGGATACGAGAGATAGGGGATAGGGGATATAGAATATAGAATATGAGATATAGGGAATATGGGATATAGAGGATAGAGGATAGAGGATAAGTGATAAGTGATAGATGATAGGTGATATGTGATAATTGATAAGTGATAATTGATAAGTGGTCATTGATTAGTGATAGTTCATAAGAATTATGAGATAGGTGATAGGGGACAATGGATAAGGGATCGGGGAATAAAGATAATATATAGGGGATATGGGATATGTGATAGGTGTTAGATGTTAGGTGGTAGGGGATATGCGATATAGGGTATAGAGGATATAGGGAATATAAGATATAGGGGATATGAGGATAGGTGATAATTGATAAGTGGTAGGTGTAATATCCATACATTTTATTTTATTTTTATATTTTCCTTTAGTAGGAGTTAAGATAATTGTTGGTGATAGTTAGTATTGTATCGTGTTATTTTAATTTTTAGTAATAATAATAATAATAATAATAATAAAAAAAGTATGAATTGGAAACCGTTAAATGGCTTAGGTTGAAATACTACGTTCCCCACTTAATACTAGGTTCAAAAACCACGTTCCCACCTAATACCACGTTCTCTACTTTCCCAACTTAATATCACGTTACCCACTTCTAATAATAAAAAGGAATAAAACAAAAACTGATGTCTTACATTCAAAAATGCTTTGCGCAGGATCTAGGAAAAAAAAGGTTTAGGAGAGAAAAAGAGAGATTATTTTGATAGAAAATGCAACCACCAAAAGAGAAGAGAGATGAGTAACCCTATTATCGATTTTGTTAAACCAGTCTCAGAAAAATATTGATTGTGCATTCGTTAACCGTTGGATCGGGCTTAGTTTTGGACAGCAGATTTGTAACATTTAGGTCTTCGTTTTCAACGGACGGATCGGCGAAACAACGTTCAGAGAGGGAAAAATCGTGTTTGCACAGTATTAGGTGTGAAACGAGTGAGACAAGAGTTTGTGAAACATAAGTCTATAAACAACTTTGGTAACGGTAAGGGCATCACTCCATCCGCTTTTCTATTGGAATTATGTGATGTAAATGTATTATGATGTTATGTATTGGTTTTGTTTGCGTGTTATCTTTAAAATGAATATTAATAATGGATGTGTTTAACATGTTCAAATTGTGGAAAATATATGGTATATGATACGTTGAGTGATCTACATTGGTACTAACAAAAGTGTCTACGTTCATGTATTCATAGTTGTGTGGTGCGTTCATAATTGGTTGGAGCCCAAAGTTGTGTGGTGCGTCCATAATTGGTTGGAGCCCACATATCCTTGCGGGGATTTTGAGTTAGTGGTGTTGTTTGGAAGGATCCACGAAGCCCTTGCGGGGGACGTGATATTCCATAATTATGCATTGACATATAGTCTAACAAATAGATTGTGCATTTTGGTTGATTTGTATATTTAGTGTGTTGTGATTTAACTGTTAAATTAAATATATAATTTATTTATATTTTTTCTATAACAACTATATATGCATGCATATTTGTTATGTGTTTGTTATTTGGAGATGACCCTTACATTTGACAGAATGTCACATATAGTGTTACTTGAGTGAATAATGTCACAGTCAACCCAATATGTGAAATGCGAGATACTTCTGTATCAGTGTTAGACTTGTTTGGTGAGTTTTCCATAAGTCAAAAGTTTACGACCAACTAGGATTTATGTTTGGGTAGTAAAACGTCAAGAATTTTGGATCTAGGAGTTTCTTTTCTTTAAGGTATTAAATTTACTTTTAATAATTGCAAATACTCTGATTCATTATTTTTTGAAACGCAATTAAAATAGTTGTTAAATAATTTTAAAGGAAATGAGTATTTAAGATAATCATAAATAAATAAGAATGAATTTGTAATTTTACGTTTAGAATTTTGTTAATTAATGTCTCAAAAAAGCGGGATGTTACAATAGGTGATAAGTGATAGTTGATAGGTGATAAGTGATAGGTAGGGATGACAATGGATAGGGTTTGGGTAGGGTACTATAGTTCCTTTCTCCATCCCCGTGCCCGTATCCTTTTGGGTATCAACTTTAATACTCGTATCCTTACCTTTTGGGTACTTAAGTGTCCGTACCCATATATTACCCACAATTTAACTAAAATAGATCGATCAATAAATATTATTTTGTGATTAAATTCAAAAGTTATCCAAATATCATAAATTCTATTATAAACCAAGATATTTTCTAACTCAAAATATTTCAAATGAACAATCGTTACAATACACATTCAAATATCCATAATAATATTTTATGAAGTTTCAAGTCTTACGACAATATTATTTGAGATCAATAAAAAAAATTGATAAGAAGTTACAAGTATAATTATAAATACACGATTAGTAAGATATAACTCTTAGTTATAAAGTCACAATTATTAACTATTCATCATAATCAAATTCTTAAAAAATTTGCAAACGTTTATCTTTTGATTTGATTATAAATATTGTAATGGTCAAATGATATTAATAGATATTAAAACATAAAAAAAAACAATTAATTAAACTAAACATTAATATAATAAATAATATATTTATATAAGTGTGGGTGCGGTGCGGAGTGGGTACTATAGTACACTCTTATCCTTAATTTTGCGGGTAATTACCGTCCTGTGCCCATACCTATTTTGTGGATTTTTACTTTATCTTATTGTGGATTTTTTTAATACCCATTATAAATTTTTTTTACGTGTACTCATTGGGTCTGAATCTAATTATCATCTCTTACCATGTTCGTTACAATTAAAATGAATAAAACATAATAGTTTTTAAATTTACTGAAAGATAAACATATGTTCATTTTAAAAGGTATGCCGTGATTGATATTTTGATAATTATGTGACAAATTTTATGGCAACATAAATCGATGAAAATAAAACAAAACTTTAAAAAGTAATAAATCAAATAACTAATCTCAATAATTGTAATTCACCATCATCTCATCGCAACTTGATTTTGTTATGCATGCAATATTCTCAACTACTACTATTCTAAAAAATGAAAGTAAAAAACAAAGGTGTGAAAGTGTACGATCTCAAAACTCTTAAAAATGATTTTATTTATTTATTTTGCTTTTTTCTTTACTATATTTTGAGTAAATATTAGTTTATTTCCTTCCTCTCCCTCTTTCGTCTTTTTTTCTTTCTCTCCTAACAATCCACCAATAAATAAATGTTTCTATCATCTCAATCCAACTATTTCTCCATATTTTTCAATTTTCTCTTTTTTTATTTTAATTTATCCCTCAATCTCTCAATTTTATTTATTTTAACTTTTTTATATTAGACCACCGCGAATCTTATTTTATATCATATTCTCATTTTGCTTCCTTCATCTTATTTTTCTGCATAAATCTCCTCAGCCTCCATCGCGTTCAACCCGCCGTTTGTCTCTTCTATCGTTCAAGGGTGCTAACTTACACGGATCTTCCTCCCTCTTTTCTCCCCTGCACGGCGACTCCGTCACTTCTGCTCGGAGGTTCTGTCGATCACGCACGAAGGTTACGTCGCTCCCGTGTGACGTCTCTATTTCCATCTAACAAATCCCGAAAAATCATTCACTTGTCAGTACTCAACTACGGTTTCTAACGCGACACACTTATCTGAGTTTATTTTGTTCCAATTCCATAATAAATTGTCGCATTCAGCTTCTTAATTTTTAAATTTGATATGTTCCATAAAACTTTAATTTTAGGGCACTTGTTAGCATGATCCATAGTTTAATGATATACTTTTTTTGTAGGTTTTTTTGATGGACGTAGAGTGGTCTGAATCACGGTATGATGATAGAAATGATAGAGAGGATTCCCCTGTGAGGGAGCAATATGATGATGATAGTAGGCATAAGAGCAAGGATAGGAAGAAGAGCGATAAGGAGCACCGAAGTAAGAGGGCTTCTGAGGATGTAGAGAAGGATAGAGGTGGTGGAAGGGACCGTAAGAAGGAAGATAGGGATGAGCGTGAAAAGGATAGGAGTAAAGATGGTAGTAAGGCAAGGGAGAAAGATTATGATAGAGAGAAATACAGGGAGAAAGAGCGCGAGAGGGATAGAGATAAGAAGGATCGAGGTAAGGATAGAGACCGTGAGAAGGAAAGAGAGTTGGAGAAAGATAGCGATAGAGCGCGAGAGAAGGAAAGAGGAAAAGAGAAGACTAGAGATAGGGACAAGGCAAAGGAAAGGGAGCGAGAGAAACATAGAGATAGGGAAAGCTATAGAGACGGGGACCGGGATAAGGGGAAAGATAAAATTAGAGAGGAGAGGGAGACTGATCGAGATAAAGAAAGGTCGAGGGATAGAGGAAGTAGAAAGGCTCATGAGGAAGAATATGACGTGGGTAATCTTGATGATAAAGTAGATTACCATGAAAAGAGAGACGAGGAGGTTGGTAAGCACACAAAGGCTTCAAAACCCAATCAAGATGATCAAGACAGTGAAACATCAGCACACTTGTCATCAAAAGAACTTGAAGAACGTATCTTGAAGTAAGTCATTTTTTTTGTACATCACATCATATTTCTTTTGATTTTGTACTATGATCAAGTATTATATCGTAGACTCTGCAATGTCAATTTGAAATATATGATTCATTACTTTATGCTTTAGTCTTATACTCATAATTATGTATTAATTGGTGAATTCTTAGAACTTTGATGGCTTTTTTGTAGAATTTAGGCAACATCAGTTCAAGTCATTATTGCTTATATGTTGTTTATAATTTGGGTTTAGGGCCTTACACAGTCCCAAAAAATTGAGTTGATATGTGAGAACTGTCTGTGCTAAAGTCTTAATAGCACTATTTATGTCATATATCTAGGTAATGTGGGTCACAAACAGAACACCATGAAGGTGTTGGAGGTTGCAATGAAGGCAGGCCAAAGTTGCCGCGATAAAGTGTTGTAGTCTATAGTAGTTGCGATGTGGTGTACTGGCCCCTAGGCAGTACGCGAAACCCCACTTTGTTGCAGTTTTGCGTAGCGGCTGTAGCACCATCAATAGTGGGCAAATAGTTGTAGCTATAGTGAAAGCTCCTGTAAAATTCTTTATGTTTTGGACATTTTGGTCATTTCACCCTAAAATAGCCATTTTACCTCAACTTATAGCCATTCCCTCATTTTTTTTGTCATTTCACCTCAAAATTATGAATGACAACAAAATAGAGCCGTCTTGTCTTCTCATTTCTGCTCCTCTGAAACGGTTTCATCTCCCCTCGTGTAGCTTTCTGTCAGACTTTTCTGCAACTCTTCGACAGTCCTTTGTAACTTAGAGATCACACTACTACCCACTATACTGCTAAAGCGTTCTTGTGGTCTGTCGTTATCCACCATTGACTACATAAGAGTATCAAATCTAACATGCAATATAATAAACTAAATAGTAACAGTAAACTAAATAATAATGACAAGGAACGAAATAAAGCCCAAGATATTATAATATATGCAAAAATAGACCTACGGTCCTTTTAAGTTTAGTCTAGAGTCCTCTTAGATCCTTTAAGTTTCTTTTTTCTCGATTTGGTCCTTTAAGTTACAGTATGTTTGCACCGTTAGTCTTTCATCTCATTTTCAACAATGATTGGTGCAATTGAAAGCTTCTAATCATTAGAAATTCTACCAAATGCTGCAACAATATGTCCCTCATACTAATCCTTCAAAAAACATTCATCAAACCTTATAAAAGATTTGTATCTTTTGGTTTTCTCTACAAACATTTAGACACATGCATAGCCTTAAAAACATGGCAATAAATGTCTATCCCCATAATTATTGTCATTAACATCTTTCACTTGAAAAGGTGCTTGGACAATCAGTTTATTGCGATGTTTTTATTAGATCTTAACATTTCACGATAGTAATTCAAGAAAAAGTTCAAACTTAAAGGACTACATGCATAATTCAATATATAACTTAAAGGTTAATGGTGTAAACAGAATGTAACTTAAAGGACCAAATTGGGACAAAAGAAACTTAAAGGACCTAAGTGGGAAATAGACTAAACTCAAAAGACTAAAAGCGTATTTTTGCCGTTAATATAATAAACCAAATAATAATATTAATAAAAATTCAATATATCAGTCATCCTCATCCCACTTTCCACTATCCTGCCATAACGTTTTTGGGGTTGGCTGTTATCTGCAAGATAACACTGCCCAATGCACACTTAGCCATCTAGCTTTCATCATTATTTTTGAAAAAAAGCAGAATCTCTAGGCACTGTCTTGGTGGCAACCGGCAACATTTAGCATTTTATTCATTACTTCTGTTTTTGTAGTATTTGAATTATATGTACTGTGTCAGTATCTTGTAAATTTTGATACATAGTAGGTTGTCAAGGGAGTTATGGTTTAACGTGGTTTTATGATTTTATTGGATTAGTGGTAGAACATAATTGGATTGAAGGCTCACTGAGTATGTGAGGGTGAATAGAGTTTCAAACCCATAGCATACTTCTAAGGAGTAAGTTAATAATGGTGTGGTGGATGTTGTGAATGGCTCCTGCAAGAGTAGGGTTTTGCTTCTATGGGTTTCAGGGCCAGTACAAGGAAGGAACAATTAGTCAGGATTTTGATGGGATGAATTTTTTATTAAGGTTGTTGTAGAAATGGAATCTGGTTGGTAGATAAACAGACAAAAATGGATAAAAGCTGAGAAGATGGAAGGGAAACCTTAATTTTACACTTAGCCAGGATCTCTTTGGACAAAAAACGAGTGCAATCAAAGACCAGGAAAGATGAGATACTACTAAGACTATTACTGAAAATTAAAAAAAAATTGATTAAGTAAAAATAAATGTGGATCAGCCAGATCCATGCAATGACAATCAGCCTGATAACTTACTCTTGCTTCTAAGAAATGCTCTTTAGCTGCCTTCATTTCTAGATTTCATGCTTTTTTCTAATAAAAAGATCACATGTTAACTAATTATTTTTTTCTTTAAAGAAGTGCAAACATACAGGCCCTCCAAAGAAAGTACACCCATTTCCAGCTTAACACCCCCTCCAAATAAAAGGGGCAACGAAGGGAACACATCCCTCTCCCCTAGCACCCTTCAGTCTTCCAAACAGGTGTTTGGGTCACTTTTACCCTCTTCAGTTCCCTCCTCCTTTATATCTCCCATCCAGATGCTCTTTAGATCTAGGTTTTTTATGCTTGAATTTCTATTATCAACTTGTTAATTTATTTTGGTCACCTGTGTTCTGAAACATTACAGGTTTATGTTTATGAAATCCTTTCTGTTGTGACAATATTCTCTTAATTTATCCTTTTGGATAGGATGAAAGAAACAAGGACAAAGAAACAATCTGAAGCTGCTTCTGAGATCTCATCATGGGTTATTAAAAGTCGTAAGCTTGAAAAGGAAAGAGTATTGCAGCTGTCAAAGATTTTTGAGGAGCAGGTTTTTTACTTACCTCATGCCTTTAATATGTTGTGATGTTGTGTAATAGTGTTTTGCATTTTAGTATTGTAATCACTAAGATGTTATCTAAATTTTTTTAGGACAACATCGCAGTAGAGGGAAGTGACGATGAGGATACAGCCCATCACACTGGTACATTTCTTTCTCTGTTTCTTTATCTTGTAAAGTTCTGTATTATGAATTTCTGAAGCCTCAAGGTTTGAGCCTTCTATTTATACAATTATTATTAAGAACTGGTTCTCTGGAGTGGGACAACTGTCTTAACAAACTGAATGTTATACTTGCGAACAGAGAAGGAGACAGCTGTCTTAGAGTTAGTGGATCTTTATTTGGTTGAACAATATAATTTTATTGAAAAATTGAAAATCACAACAAAAAAAAGACCAGTCCTGACCTGGTTTTACTACTGGTGTTTTATTGGTTTTCACTGGCTCTGGACCTGTTTGACTGGGTCTTTATCACCGGCTCCGCAGCAGGCCAGTTTTTTGGTTAAACCGACTGAACACTTGAGCATTTTCCAGCTCAGCAGGTCAAATTGGTCTGTCGGATTTTCAAAACAATGATTTTAATACCAGTCTGATATACTTTGCCAATGCTGCATAGATACTGACGTTATAGCTTAAAACACTAAACTTTATCCAACTGCCCAGTGCCTAGTGACATTTTAGTTATTTCTTTAGAAGTTAAGAATCTGTTCGATTGTTGTTATTCTGATTGGCAAGCAAAATATACTTGTGTGCTGAATATCTTACAGATCACTTGGCGGGGGTGAAAGTTCTTCATGGGCTTGACAAAGTTGCAGAAGGTGGTACTGTAGTTCTGACTATCAGAGATCAGCCTATACTCGCCGACGGTGATCTTAATGAAGGTATAACTGTGTGATGCATTTCTTATATTATTCTGGTTTCAATTCTGTGAGTTGTTGTGCATTAGTGTAAAAAAAATTGTTTTTCTCACATGGCAGACGTTGATATGCTTGAGAATGTGGAAATTGGAGAACAAAAGCGCCGTGATGAGGCTTATAAAGCTGCAAAAAAGAAAACCGGCGTATACGACGATAAGTAAGAGGATCATTACTATCACCCATTTATAAATGAAATAATAAAAATAGAAGAAACTTAAAAGAAGTAGATTTAAATCGTTAATCTGATGAAGCCTGCTTATCAATTTCAGGTTCAATGATGACCCCTCCACGGAAAAGAAAATACTTCCAAAATACGATGATCCGGCTACTGAAGAGGTCTCCTGCTCTCTGTTTCTTCTTACATTCCAAATCAAAAAAATGTTGAGCAAGGTAGTTGTTGTGAATGCTTATACTCATGAGTTTTTTGTTCAGGGTTTAACGTTGGATGAAAGAGGAAGATTCTCGGGTGAAGCTGAAAAGAAACTTGAAGAGGTCAGGATTTGCTTCTTTTTATTATTATTTTTTTTAAATACTTTTCAAGAAAGTAAGGATGAAGCTTCAATTTTTCTACGGTTTTGAAATTTCCACGGCTGTGAGTTTTCCTTGATTAACAATTTGATCCATATAGTTGGTTCATGAGCTTTCTTGTTTAGTATGGGCTTTTTGTATCAGAATATTATTGTCTATGACTTCCTATCTCTGATTGTTTTCCTACTATTTTTTCCTCATGGAATGGTTTCTTAGAATTTTATTGAATGCGCTACTGAATATGATCCTGTTTTGACTCTTTTATTGTTTGGCTGAGGGTTATCTTCTTCTTCTATTAACAGCTTCGTAAAAGGTTAACCGGTGTTTCCACAAATAACTTTGAAGACCTAACTTCATCAGGAAAGGTATCATCAGATTACTATTCTCATGAAGAAATGCTTCAATTTAAGAAGCCCAAGAAGAAAAAGTCCTTGCGAAAGAAAGATAAGCTGGATATTAATGCCCTTGAAGCTGAAGCTATCTCTTCAGGATTGGGTGTTGGTGACCTTGGTTCTCGGAAAGATGCAAACAGGCAAGCCATCAAAGATGAACAAGAAAGATTGGAGGCTGAAATGAGAAATAATGCTTACCAATCTGCTTATGCTAAAGCTGATGAAGCCTCCAAATTACTTCGGCTAGAACAATCGCTGGATGTTAAAAGAGGGGAAGATGAAACTCCAGTTTTTGTAGATGATGATGAGGATCTTCGTAAATCCTTAGAGAAAGCAAGACGATTAGCTCTTAAGAAACAGGAGGAAAAAGGAACGTCTGGACCTCAAGCTATTGCTTTACTTGCCACCAAAAATCATAGTAATGAGACTGTTGATGATCAAAATTCTGCAGTTGGAGAGTCGAGAGAAAACAAGGTGGTCTTCACAGAGATGGAAGAATTTGTCTGGGGTCTTCACATTGATGAAGGTAAACTTTTATTTGATTATTTGTGTTTTCTTTAATTTAATATAATGAAGTTCATACTATCTTGATGTTATGAAGTGTGACTGTTCTGACTAAATGTAAAAGTGAATCATTTTTTTTACAAGATTCCTGTGTAAGCTATCAGGTAAAAGTTGTATGTTTTCACAAGGATTGGCTCATTATTTGTTGTTATCTGGTTGTTGAAATTCGGTTGTTTCCTCTGGCAATGTTCATTTTAATCTTTACTTCCCATGTGTTCTTATTGACATCTGTGTCAACAGTGCAACATATATTTGAATGTTGTGTAATCTGATAGGAATGAGCTGGGCCCCACAAGTGATGAGGGGGATCTCTTAGTAAATAGAGATGTGGTGGGGCCTAAGTAATGGCAAGTATATGTGAGAAAGAATAAGAAAGGGAATGCAGAAAAATAATGATTGCCTAACTGGCATATGAAATTAATATTCCACTAATAAATAGGAGTGTGTGCAGAAATAGCTGGACGGTTTTTTATTATTTTTCAGTTACACCTTAGAGGTTGGGCAATATGAGAATTGTTTTTCTCTAACTGAGGAGCATTAGCTCTGGAATCATTTTCTGTTTTCTTATCAATTAATACAATAATTCTCTTCATTCAATTCTATCTTACCTTTGCTCTATCATAATCTTTCTGTGTTATTTCAGTTGAATATAGTAGATGTTCGGACATAGAAATAATGTTTCGCCAGCTTGTTAGTACTGTTGATGTAGAGAAGGTAAAGCTGATAACAAGGTATAATTTTGGTGTGTTGCTTTTCTATTTTTCAGAAGCACGTAAGCCAGAAGGGGAAGATGTTTTCATGCATGATGATGAAGAGGCAAATGTTCCTGTTGAGGAAAAGAAAGATGAGGCTGGTGGGTGGACTGAAGTTAAAGAAACTCAAGAAGACGAACAACCCAACTCAGAAGACAAGGAGGAGATAGTTCCGGATGAAACTATACACGAAGTTGCTGTAGGGAAAGGACTGTCAGGTGCATTGAAACTGCTTAAAGATCGAGGAACTCTTAAAGAAAGCATTGAATGGGGTGGCAGAAACATGGATAAGAAAAAAAGCAAATTGGTTGGCATTGTAGATGATGAAGGAAAGGAAGCACAATATAAAAAGGAGATTCGCATTGAGAGGACAGATGAATTTGGGAGAATTGTAAGTCTTCCATGTTCGTTTACCTCATTGTTTTGTCATATTCAGTTCTTACTATAGCACTAAGTTTATATTATTTATTTAATTTATGATTGCTGCATTGACATTTTTGCCTTACGAAAGACCATTTGGAGACAAGCTTGGTGTAAAATGCAAATATGGGGGAGAAATGATGTTTATGACTTTTAAATCTCCTCAAATTAAGGGGTACTGACTTTGATTATAAACTGCCAAGGAATGGACTTGTTTTAGAGCTCCGAAACACAATTGAATTAGTTGGTTTTTTGGACAATTTACTTAGCACGTGGCATGCACGGGATAATGAAAGGGAGATAGAAAGAGAGTTGGAGGCAAGAAACAAAACTAACAAAAATGAAAGTGTTAGTAGTCTATGGAGAGAAGAAATTATAGTCTGTTTGATCACTTCTTCTTTGCCGCAGCTCAACAGTTCAAGTTGTTGTTGTGCGGCTAGGAGGTTGTGGGTTCGAGTCTTTATTAGCCTCTTGCAAATGCAAGGTAAGGCTACATACAATAGATTCATAAGGGTAAAACTTTAACCTAGACCCTGCCATTGCGAGAGTCTTGTAGCACTAAGATAACCCTCGTTGCTTTCACTTTCCTCACTAAACTTGTTTGTAAATAAAGTAACTTAGGCGTGAAGACATTTACATTATTTTTGCATGAGCTTAGCTTAATTATTATGCTTTATGGGTCATATCTTGTTATATTCTAATAGCACAACAAATGTGACTTCTGTTGTGGTTTGGAATATGGGAACACCACACCTTTAGGTCTGAAGATTTGGTTTGCATGCTTTTTTATATTGATGCGTTCATGGGTTTGGGGATTTATGATTATAATATTAAATGGTACTGTATCTTGAAATTGGTACTTGCCTCAAATGCATTTTTAATCAATGTCAGTATCATTCATTTCCAATTTCCAGTTTTCAAATTATAGTCGAACGTTACTTATCCTTAATTACCTTTCTTTTGTTGCTTCCAGTTGACTCCTAAGGAAGCCTTTCGGATTATTTCTCATAAGTTCCACGGTAAAGGACCTGGCAAAATGAAGCAGGAAAAGCGTATGAAGCAATTTCATGAAGAGTTGAAGATGAAGCAAATGAAGAGTTCAGATACACCATCCATGTCGGTGGAGAGAATGAGGGAAGCTCAAGCTCGTATGAAGACGCCCTACCTTGTTCTTAGTGGTCATGTTAAACCAGGGTAGGTTTTTAATTTCACAAACTTACAATTCTTGAAGTTATGATAGAAATATATAAATGCTTACATTTGATGCTATGAGATACTAGGATTAATACTTCATTATGTGATTTTCTGATAAAAGTTGGGGCTGTAATGAGGGCATGCCTTTAAAATTAAAGACTTATTCCTATCCTCCTTAAAGCATTGTACTATCTTTCCATCCGTGTCAACGTTTTGGACTAATGAATCTTGATTCTTAATATTTATTACTTATGACACCATATAGTGATCCAAATCTTGATTCTTTTCAAATCTTATTGTTCCCTTACCTACGATCTGCACTTCTTCTCATAAGTTTGTAGGGTTGTTTTATGAAAAATGTTGTCTGAGAGTTTGTTTATTGGGATTCCTAGATTAAATCAGTTCGCATCCCCCAAAAATTAATGCCTATCAGTGCGATGTTATGTTCAAATCTGAATACTACAACAGCCACCACCAAGTCTTTTTCCAGTCGGTGAAGTCAACTACATTACAAACCATACAATGTTATAATGCTTTATCATGTATTAAGTTTCAAGATAGATCATTTACCTTTTAAATTTGAATTTCTTTTAATTGTTTAGCTGATAGTTTTCTAGGTCTCTAGTTTTTACCTCCTCATTGACGCTTCTATGAGTCTTGTCTACACATAGACAAACTAACTTCAATGAGACATTACTTCTTTTCTCCATAGGAGCTGTCCAAACATTCTCTCTTAAGATTGTATATCGATTCGTGTCTTGTCTCATATAGACTCATCCATTACAACATTCTCATTTTTGCAACATTAAACATAGTTTTACGGTGGCTTTTAACTGTCCAATATTATGTCCTTTGATAGAACACCAATTGAGGTGTTTAATTTGTTTTTATTAGGATCAAACACAGATGCTGTATAGAAAGTCAGAAACTACAGCAAGAATGCTGTTACAGAAAGTTACAATTACAGCTAAGATGCTGTATTAGGAATGCCCTAATTGCAACGTAATTATTTTATGCATAATTTAAAATACATAACTGTCTATGGAGCTGAATAAATCTCCTAATCTAATTGCTACCTATCTGAATAATAAACTTACCTTTCTGCATAACTCTCACTTTGTAGACTTGCGGTAAAATTTTCCTTTAAATATGTGTGATACTTTCTATCACAAATGACTCCCAGAGTATTTGTTTGCTTCATCCACCGTATTTGAATCCTAGGGTTGATATCTGCCTTTATCTTCCCTTCATTTTGAAAAGCATAATGTAACATGTCTTTTATTTTGGTGTTAGCCACAAGAATTTTATGTTGGTAATTTTTAAATTTTTTTACCATATTGTTCAATATACTGTGTTTTGCAAGTTTTTGGCAGTCTAAAGAATAATAATAAAATAAACCTTTTAAGCTTATCCTCTCTCATTTTCTTGTTTTTAGTTTATATGCTGATGTATGTGTTTGTTCTTTTATTGGCAGACAAACTAGTGACCCAAAAAGTGGTTTTGCTACAGTGGAGAAGGATCTTCCTGGAGGCTTGACACCCATGCTCGGTGATCGGAAGGTAATTTGGACAGCCTTTGAAAGGAGTGCTTTATGATGTTTTTCTTTCAAAAATCTTGCTTCAACTTTTAAGAAAACTACTTTTTTTTTTGGGGGGGGGGGGGGTTGAAAAGCTTAATATAAATTATCATTGAACTAAAACATATAAATTAAAATGAAAAGCACAACCAAACACCCTTGATATTTTTTAAGACTACAATATTCTCCCTTTATTGGAAGGATTAGTGTCCAGACCAAGTGCTGTTAAAAATAATAAAGCGATGGTTCATAAGAACTATATTATCTGAATTGGTTTGGAGATCATTCTTTCATGCAATGGTTTAGAATTACTTATAATGTGATGGTCTGAAAGTTAAACCCCACTTTTGATCCAAGTTAAGAAAATAAATTCCAGGATTTTGTTTCTTCCCATGATTTTATCCTTTGACAATTAGTGCTCAATCTTTATCCCCATCCTCCTTCTAAAAAAACACTTGTATTTCGATTATATATTGATTAAGGATGCTTAAGGCAAAGAAAGCAGATATCTGTAATTTTGGTTTCGGATTCATTAGCTTGTTCTCCAATTTTACCCGTTACAACTGTTTTAACAGGTTCAGTTGCATCACCAGTTGTGATTAAATCTGTCATGTCTGTTGGATAATTTTTAGGCCACCAGTATGACAATATTGTATTTTTCTTTAGGATTCTAAAGCCTGATTTTGAGCTTTTGTTAGACTTCAGAAGGTTGAGAAATTTAGCAGGCTTACTTTGATTATGGAATTTTAAATCCTGAACTTGGAGCTTTAAACTTCACTAACTCGAAATGAATATACTTCATATTATGGCTGCATCTGCTTCCACTTTCTGGTACTTTCAGTTTTAAACATAGGGGTTTAGAATGTGTTGATGGCTCGAGAAATTAAGCAGGCTAAATTTATCTGATGATATGTGTGGCCACTAGTCTTTGAACTGAATTCCCGTCACTCTCTGTTTCTCCTCAAGTGTATAATAGACCCATTTTTAGTGCAGTGGTCAACATTAACTTTAAATTTCGTTGTTTTAAAGACATAGCGAAGGAGAATCTTCCATAAAGAAATGTTGAATAGAAGAAATATTTATTTACCTTGGTCTTATGCTATTTAATATAAAATAATATATGCGAACATTCTTTTATGACATTGTTAAGAACATGTTTTATGGTTTCAGGTTGAGCACTTTCTGGGAATCAAGAGGAAAGCTGAACAGTCAAGCTCAGATACCCCAAAAAAGACGAAATCTTGATTCCTTGCTCTTGTAATTGAATTTCAAGCTATATCCTTGTAAGGTTTCAAGCTGATAGCTAGAAATTTTAATGACTAGCCATCTGACACATCCAGTAGTGATAAAATGTTCCTGCAATTTCTTGCAGTCCGGAATTCAAGATTCTTTTGTACAACAAGTAGAGTAAATTTTCAGTGTATTATTGCAGGAAAAGAAATTGGTTTTTGGTAGTGGCTTCATTGGTTTTTACAATCCTAGAACTTCATAAGAAATTATTTGGTATTCATTTGAGTTGAATGAGTATTTCGTGATTATGAAAATATTGGATGAATCCCTGCATTATGGATAGTGCTGTAACTGGTAAATGCTACTATTTATCTCCCTACCTTCGTTCATATGTCTCAGTTTCTCTCTTCCTCCTTCGTTCATATGCTACTATTTATTTCCCTACCTTCGTTCATATTTTACCTTTTCCAATTTTAACTAGTTAGTTTTCTAATTTTGAGGTATAAGGTTTTGTATTTTTATTTTCTGAACGCCAGATCAATTAAGATTTACCATTTGAGTGTTCTTGGATTTATTAAGATTTAATATGATATATTTAGATAATGTAGAAGTTAAATAAAAACAATTCATTAATAAAAATTTGCTATTTTTTGTGATTGTTGTGTACAAAAGTCATATATGTCATGTCTTATGTCATTATTTTTTTTCCTTAAGATAATTCTATTTAAAATATGTAAGACACTAAATATGAATACCTTTTCTAGTAGAGATTCGAATTCGAATTAACCACGTAGTATGAGTTCAATCTCGTCTGCTAGATCCAACCTCCATTGTTTCATGTCATATTTGTTCTAGCTTGTGGTATGACAAAAATGTAAGCATAAATACAATTCTTAAGTAAACAAAAATACATCAATTATGTAATAAATTTAGAACACCAATATATATTCCCCCTTAGGTTGTAGTAATTGTTAGGTTAATTGTATCTTGTCAACTTCAAAAAATCTAATGGTTCAAACTATTCCCACAACTATTATTTAAATGTTGATTTTGATTGTTGTTAAAATCCCAATGTTCTATTTCTTCATCCAAAAAAATATCAACCATAAATTAATTGTTACAAACTCCATTTTCCTTTGATATATTAAATTGATTAAAATCAACAATTGATTCGTGTGTATTAGTTGAAGGAAAAAATATCACGGTAATTCAATCAATGATACAAAAAATTGCATAAAATAGAGGATTTAAGGCCTCCACAAAGTTTTTTGTGCACATATGATACCCTCCCTTTCCTGGTAGAAAGTCATTCTGATTTCCCAGTGCATACTTCTCAATATTTCCTCCAATGCATTTAGGATTTCGACTTTGTCGCGTATGATTGTCGACCCGCCCGGACGTAAGATTCGGTCCATCTCAACAACAATGGACACAGGTTGCTTGCACCTGCAAATTAATTGTTTCAACCACATTTGGAAGAGCTAGTTTACAACTTACTAAGACTTATGTTATGACATAAACGTTTATGTAAGTGTTTGAGATGATAGATTATTAAAATAGGGTAAGACCATGTTTCATCTTATTTCAATTTTCATTGCAACTAAGGAAAATAATTTACAACTTTTAAAAACATGGAACATAAATGTGATCACAACACTTGGATGTTTTAGCAATCAGCATGTGCATAGTAATTCTAACCTCAACATAATCTACAATGGTCATGGAAGAAAAACAAGAGAGAGATAAGTACAATAATGTACGTAAAATTTAACCTATACCTGTTTTTGAGACGCGAGAACAAATGATCAGCATGCAAAAGGTCATATGTTCTTGGGTAAGTCCCAAAAGACTCGCACCAATCGTGATAGACGCCAAAAAGACCGCGTTCGAAGATTATGGGAAGTGTATCTGGCGCGTGAACAGGGACTACATTCATCACCCAAACCTTCTGGTTAGATAAAGCTGCAGCAAATCTGTATTTCCACAGGAGAGTTATTATTAATTTAACTTCATTCATGATTCTAACATGAGGTCAGAAAATCATGCAATGAATAAAATTACATGTTAATAACCAAGTGGTTGGGCTTAAGTGGTTAATGAGCTTTAGTGAAGGTCGAATTGATCAGGAGTACCTGAGTTCAAACCCTGGTTCGATGTACAGTCCTTGTCCAGGCTTTACTTACCTTTTGACCGAACTCTAGATTATCAAAGTTCTTTTTCATTGAAAACTGAAGGGTAAACACACAAAAAATGACATGTATAATGTATATTTAATGATGTATCAAAAAAAAATGCAGTTCACTCATTGATGCAACAAAATTATCCATGATATCTACAAGCTCTAAGGCTTTCAAATTGAGTATAAAATCAAGCAGTTTTGTTAGCATACCCTCCATAGATGGATTTCATGTCCAATACATTCCTGATAGTTGTCCAGTTAATGCCCATTCCATTGAGATATGACTTGTTAATAATGGCATTCCAATGGTTGGTGTCCGCGATCAATTTCTCTTTATTGTTCATCCAGTCGGGATAAGATTCGAGCCTCTTTGGCCATTCCTCGGGCCACTCTGCCCCATGTTGTTCAATTCCAATTGGAATGGTGTGTAAACAAGCCTTAATTGGAACATGCCTATTCAAAGTATGTTATAAAATAACCTATTAATAAATAACCTTAACCTGATTAGAAACAAGGCTTCCTTATTTATAAAAAAATACATAGACGATCAATTTTGCAAAATAATGTTTCAGAAGTAATATACCAGACTGCATCGGGATTTTCATTTTCTTTGCAAAGCGGTGGGATCTTCTTCCTTCTCAATTTGTATATGTCGTTTCCTTCAGGCTTTTGATATATTCTTACTCCAACTTCGCCAACGTCATCACTTTTATGTGCCAGAACATTCCAACAAATAGACGCCGTCAGTGCAGTCATGGCTGGAAAGGAAAAGAAATGTTACTGTTCTTTGTTTGCATTTCATTTTTCATGCAATGATGCAAAGCAAGGCTCAATGAGTTCACTTTTTAAACAAAACTGAGACCAACCTTCTTCCTCTTCAATACCGTCATGTTTAGTTGACATAATAAAGTATCCACCGGGTCTTAGAATCCGATTCATCTCCAGTAGAAGCTTACCCCCTGAAAAAGGAAAGACAGGTTAATGTTATCATTATTTATACCTATACCTATATATATAAAGGGGATACCAAGTTTTGGTGTAGCCACGTTTGTTTAATTTAACCATTTATTAAAACTATTCATTTACAATTTTGTTCTTCTTTACCCAATGAAATAACTGAATTTTTTTAAATAATCACATCAAATATTGTAATTTCCATTATTTTTATCGATAAAAGTAAACAGACTGACATGTTAGTGTCCATCTACACGCCAATAATAATAAAATAAATAGAATTTGTGAAGAAAAATTTATATTAAAAATAGTAAAATTAAAGGCAAGTGCACAAACCATTGGAATGCCAAGGTATGCTGCAACGCGCACAATGTATAGCATCAAAAACTTGACTTGGAAAAGGAAGCCTCCTTCTAGCAAACGGGCTAACCACTGCTGGGAAGCCGCGCTCAAGTGCCACCTGAGCGATGTCTACTAGGTCATCTTTCAAGCCAAGCGACAAAGTTAAAACATCCTTATCAAGGAGAGCAGCTGCAAAGCTTGAATCTGTACATCCAATGTCCAGGACAACACGAATATTTTTACCCCACTCAATGTCTGGTACCATCTATAATTTTCAGAACAAATTTCAAGATGTTTCCAAAGATGACAGCAGTAAATAATGACAAAGAAAAACTATTCTTGAGTTGAAAGTCATAATTTTGACTAATACGAACAAACATCAGCATCACTGTCATGATACAATTGCAGAATATATGAAAGAAATATATCAATGTCTCATGAACCACAAACAGTTGTGGTAAATAAACAAGCAAATCATAAACAAGTCAATCCTAGAAGTCGCAATGCCAAGATACATTATCATCTTGTCATATCCAATAAATGCGTCAATTTTGTTTGTCAACACTCATGCTCAAGAGGTACTAACTAACCAGCCATGATAATAGAAAACTTACATCTTCAATTTTGTTTGCTAACAACAATTATGCTTATGAGGAACCAACCAACAAGTATCATCCTAATAGAAAGCTCACCTCTTCAATGGACTCAAGATAGTGATGAATCCCTCCCAAAAATTCAGACTGGTTTTGTGGAAAAGCAAGATATTCTCCAGAATCCACCAACCAGCTATGCCTTTTTATATACGCAGCTAGTTTCGGGTGTGCAACATTCTTATACAATATCTGCACTGACGCCAAATGTTACCGTGAGATAACAAAGAAGTAGCAAAACAATCCAACATTTAAAGCTAATCTAGATAAACTTCTTAATTGAACACTTATGGAAAAATTAATATCAAAAGAATCTTGCAATAACAACAAGTTTTTTAAACAATAGCTTCTCAAAAAAATTAGCTTTTGTATATCAGTTATTGCATAAGCTCTCTCTAACTTCTCCATAGGCTGTTTGAATTGGCTTGTCTGAGCTTATTTACTAGCATAAGCACCCATAAAGCTGGTTGGAAAAGCTTCTAGAATCGCTTATTTCCATAAGATATGCAGAATAACTTATATGAAAACAATTTAACTTTATCTTATCTTTTGTTTTAGAAATAGCCTATACACATAATCACTTATATGATAAATACTAATGCTATAAGTGCTTAATTAAATTGTTTGTCGAAACAGGGCCTAAATACTCTAAGCTTCTAAGAATCATTTCAAAAAAGTGAACAATCATAAACTCACAAGCTCTCATAATCAATAACCTAATCCAAACTAGACCTTAAACTTTCATACTTTTCATTCATATACCTTCAATTTGCTCTGAGGCCATGGCACAGGGGTCTCATACCCATCAAAGGGAAGAGGAACCATACACATGAGGGATGCCCTTGGACAACTCCTCTCCGTATGCCGGTAACCCTGCACCTTTCCACCACCAACTTCAATATCAATGCAAGGAATGTAGTTATGCTTGCTTCTAGTACTACACAATTTCCACTTATAGTTAACATTTGAATCAAACAAAGGTCCTTTCACTTTTCCCTTGCTTTTTGTTTTCTTCAACTCTTCATCAATGTTTCCATCTTCCAAAATCTCAGAATCTCCATCCACAGATTCAACTGAATCATCAGTGCCCAAATCCACATCCACTTCACTCTCACGATGATCCGATTCCAATTCTTCTTTATCCTCCAAATCCGATTCCTTTTCACCATCTTCTTCTTCTTCTTCTTTCACCAATGACCCTTGATTCACATTCTCTTTATTAGTAATATTATTATCATTATCTTCCTTCTTATGTACTTTTTTCTTCTCACGCGCCACTTCTTTCTTATGTGGGCGCGTGACAGAATGAGAATGAGAATCAGAAGAAGACCCATTAACCCTTTTGTTGTCAGTATCATGAAATTTGTGATCTTTTGAAACAACTTGACGATTTTGTGAATTGGGTGTTTTTTGTTTTTGAGAAATAATGGAATTAGAAGAAGAAGAAGAAGAAGAAGAAGAAGAAGAAGAAGAAGAAATGGGTTGTGAAATGTCTTCAAAACTTTCTCTTTGAAAAGAAACAGAGGAAGAAGATGAAGAAGAAAAGACAGTCCAAACAAAGATAAAGCAGAGACCTAAAATGGTTACAGCTGTCATCTTTATCCATAACCCAGTTGGGCGTTTCGGTTGGCGAGTTATGATAGCCATATCAAACTCACTGAGTCAGTGACTGTTTAAATTATAATGTAAAATCGTGAGATTCAGTATTATATGAATCTGAAGTAAAAGAAGAAAAAGTTGAGTTGAGTTGAATTGGAGAAATGTCTAATTCGGTAATGATGGAATGGGAAAATAAAACAATAAATGAATTGAGAAGGAGACAAGTTAGTTGGAGTGTTGTGATTTGGTGTTCCAAGGAAGTTTTTGAGGATGGGTGCAGAGACAAACAGTCATGTGTAGTCACCTCTTTCAATTCTAGTAAACTAAACTCCACTAGTAATCAATGTTTCCTCCTAAACTGGTTTAAAATTTTTGCACAAATAATAACAAATTGCATTAATACTAAATTTAGATTTATTTATTTTTGGAATAATATACTGGATGAGTTTATTCTCTTCGTTAAATTTAACCTTCTTTGATACTATGAATTTTGGTTATTAATTAACCACTCTAATATATCAATTAGATTAACCACTCTAATATATTTCTATTAAATTTTCTTTTGTTTAATTATTGTTTTATTATTTCATGATATATGTTCTTATAATTATTGTAATCAAAATTTATTAAGAATTAAAACCAGCTTGTTACTGTTTTGTTTTTCAAAATAATTTATTTTGAAAGTTTTAATCTTTTTGTTATAATTTTTTGAAAAAAATAAATAACTAAATAATATAAAAATTGTTTAAACGAAGGGATGTTTTCACTAGTTTATAAAAATAATCATTTTTCATAATTAAATTTAAAAAAAAATACAATTTTCATTGTATTAGAAAAAAACAAAACAACTTTGTTTTTCTTTGAAATTTTTGAATGATTGAATATTAATATCACTTTTTTATAATTTGTAACAAAAAAAATTTAAATTTATTTTAATTTGATTGAAATTATGATTAAATGTATAAATATTTATAAATATAAAACAACGGGTTTTTGACACATATATCACTTTTTTAAAAAGTATATACCTAAATGTCACACTGCCAAAACAAAATACCAAAATGCCACCTTTTTTTCCCAGCTGGTCGCATCCTGGGGGAGCGACCTCCTGTTACAATTTTATTTTCACTTCTTCACATGATTGCATCCTCAGGATGCGACCTCCTACTGGCAAATTCAAAAAATTTTGTTTCCCATTTTGCCCTTCAGTATACTACTATGTTATATATATATTATTGTTATATAATTAGTTAGTTAAAATAATTAGTTAAAATAATTATTAATTAGTTAAAATAAATAATTATTAGTTAAAATAATTATTAATTAGTTAAAATAATTAATCATTAAATTAATTAGTTAAAATAATAAAAATAATTATTTTATTAATATTATATAAATGTTAATAATTATAATAATAAATAGAATAATAATAATAATAATAAAAAAGACAATTGTATTAATAAAATAATAATAACGCATTAAATTAATAGAAAAAACACATTAAAATAAAAATACAAATACATTAAAATAAAAATAAAAATACATTAAATTAAAAATACAAATACATTAAAATAAAAATAAAAATACATTAAAATAAAAATACAAATACATTAAATTAAAAATAAAAATACATTAAATTAAAAGATATTAAATAAAACTTAATTATTTTCATCTAAATGACCTCCAGTTCCACATCTACGCGGTCGTCGAACTCGTCTAGCCCTTTGAACAATTTGAGGTTGTTGTGGTTGATCCTCGTTGTAATCTGTATGTGGATTAGAACCACTACCACCTGCTTCTATATCATTTTGAGTTTCGACATTATACATAGAATCAAAAGCCGCATAAGCTGACTCGGGAGTTGTGCAGTGAGTACCAAACAAATTAAAGAAAATTCCGCTCTCGTTCAAATTAATGGGAGTTGGTATTGTTGGCACTGAAGGAACATAATATTGAGTCAATATATCTGCAGCTTCGTAAAGATGTTGTGGTGATGATAAACTAGGTGTTTGGTGCATGGTATTTTGTTGTGGAATTGATTGAGGCATAGAGTGAACATCGGGATATGTTGAAGGTTGCAAACGTGGATCACGCAGACACTTTTCCACAGATATATTATTATTATTCTATTTATTATTATAATTATTAACATTTATATAATATTAATAAAATAATTATTTTTATTATTTTAACTAATTATTTTAACTAACTAATTATATAACAATAATATATATATATATATATATATATATATATATATATATATATATATATATATATATATAACATAGTAGTATACTGAAGGGCAAAATGGGAAACAAATTTTTTTGAATTTGCCCGTAGGAGGTCGCATCCCTAGGATGCGACCATGTGAAGAAGTGAAAAAAAAATTGTAACAGAAGGTCGCTCCCTCAGGATGCGACCAACAACTAGAGAAAAAAAAGGTGGCATTTTGGTATTTTTTTTTTGACAGTGTGGCATTTAGGTATATACTTTTTAAAAAAGTGATATATGTGTCAAAAACCCTAAAACAACTAATGTACTTAAAAATTTAGAAAATGTATAAATATTAACAAATATAAAAAAAATAATATATTTGTGGACATGTAAAACTACAAATATTCATAATTTTTTACCGGAGATGAATCAACAAATACGAAAAAAGAAGAGAATTATATCTTGCATCTCTACACCGTCAAACATAAAATATATAAAAATATAATTTTATTTTTTTTTTAATTATTTATAATACGTTTTAAAATTGATAATTTTATAAGTTTCAAATTTTTAAAATAAGAATTATATTTTGAAAATTTAGAAATTTTGAAAATTTCTAAATCTATAATTTTTCAAAATAAAAGTTTATATTCTAAAAATTTAGAAATTTTCAAAATTTTTAAAATCTAAAAGATTTTGAAAGTTCTTAAATTTAAAAAATTTCAAAAGTTATCAAATATGAAAAATTTTAAAAATTTTGAATTGTATGAAAGATTTAAAAATTATTAATTTTTTATTTCGAAAATTTTAAATTTTTTAAAATTTTTGTAAATTATCATTTTAAAACTTTTAAATATTCAAAAAAAAGTGAAAAAACAAAAAATTAAAAATTATATAAATAATTAAAAGAATAAAATTATATGTTCAACCTTCTAATTATATGTTAAACCTTTTATATGTTCAACCTCCAAAAAAAATGGAACAACCTTCTATTTATAATTATCAAAATGAAAGATGTGGCCCAACTTTATATCGGGACACACAAGAAATGAAATGTTATTGTTTATTATATTTATTCAAAATAAAAAAAAAAAAGTACTCCACGCACCTTCCTTCACTAGCTCCCCAACTCAACACTCTATAGCCTCTTTATTTTCGTTTTTTCCACCAACAACAAGTTTCAGGCTCCAATTCGAACCGTTTCAGGCTCCCTTCTAATTAACTAAATGCAAATGAATTGGTAACTTATTTTAATTTGCAACAATGTGTTTGTCTACTAGCATTCCAGTCCCAACCTCTGTTTCTTCTCCTCAATATTTAATATACGCTTTGCATCATTATAAATCCAAACCGTTTCATTTCGTTTCATTCTCTCTCCGTAACCGTTTCTCTCCGCCTCTTTCCTTTGCTTCTCGATTCTTCTCCGATGCTCATTCTTCGTGCTTTCCCCCCTTCCCGCCGCCGTCTTACTCCGCCTCCGCAGGTTCGCTTTTTCCCTCTTTTCTTCTCTTCATTTCATTATTATTCCTAGTTGTGTAGTGTAATGTAGTGTTATACTTAGGGCTCTTCGAAATTTGAATTGACTTATTTATTTAAGATTATGCACTTCTGAGATACTTCACAAGTACTTATGGATTTTCAGAAGCTATATTTCACCATTTGTTATAGAAAATAAATTATTTGAATATAATCAATGTCTGTTGTGACACATGTCGGACATTAGGATACACTTTCGATCATAAGTGTCAGGGGCTACAGATATTATGATGCTTATGGTATAAGAGTATCAACACTTAATTGTTTATACAAACATTGCCTCATTTAGTGTGAAATATAGAGGGAACATTACATAATAAAAACTTTTTAGGAGATTAATTTGCCTCGGTCTAAATGTAGTACAATGGGGGATATATTTATGCATATTTCTATACAGATTTTGGACAGATATACTCTTGTCCAGTCTTTTGTGCTGAAACTTATGTAGAAAGTTAAGGAACTTGATATATAGTTACTGTCAAGTATAGTCTAACGCTTTGCTTTTATTAATGTATTTGTCGTTATATGTACCAAAGTCATTCCTAATTATTACTGGAATTTAGTAATTATTTGGTGATTTCTGTCTTTGATAAAATCTATCAGGAAATAGTCGGTTGCATGCTCAATTTTCAACGGACGAGAACCATATTGATTCACGTGGTGAAAGTTCTGGCAGCAATAGTGCCAAACAGCTGCGAGAACAGATAACATCTCCTGACTACGGACCTAAACCTGATATAGGAAAGCGGGTTTTCTGTAACCGGCCATTGAATATGAAGAACATTGTTGCTGTGGGATTTGACATGGATTATACTTTGGCACAATACATGCCTGAAACTTTTGAATCACTTGCTTATCAACACACAGTTGAAAAGCTGGTTTATGATTTGAAATACCCCAGTGAGGTTTGTCTAGTTTGTCTTGTACTGATTCTTTCCATGTTTAATTTTTTTATTCTACTTTTTCTTGTACCAATGATGATAGAAAATGTTTTGTATTTTTTTGTTTTCTCACTCATATTTTATATTTTTATTCACTTTGTATCCATCAACTCCTTCTTGAAGTATTCTTTAATTATTACAACAACCAAAGCATTTTCCACTACTTGAGGTTGGCTACATTAATTAAGTCATGAATCATGTTTAAGGACAAACCATTTAAATATAAATATTTCTTAATGGCTGGACCTATATTTTTCTTTGGTCTCCCTTTGTCTCTAATTGTTAAACTATCCTCCTTAGCATCGGTTAGATGGGTCTTCTCCGTATATATGGTCAATTACCTAAGACAAGACTCTACTATCTTTTCTCAAATGTACGCGGTTAGGATATAGATATTTCTTGGGTTCCTAACATACGCCACCCAAACTTTCTCTTACATTTTCATTTTTAATCCTATCTTTTCTTGAGTGACCACTCATCCTTCATATCTCTTCTACAGTAGATGATTCCTTAACTTTCTCTCTAATCCTATCTTGTCTTGTGACCATTCATCCATCATAACATTTGTATCTCTGCAGCTTTGACTTTTGTGTTGGCTCTTTACTGTCTAACATTCAATCCCATGCACTAGAAGACAAAAGCGTTTTCCAATTTCATCCACCTCGCCATATTTTGCTATGGTCCTTTGTGTGGGATTGATAAAATAGCTCTAAATTAAAATAGATAACCCGGTCCTAATCAGAAAATCCCAATTAACATAAATTTGAAAATATAAATAAATCAAATCAATAATTCAAGTCGTCTTCATTCTCTGGTCCTATGTCCCGTATCATACTCTTCAATTGTATAGGATTTAATTTATTAGCATTTTATTTGTTAGTACAGATATGAATATTAGATTGTGTAGTATTTTGGCTAAAAGAATCATTATTTTTTCTGCAGTTACTGAGTTGGTCATTTGATCCAAATTACATGGTTAGAGGTTTAATTCTTGACAAAAAGAGAGGCAACATCTTGAAGGTTAAGATCAAGCAAATGTCTTATGCCCCTCCCTTTTTACCAGGGAAAGAAATATATAAGGAAATTGCATGGTTTCTTTTTTAATATTTTTTGTTGTTGTATTGATTGTTTTATCACTTCATGTATTTAGATGGATTGCCACAAATATGTGAAAGTAGCTTATCATGGATTTAAAGAGCTATCAAAAGAAGATAAAGTTGAGACCTACGGAAATACTTTAGTATGTGATCCTTTTGATGGGCCAGACTATGCTCTAATTGATACACTCTTTTCACTTGCTGAAGCCTACTTGTTTGCACAACTGGTTGATTTTAAGGACAGAAATCCTGGAAAGATTCCAATTTCTGTTGAGTAAGTTCAATTATTGCTTCCATGGGTCTTGATTTAGCAAGTTTATTCACCTGCATTTTTCAAGATCAATTGCATGCTAGAATATGTAAAATCTTCATATCAAGACATGGAAGAAAGGAAAATAGAAATAATTTTCGGATTGATCAAATGAGAAAGATGATTACAATAGTAGGTATAATGAAACTTATATACTCAAATTAGAACACCGAATTTCTAACTAGAGTAACTAACTTGTAACTAACACCTAACTAAAGTAACTAACTTGTAACTAAGACACAGGTATTTGGTAATTTTATTCCTTTGAAATGGAATGCAGTCTTGGTTCGCGTCTCGTAAAGTAATTTTTAGTTATCGTTCATAATAATATATTACTTCCCAAGAAGAGGCAGGCAGTATTTGTCAACATTTTCAGCATCTTTATAAGGCATTAAAAGGTTATGGTTGCTTGCTGCTAAACCCGTTTACGCAAAAGTACAGTACAATAAATAGCTGGTGAATATTGGACAGGTTAAAGAAATGTATAGTGGACAGTAGCCATAACATTTTTCTTTTCAAATGTTGGAAAGTCAGAGACGGTGTGAAACAGAAATGAACTGTATTTAACACTTTGTTTTTCATGATCTACCCTTCCAGTTATGCTTGTCTCTACAAAGATGTTCGAAATGCTGTAGATTTGTGCCACCGAGATGGAACGTTGAAGCAAAAGGTTGCAACAGATCCCAGAAGGTATAGACGTAACATCACTAGTTACATAGTGTTTGGTTGGGGAGAAATGGAGGGGGGAGATTATTTTAAATATTTATTGTTTGGTTTATTTATTTGGAGGGGAGAGAAGATGGGTCGTAAAATAGTAAAAGGATGTAACAGTAAATTAGTATTTTTCCATCCTCCATTAACCACCTCCCCCCTCCCCCTCTTCTCCTGTGAACCAAAAATGATAGTGTTATGTAAAATATCATACTTAGTGAGACCACTTTCTCTGATAGTGTTATATAAAATATCATTCTGAATCCCTGATGAAATTATCTGACTTGGTCGTTTTTGTTTTTAAATTTGAAATACTAGGTATATCAATGAAGACACTTCAATAGTTCCCATGCTTAAAATGCTTAGAGATTCTGGACGAGCTACATTTTTGGTGACAAACAGGTAATGTGAATTCTTTATATAAGAACAAGATGAAAAGTTGTTGATTAAGTAGTCTAACCTTATTTTTATTAATTTCATAATATTGTTTATTAAACAATTAAGTATTATTTTTATATGAAAAAATGTTATGTCTCTAAAATTAAGAATTTTTTATATCTATTGTTATTTAATATTTTAATGTTTAAATTTTAGAACTCAATAGGTTATCATACGCTTTATAAAATTATTCATGTGCCTTTATTGACATGTGTTTTCGAACATTTGGTTCATGACATTCTAAACCTTTGTGCCTTCTAAATTTAAAATTAAATTTCAGCACTAAGTATTGCATGCTTCAAGTCTAAAAGTAGAGAGTAAAGTTATAAAACACCTGTGTCTTCACCAAATAGTATAAGCTTTTGTGAAAGACAATTCATGTTACAAAAATTACCATTGAGAAGTTTTTTACCATTAAGAAAATATAAATACACTTGTACTATGTTTCTGTCTCAACCAACAGTTAACTATTATTCTGAAGACTCGTCTCTATTTTTACAGTTTATGGGACTATACAAACGTTGTCATGAATTTTCTCTGTGGATCCAGTGGGGTAAATGTCACTACCAATTCTGACTGGCTTCAATACTTTGATGTTGTCATCACTGGCAGGTTATGTTCTTCTTTGAGCATCTGCAGCTAGCTTATTTTTTTTGTTTTGAACACTCTGCTTAAAGTAAATTTTCATTTAACATTATTAAACTACGCCAATAGGAGTTATGTTGAAAAACTATCACAAGCAACTAGGAGCCATTGCAATCATGTAGTTGGGTTCTTGGTTTGTTTGGTGAATGGCTTTTGCAATTTCTTTCTCACAAATCACAAAATATGTTTATATTGTATCAGTCAGTTTATGTATGTGCTAATTCATTAGAAACATCAAAACATATAATTGTTGCAATTTGATTGTGCTCTTGCGTTAGAAATTTAATTTATTGGGGTAGAATGCTGTAAATTTATTTATAGATTTCCTTACTAACCTAATCCAGTCAAACACTGATACAGTGCAAAGCCAAGCTTTTTTCTTGAGGGAAATCATGCTAACCTGTTTGAGGTTGAGCCTGAGAGTGGAAAGTTACTTAATACAGATAATGGCTCTCCTATGCCTCAGGTCAGCACAATAGCATATCAAATCATTGTTTACATTTCTTTGATGATCTTATTTTGAAATTTATCTTCTTTCTTCTTGTCTTGTTAAAGGTGGGTGATATCTCATTAGGGTTATTGACGAAAGATAAGGAACACGCTCGTAAGGTTTTCCAGGTATATTAATCACTGTCTTATGTAAGTTGAAATTCATTTTGTAGGTTTATGGAACTCAAGTTTGAGATAAAAATTGTATAATACTCAAGCCGATAAATTTGATACCTAATTTTTTTAATTACTGTATATGGTTATTGCATTTTAGGGAGGCAGCGTCACTCACTTACATAATCTACTTTCAATAGAATCAAGTTCACAGGTAACAACTTTCTTTTATGAAAATATATATTAGTAGATTAAACAAATGGCGGATTTTATTTATTTACTGTGATTTTGTTTTTGGTTTGAAGGGTTTATTATTTATGTAGAAAAATGTCAGTTGTCATTCTAGAATTCAAGCATAATGACATTTATTGAAGTGTTCTGTAAAACTCATAACACTTGTAGGTTCTATATGTCGGGGATCATATTTATGGAGATATACTACGCAGCAAAAAGGTTCTTGGTATATTATATGAATCCTTATCACTTTTCTATTAGATGGATAGGCCTTTTCATCATTGTTTAACTTGTTGGAAAAAATCCAAGTCCCACATTGGAAATAGACAAGGGCTGAAAAGAGTTTATAAAGAGAGGTATCCTCACCGTATAAGCCGGTTTTGTAAGGATGAGTTAGACTTATATGGGAGGAGAGAAATATATATAACTGGAAAGTAATTTAAAGGTAAGGCATCAATGGAAGTTCCAATAAAGGAGTCTAAGCTATGTTTATTTTTGCATGAAAACCCAAATTTCCATTCATTTAAAAGCATGCATATTTGTTTATTATTCTATGTGACTTGAATTTGATTATGGCTCAGTGTTCATGAGCAGGTTGGAGAACAATGTTAGTGATCCCAGAGCTTGAGAGGGAGGTTCAACTCCTTTGGGAATTGAGGAATCATCGCAAGGTGCTTACTGATTTTATTATATCTGGTTTTTGTTGATAAAATAAAGCCGGGAAAACAAAATGATAGACTGTATAAGTTAATTCATGCAAAAAAATTATCTCGGGTGCTTCTAACATTTTTAATGAAGTGCGCTTTTGCATTCTTGTTATTTTCAATGGCACCATGTAACAAGCTAATACACATTTGGGTCATCAGATTTTTATGTGATTAACCTTGTGTGCAGGATCTTCAATTTTTGAGGAGCAAGGGTGATTGCATTGCAGATAAAATGCATCAGTTGAATCGATCTCTCAAGTTAGTCTAATTTTGGGCCTTATTAGTCATGTCTTATTTCTGATTGCAATCTTAGACAGTGGTCTATACTTTTTCAGATTAGAGAATCCAGATGATGGTACCAATCAGAAATTAAATTCAAAACTTGAGGAATTGGAGGTTAGGTCTTCTAGGTTCATCCTTGTTTTTCATGTTATACATAGAAGTCCAAGTAGAGCATTTATTTGTATTTAAGTAGCTATTTCTTTTATCAGCTTGAAAGAGAGATAGTGCGATTGAGTCATCAAGAAGCTCTAAGAAAATTACATCAAAAGGTAGAAAACCTGTAGCCTTGTACTGGTATCTCTAGTTATTTTGTACACAAGATTATAATTGTTTAAAAATAAACCATTGTAGTTTCACGAGCCATGGGGCCAGCTGATGAAGACTGGTTATCAGAACTCTCGCTTTGCTCATCAGGTAAAGTTAATTGCTCCCTCTCTGATGTTCTACAACATTAACATTGGTGTATATTTCACATTTCACACTTGTATACAGTAGCAACTATATTTTTAAATCACAATGGCTATTAGGGCGTTGCTGTAACATTGTCAAATAGCATACCAACTATTGCCAAGTTATGCCTCAATTTAATACCAATGTGCAATGTTTAAAGCACATGATGGTAGTTATATGCAGATTAAGTATAGCATATGTTTCCCATTTTATAATGCATTAAAATGAATGGCTATTTTTTCCTGTCAATCATAATTATTAAATTGACCTCACGAATGCACTTGTGTAACGTGCATAATGCAGGTTGAGAGATTTGCCTGCCTTTATACAAGCCGAGTATCTAATTTGGGCTTGTTATCTTCAGACAAGTACTATAGACCCAGTGAAGATTTTATGCAACATGAATTTGGCATTTTGGGAAGCTGAACTCTGCTACTGTATGCTTTATACCCCCTCCCCTGGATTTTTTTTGGAAGCATAGTTTTATCATTGCAGTTGTTCAGGTTGTACATGAATTTTAACGCAGAGTTGTATTTATTTCCTCCCTCTGTTTGATAATACTCCTAATAGGGAAAGCAATGAGCAAAGGAAGGCACGGGTAATAATTCTGTCAACTTCCTTGCCAAATCCACCCAATTTTCATTGATTTTCATCTTGTATTGACATGAATATCTATTAAAATATGGAAAAATTTAAAGTGGGTTTGATGGAAACACATAATCCAATATAAAGGGACAGTTTGTAAACAAAATAAAGTACTTACAATTATACCAACATGATCCATGTAAAAAATTGCACTCTATATATGAGCAAATTTTCTTACTAAAATTTGTAACAATCAGGTTAATATGATATAGCAAAAAAAAAGTTAGAAAACCCATGGCAGGAGCCTGGAGAGGTTAAGGTTACAGCCTTAAACTAGGCTTATTGGCAATGCGAACTTTTCTGTTTTTTTCTTTTTTATATATTTTACTGTATACTGCGGGCTTATGCAAGGAAATTTTAAGTCCCCGAAAATGTGATATTATGTATTTTAATTTACATTCAAATAAACTATGTGAATTCACGTATCTTAATTTATTATATATGTAAATTTAATTTTATGTAACCTCAAACCTCAATTCACATGAATAATTTATTTAGGTGTAATTAGAAAGAAAAAAAAGCAGATGTGTGACTAGTAATAGTATTTTAAAAATCATGTGTACACAAACACATCACGAATTCATAACCTTAGGTGGAGCACCTGTAGTGATCCATGCCTCTACTAGTACTGAATAACTTCCTAACCAATGTAGTACAAGGCAATGATCTACCAAAACAAAGTTAGCAAACGGTTTGTGAAAACAAATAATCATTTTTTGTTTCTATTTCCTCGAGCACTTCCTAATCAATGTAGTAAAGGCAATGATCCGCCAAAACAAAGTTAGAGCTCTCACCACATTGCATGCCTTGAATCTCATGAAGACTTCTATTGCTAATTAAGCCAAAATATTGGATGGCGGATAAAGTAGTTGGGAAAGATAAACTATAATCTTATAGAGCATATAGTGGATAAAGTAGTTGGGAAAGGGTAGTTGGTAAGCTAGCTGATTTAATTTGAAGGGTAAGGGTTTTGTTAAAATTAACCGTTAATGTAAGAATTATATTTCTAATTAATACTTCCTCTGGTCACAAATATAATCAAAAATATCCAAATGTATTTAGTCTAAATTTTAAATTAAATACATCTTGATTTTTGTTTATATTTGTGACCAGAGAGAGTATGTAAAAACAAACAATTAAGATAACAAGGGTAAAAATAGAAGAAAAAATAAAATGCTATAAAAAATCACTAAGAATTTGGAAAAAAAACAACATAAACTAGTGAGAAAAACAGTTACCAAACACGACTATTAGTTTAAGATTGTTTTTTGGACTTCACAAATAGACCCCTTAGATACATACTTACCTTCCTATAAATAAAATTCTATTAGAAATACAAAGTTTTTTTCCCTTTCCAATTCCTCACAAAATGAAAGCCCTTTTATTGTTTTTTTTTTTTTTACAATCTTTCACACATTCATCAACTTACAAACAAAGGTGTGTGCTTTAAACAAATAGGGTGAATGAGTAAAATTAGGAGCTCTTTAGGTACCAGAATCTCAAGGCGTACTGCTTAATCAGCTTAAGAAGGCAAACACTGTCATTAACTGTAGCAGCATGGTCTTTAATTACTTCAACTTGGTGGTGATGGACTGTTATGGATTCAACCTGGGTAATGAGGTTGATATTCCAATAACGAGCACTTGCTCTGGCGCAAGTAATAATTATCAAGAAAAGAGGTAACACCTCTCCAATAAAAGAATAACCAAGTCCATTTCCTAAGTGTTTCATCTTGTCTCTCCATTCTCAATGTCTTGCATTTCCAATGGTTCAGGGAAAATCTCATTGGATGACCTTTTATTGGAAGATGAGTGATCATTGCCACCACTACCATGAGACCCTACTTTTCCTGCTTGTTTAATGCCACTAGAGCCTTCCTTATTTGTATGTATTGTGGTTGCAGCACTGTCTGATGAGCTGTGTCTCCAGCTACCAAAGAATGCAGTGCTCCAAGATCTATTAGATGAAGTTGTTCTCAACTTTGCTGAGCTAAAACTTTCTTCTCTGAGAATCTTCAATGGATTTTCAAGTGCTTTGAGGACATGTTTCATTGGAGGACGTTTGGAAGGCTTAGGATTCAGGCATGACTTGGCCACAATTGCCATAACCCATACCTCTTCCAATAGATCCTCATCCACTATCAAAGATGGGTCAACAATCTTACTCAACCTTTCTTTATCGAAAATGCTGATGTAACGCAAGGTTTGGTCTAACCAATCTTTTGTGGTAGCATCTTCTGATTCACTGATGTCAATATTACCGGTCACAAGTTCGATTAGAATCTTCCCAAAACAGTAAACATCATAGGCACATGTCACAGTTGATTTACCTGTTTATTGCCACATACACAAAGAAATGAATCAGACACTAATGATTTCTATAATGCCAAATATTTATGCAAGTGTGGATGTTCTTTCTCGTCGTTATCACATGTACTACTGCATCTTAAATTTCTTCTATAAAAAACAAATAGATACATGGTACAACAATAGGATAAACACTAGCCACAAATGGGTAAAACAGTTTACTCACCAGAATTGCCTTGATTAGAAGATCTGTAAAATCACAAAGGAAAAAAAAAAGGTTACAACCTTCTATTAATATAAGAGTTTAACTTTAAATTAATTAGGTCAAAAGTCAAGGATGAGATGACTCTATTATACTGGCCCTAAGAAAGACAATTAATTGATCTACCAAATAATTCTAGCTTGTAGGTACCATCCAACCATTTTCTAGCCAGTATGTTAAAACCATTTAAAACTTCAATACATTTATATATCCTCACTGCATTTCTTCTCTTATTTTTCATTTCATTTATTATAAAACAGTTGTGCTTTATTATATTTGTCATTGTTAATTAATTCAAAACTTACATTGGCTTGCTGAAAACTCTTGAGATGACACTCTGATGAACATCTCCTTGGGCAGTAACCTCACTCAAACTTCCAAGTCGCACTTCAAATTTATCATCAAGAAGTATACTACTAGCTCGGATATCTCTTCAAAAATAAAAAAATAAAATATCAGTAACTTGCAGAGCAGAGTAATTTCATTTATGTCTGATATATTATTCAATTTAAAATTTCTATTTGTAGCATAAAAATATCCACTATGATATCATGAAGGCACCATGCTGATTTTTGTGTGCAAATCTAGCATGTTTTTGACAACATTTAAATTCAATTATGTTATGCTAATTAATTCAGCAAAATGAAACAATAATAGTTTTGTGATCATGGTGAGAGAATCATAATAATCAAGATTGCATTTTGTATTACCTGTGAACAAGGGGTGGGCTGCAATTGTGTAGATAAGTTAGTCCTTCAGCAGCTCCTATTGCAATTTTCAATCTTGTGATCCAATCCAGGGACTGCAATTTACCATCTGGACCACTCACTCTGTGCAAGGAAGTAGTCAAATCTCCATTTGGCATATACTTGTAAACTACACATTTATCTTTCTTATTGTCCATGCTTTGTCCCAGGATTGGGACCAATCTTGCATGTGAAACTCTGCTTAATAATCCCAATTCTACAATGTAAGATTCTCTGTTAAATAAACTTAAATCTACCCTTTTGACAACCACAGTTGCTCCATTTTCCAACACTCCCCAGAAAAAGTCTCCAGAATGACCATGCTTTATTAAGTTTACTTCATCAAAATTGCTAGTTAAATGGAGGATTTGTTCAAAAGTAAATGTTTCTCCCACGGCAGTTACAACGACAGGATCTTTAGGTGTAGAACTTTCCCCGTCTGGAACAGGCCCCTCATTAGTGGTCCCTCTTTCAATTTCCAAGCCTTTACTTTTATGACATAGTTTTAGAACCAATATGAGGACCAAAACCAGTAACACAATAAAGCCAAGGCCACCGAATATACCTGCCAGTATGAATATCAATCGTTTGTTTTTCCTGGACTTGGGTTCTTGAAAGAGTAAATTTTTCTGTTCATAAAACAGTCTACACTCTTCCAAATCCCTCTGTTTTGAAATTATCTGTAGGCAATTTCTAGCCAGATTAACATTACTGAGAGCACCGTCGTCGCCTTGCACATGACCTTCTAAATAATTACCAGACAAATCAATAATTTTAAACTTGTTCATCAAGCCATTCACAGGTCCATAAAAGAAATTGTTTGATAGATTGAATATGCCACTACTATTAGAGCTAATATTTAAACCAGACGCTTTAGGCAGTGGACCAGTGAGATTGTTGCCTGATACATCAAAAAAGTGCAAGCTTGGCATTGACCACAAACCATCACGGAGAGAACCACCAAGGGAATTTCTACTCAAAATCATAACTTTAAGAGCAGAAAGTCTAGAAGAAAACAAACTATCCGGCAACAACCCAGAAAGGGAATTCGTACTAAGATTAAGCTCAACCAACTTTGCAAGATTACCAAGCTGAGAAGGAACCAAAGCAGTGAATGCATTATTAGAAAGGTCCAAATTTTGGAGATTTGAAAGGGTACCCAATTCAGGTGGAATAGACCCAGATAAGTAATTATTTGAAAGATCAAGACTTGTAAGGTTTCCAAGCTTAGAGAAAGAATCAGGAACTGATCCTGAAAGCAAATTCCCAGAGAGATCAAGAATCAAAAGACTAGATAACAACCCCAAATTTGAAGGAACTCTACCAGTAAGATTATTCCCTGAAAGAAACAAAACCTTCAAACTACTCAAACCTCCAAGTGAACCAGGAATCTCACCACTTATTGAACAAGACCTTAAATCAAGTACTTGTAGTGCACCAAGTTTCTCACCAAACCACTCCGGAATAGACCCAATAAGCATGAACCCAGAAGCATTGAAAGACTTCAACAGTGTGAAGTTTGCAAGAGAATCCACTTCAAAATCCGGGTTAAGTCGCCCAAACCGAGTCCTCTTCAACCCAGATACATTGATACCCACAACTCGACCGTTCCGGCATTCAACACCGGTCCAGTTCCGACACGGATCGGTTTTTTTAGGCCACTCTTTTCCCCTTATCCCCATTGATGAACGAAGCTCCAATAACGCAAACCATTCAGTTCTTGAACTCAAACTCACTGTTAAATCAACTAACAAAAACAACATCACCAGAACAACACTCACTGTTATTCCTCGCTTCATTTTCATTTCCAGCTCTCACAAACTTCCCTTCACCTTTCTCTTTGTAATCTCAGTTTCATCTGCATGTAATACTATAACAAATTTAGCATATAACCCAGAAAAAAAAAATTGATTTTTTTGTCATTTAAAAAACAGTACCTTTAAATCTTCAATGATGACAAGTTGTTAAACTTCACTTGGTGTTGCACTGTTGTCTCATGCGAACTCTGACTCAAGTCTATAAGAAGGAACCATTAACGTTGTAAATTAAATGAATGTCTTTTGTCTCTGTTGTTTATGTTTCTTTGTTTGTATGAGTAGTGTTCAAGAAACACAACCATTAAGGTTTAAAGTTTTAAGGTTAGTGTTTGTAATTTAAGGATGTGGGTGTGACAAGAAAATCCTGTTGTTTTGGAATTGAAGTAGAATATTTGTGACCAAAAAACATTAATTGGTTTTGAAGAGAATTGGTGGGATTGTGGAATGCATTAATGAAGGGAAGAGAGTGGTAATGTTATGCCCCAACTGCCACAACTTTCACTTTCAAAACTCACCGGAGGTGTTATTAATGCAGATTGGAATTGGGAGGTGGTGAAGATTCAAAGATTTTAAGATTGAAAAATAGTGTTGTTTACTTATTTGGTTTTGTTTAAGTGTTGTTTTCTGTGAAGAAATTGGGTGTGTTATTGGTTGTTTATTGATGGACTTTTGTTTTGAGTTGTGGTGATACTGTTGGCCGTTGAATCTTGTGTGTTTATTTATTATGTAAAGGGGGTTGTAAACATGAATCATATGCAAACAAAAAAAAAACACAAGAAAATAAATTATTGATTGAAGTAGAAATTTCCTGGAATTAGAGTGCCTTTTCAAATTTGATTTTTCTTTTTCTTTTTCTTTTTCTTTTTGTGAAGATATATAATGAGAGGGTGTTATGATGCATGATGAATTGATGATTGATGAATCAATCACTATGGAGCTGTGACAATATCCACTTGTATCTTCACACGTAGAAAATTCAAAGGAGAAATCAATTTTAAGATGTTAAGTGTTAGGCACTCATGCTTTCATACGTAGCAAAGTCACAAAATGCCACAAATAGTTTGGTCCAAAATGCTACTAGTATTTAGTTTTTATGTAGGAAAATATATATATTTGTGTGAATTTGACTATAAAGCATTTCGTCTATTAATTGCCTAATTGATAAATGCTTGCTTGATTAATATGTATAAAGTATAAACCGAGTAACTATCATGATATATGATATAAGGAAAAAAATTGTTGCATTTCTTTATATGTTTTTTTTTTTATGATTTTTAATATAAAATACACTTTTTGTAATCATATCATATTTTTAAAAAATAATGGTTTTATTGTAATTTTGATAAAATCATAATTGATTAAATTAAAAATTATATGAAAAATATCAAAAATAATATACATAAGTTTTATTCTAATAATATTTGGTCTTATTCTTCCCTAGAAAAATATAGTACTCCATTGACATCGATCCTCATAATTTTGTCAAAAAAAAAAAAAATCAAACTTCATAATTATTTTAAATTTCACGACTTGAAATTATGATTAAGGTTCCCATTATTATCAGACACGTATTCCTTGTTCCATTTTTTAAGTCAACATCTCCCTACATATACAATTGTATAGTATTAATGTAAAATTGTATTTTATTTATTTATAAATGAGAAGATATAATTAACATTTGGAAAATTAAGAATTTAAAATTAATATATGATATTTAATTTAACAATATTTGTCAATTAAATTAAATATTCAGTACATACAAAACTGCATTCTAAAGCTAACAAAAAATACATTATTTAGAATAATCAAATTTTTGCTCCTACAAAATATCTCTTCTAAAGGTAACATCTATATCTACTGATACTTTTCTTTATAAAAACAAATAACTAGCTAAAAATAACATAATTTAATCATTTTTGTTTTGGTGACCTCTAATTAATAGAGTTGGTTATTTTGTTTATCTTCTGTTATTTTCATTTTTTTGAAAAAACTTCTTTTTACTTAATTAATTTTATAAGCAATTATTTTATCAT
>JBBPBS010000689.1:3801798-3822977 GCA_037974835.1 Cicer judaicum
ATATTTGACCATGTTAATATTTATATAGATAACTTAAGAAGTAATATATAAAAGAGTGATTTACGATCTCTTAGATGTGAATAAGGATTTGTTTGTTATAATATTATTAGTAAAAAAAATTTAATTATTTAAAAAAAATTATATGTTTTTTTTATCAATTTAAAATTAATCTAAAAACTATTTTAAATGAAAAGGTGTTTTTAGGGGTAGTTTTTTTAAAAAAAATAATTTTGTTAATAATTAATTCATTTAAAAGAAAAAACTATTTTCATTATGACAAACAAACAAAACATCTTCTACTTTTAATAAAATTCTCAAAAAAATAATTTAAAATATTTAAATTATTAAATATTAAAATATGATTTTTTTTTTCTTCTATAATAACAAACGGATCCTAAATAATTGCACAAAACTTTTTCCTATTTTCAGGCTATAATTTTCAAATTCATATTGTTATTCTTTATCGGCTGCATAACCCAAAAAGGGAAGAAAAAAACAGCTTATCAACATTTAAAAAAGAAGTTATTCTCCAATAATTCTATGGGAAAATAAAAATCACTAAACAGTGCAAAAACTCAGAATCCTTATCATCCTGGTTTATCTTGCCACCATAACCAATCACCTTAGATACTTGTTTTGTTCTATATCCCAATTTCTTCCAAAAGTAATGAGTGGTCTATTAATAGTGAGGTCCCATCTCACAAATTGAACAAGTTTATTCGATGGTGTCTTTGTATTAATCTGGATTATATAATATGCTTTTGCTTTACAACTCCAAATATTGTTTCTATTAACAAATAAGGGAAGGAGATAAATACACATATAGACTCTATTTAGTAAAAAGTAGTTATCATGGATAAATTAGTTGATGCCAAGTAAGCTAACTACAAAATATGATACGCTATACTATAAACTCTAATCCTATTTGAAGTATAGTATCTCAAAAAAAATAGTTGCTCATACGAGTATATTGACTATAAACTACAAGTTTGGCAATTAAAAAACTAAGTAATAAACTTTATTCTTTATTTTTTATTATATCTTGATTAGTTTAATACAGTTTTTTTTGAAGCATGATTGATTTCACTTTTGAAAGAGTTAAAATCAATATTGATATTATTAGGTTGAACGTTTTATTCCGAAATCAAATTCAAAATCTTACAATTGTGTGAATTAATTATAGTGAAATTAATATTTTTTAATATAAAAAAAATTCAGTTCAAGAGGTGTAAAATTAATTTTGACATTTGAATTTTATCGAGTACATTGATTTTACCTCTAAAATGATTTTAACTCAAGTTAAAATTTATTTTTTAGTTCAAATATGATTTTTACATTAAAATTTATTATTCAATTCAATTTTATTTTAATATATCTAGACATAAATTATTTTGAATTCAAATTAATTTTAATTAAAATTAATTGTATAAAATTAAATTTATTCACTGCACAAGAAAATGTACACTTATTATATGTTTGGTTGCACTTTTAAAAATCAATTTGAAAGGTGTAAAATTAATTCTAATATATTTGAGTGTTATCGAATATAATTGATTCTAATTTGAAGATATGATTTATACATTTTAAATCTAAATATGTTTTTTATACAATAAATTAATGATCAACTCACATCTTCTTTAAGATATCTAAACATAAATAATGGTTTTATTTTTGTAAGTTTCAAAATTGATTTTATACATATAGAATTAATTAATATATTTAAACGAAAATTGATTTTATCCTTATAAATAATTCTAACTTCAAACTATGATTCATAAATTTGAACTCAAAACATAATAATTTTTAGATAAAATTATCATTAAACTTACTTTTAAATACATAAATATATTTTATATTCAATTAAATTTTAATAAAAATCACTAATATTTTTTTCTAATAGTACAGTTAACAAAATATTCGAACAATGTGACAAATTAATTTTACATATTGAAATAGTCACAAATGTCCAAAAATACATGATCACTTGTACAGATTAATAAATGTCTGCAACAGTAACTTGACATTTTCTTGGAAAGGAGTGGAAACACCTAAAAGATAAAAAGGCACTTCAATTGTGTTTTTTATATACACACCCCTATATTGATGACACTGTTTCCGAAATCAGGATTAGCAGAGCAACAACATACTAAATAAAATATTTTAAAAATATATTTTAATTTTAATTTTAATTTTATAATTATCAAATATATAAATTACTATTTTTATATATTTTATATTTAATTTATTAATATAAGACTTAATCATTCACATTTAAATTGAAAAAAAAGTTGAATTTTGTACAAGACTGCATTTCATGATATCTTATCCCCGTGAGGTTTGAATGTACAAACACTTAATGATCGATCTGGATCCTTCTTTTGTCTTCTATAACATTAAAAAATGTTACCTCCCATCATCACTACATATGAAACAAAATTTCGTGATGATGACTTCTTTTCACTCTTCAAATATCTTCTTTATTCTTCAAAATACATTTTTTTTGTATTGAATTATTATCATTTAAATTTCTTTTATTTATTAAAAATTGTAAATATATATAATCATTAATTTACTTTTTTTCCCTAATGAATCTTCTGATCCAGAAGTCAAAGATATATTTAAGGGTCTAATCTCAATTTCAATAGATATGTTATTGTATAGTCCATACACACTGACTCAAGGTCAAAAACTTGATCACATGTTTAGGAAATATGATTATGCAAACTTGATAAAATGAATGAGATGATTTATTTTATGGTAATTAAAGTGGTTTTAATATCTATGATATAGAAGTTAAAAACAATATTTTATTTGTTAAAAACATTCTATAAGTATATAACTCCCAAAAGCTGTTACCTAGTTGATCAGTGTTCAATTCGATGATTAACTATGCTATGCTATGCTTTTGTTTTGTTAATTCTTGATAGTCCAAAGAAGTCATGCATGTGAAAAGGAAAGAATGAGTGAAATTTACAAAGATGCATTAACTTTCTCGGTTTAGGGAAAGTCGGCTAGAATAATGAAGTACTCTATCAATAAAATAAATATTTCTTAAGTACAAAGTTTCTTAAAATTCAAGCATTAAACATTTAAACTAATTCAATGCAAACTCATATAAAATGGTAAATTAATTACCTAAAAATTTTCAATATTTTATTTTCAAACAACTTGTTACACTATTATTATATGCTCAAAAAATATTAGTTATCACGTCCAACAAATAACTTATTACATTATTATTATATGTTTAAAAAATATTACTTATCACATCCAATAAATATCTCAGACACTTTTAATTTATATAAAGCTGACACTTTATATCGAAGACCAATATATTGTTTTATTTGAGTCAATATTAAATATCAGTATATTTAACTAAATTTTTAAGAAAATTTAAAATTATTATTAATGTATGTTTTAATATATATATTCGTAGATATATGACTACTTGAAACTTTTATCAGTGTTAGCTACATCTATATTTATTTTCATTTTTAATTTACCACAACTTAAATTAAATTATCATAATTTTCATTAATTAAATTCAGATAAACTATTTGGATGTAATTGAAAAAAAAGAGTCTTATCCCTCCACTAGTATATAAAGGGTAGCAATGACAACCACCTAATTGGCACATTCTCAACAATAAACACAAAATTGTCATACATATAAATAACTTATAACTATTTACACTAACATATTATTACTACTTCAATGGCTTCAAGTACATCTAATTGGACACCAAAACAGAACAAAAGATTTGAGAATGCTTTAGCCATCTATGACAAGGACACACCAGATCGTTGGCAGAAGCTAGCAAGAGCTGTTGGAGGGAAAACGGTGGAAGAAGTGAAAAGACATTATGAGATTCTAGTTGAAGATTTGAAACATATTGAGCAAGGTCTTGTTCCCCTACCTAAATATAGAAATGCTTCAACTATAGGAAGTAACATTAAAAGTTACTCTTATATAGATGAAGAACAAAGGTAAATTTTTATTTTTTAGTAATTTAATCCTTTTTTGTTGCATATTATTCAACTAGACACTTTAAATTAGTGACGAACTGTTTCATTTACTCACAAGCTGTGATACAACAATTTCACACACCATAAGGGACCATAAACTTATTATTTTATATGTAATTTTAGTTTTTTTTTCTTGTTGTTTAGATATGGAGAACATTTTTATCGTGACTTATAAGGACTAAAAGTCGAAAATATGTTTATTGATATCAAAAACAAAATTTTAATATTTTATAGAAATTTAAAATATATTTAATTCTTAATTCTTGTATTTATTTTGTAGGTTGAAGGTTCTAAGCCTTCAGTGAAGTATTGACAGAAGCAGAGCAAAATTTGGTGGAGAAGAAAATGAGAAATATTCGTGTATCATAACAATTAAGTTAATTTAATGAAGACCAAAATGCATGCATATAAGACCAAAAATCTAATGTTTTTTGGTTTGGTTCTTTTTAGTTTCTATATATGTCTATTATCAGTGTATCGGTGATGTGTAACATTACAAATGTGTAAATCAATTATCTCAAGGACATGTGAACAACTTGGTCATAATGATATGGTAAAGCATGGCCATTGACTATAAATTTCTGATTTTAAATTTTTTGTTTTTGATGAATATAATGATAGCGACTTTACCTTGCAATATGTTTACCTATAAAAAAAAAAGATGCAATATGCTTTATTTGCTAAAAAATAATAATGGATTTGGACCTTGTTAAAAATACATAAATTCCAAATTCGATAGTTTAAATTAAATTTAAAGTAAAAGAGTAATATTCTAATCCGAATAAAGTAGTTGTTTGACCAAATTTATTATCATGAATGTACAGTTGGAAATCTTATATTTTTATGTTTGTTATAAATTTACATTATTTATTCTCAAATATAAAATATTGCAAGAATAAAATAACTATCCAAATTTATTGTGATTTTATCTAAACGAAGGAGGAGAGAAAAAAATTTCCATAAAAGTGGAAATAAAATTGAAGTCACTAACCATATAACCATTTCTTTCAAAAACTGCTACTAATATAATAAATTTTGATCATTAATTTTTAGAAATTACCTGAAAATATAACTCCTATAATTATTTCATGTGAAAAAATTTTCAATCTTAAAACATACGTTTTGGCTGTATGGAAAACGTGCTCACAGAATTAGAAAAATGGCTTAAATGTTCTTTTCAACAACCATTTTTCTTCCATTTACACGATATTAAGAGACAATTACTAGCGTTTGTTATTTTTATTTTTATTTTTACTTTTGGTTCTAAGTCTTGTATTTTTCTAACCCATTTTATTTTAGAATCTTCAAGCTAGATTATTGTGCACAATTTTATCTATCTATTTTTATTTTTTTTTTAATTTTTAGTTACACCCCCTAAAATATTCATAAATATTCATATAGTTTATGCGAATTGAATTTACTTATTAACATAGATAGATTAAATTAAAAAAATACATGAGTCTAGTTCATTTATAAAAATTATTCATACAAAATAAAATATAAATATAAAGGATAAAGTATAAAGTTAATGTACTTGGACTAAATTCTAAACCAAACATCAATATTTTAAGTAGTAATTTTACTTAAATTCATTATAAATGAAACACAGTATTTTTTATTAACAATAAAGAAATGATAAATATCAATGTATTCACACAAATGTAATATCTCGAATTAGTTGAACAAACTATGAGCAGATATTTTAAGGGTGTAACTTAAAAGAAAAAATTCTTTTATTTTTTTTATATTTAATTATAATTTTAGTCTATCTATTTTTATTGATTCATGAAACTAGTCATATATTTTAAAAATCAATAATTTTAATTTTTTAATTAAAAAATAATTACGTGAGATGCTTTAAATAATATGACATATGATATGATAATGTAACATGATTAACACTCATGAAATTAGAATAAATACAATAAAAATTTAGTTTTTAATTTTTTTTTATATTTTTAAATTAAACAATGACACGTGAAGAATTAATGTATCTAAATGATTCTATATAACAAAATACATATAACATCTTTAAACATATATCAATTCTATATTTTTTTAATTTAAAAATTTTAATAAAATATCAACTTTTAAAATATAAAAACTATTTTCATAAATTAATAACGATAAAGAAATTAAAACTACAATTAAATATATATTTTTTTATCATACACTTATTTTCGAAACCAAACAAAGCATTGGAGTGTTGGTGTGGAGAAGGAAACAAAAAAGAGTTGAATTTGAATTGAAGTTATTCGTGGCAGCTTTCGTTCCATAATCCATTTGTTCGCGCTACCAATTTGTATTGAGAACTGAGCTCACAATGGAAGCCGGAACTTCTTCTTACAAGGTTATACTAATAACGTTACTTTCTTTCAATCTATTCTAGGGTTTCCACTTTCCATCATCATTCTCACTAATTACTCTTCCTTTTTGCAGATTATATTGGGTTCCTCTTCCGTCGCACGCCGCAAGATTTTATCCGAAATGGGACACCAATTCACAATCATGGTGTGCATTGCATTTTTTATCATCTTCCAAATTCCTCCTCATTTTTTATTTCCATTTTTTATTACTGTTTTTTTGTAGACTGCAGATATTGATGAGAAGTCCATCCGAAAGGAAACTCCAGAAGACTTAGTTCTGGCTCTAGCCGAAGCCAAGGTTTGTCTTTTATTATTATTATTATTATTAGTCTGTAAATAATTTTACTGATATTGCTTTGTTTGATTATCAATAGTGGTTTATTATATATAGCTTTGATAAAATGACATAGACTGACATGTAGATACTGATAATAAAGAAAGTAAAATTGATCAAGTCTGTAAAACCTAGCTCAATTGGCAATGTCGACATTGTTAGGCTGGACAAATGTAATCAAATGTATTTGGTGTTGTGTCGGTCGGCACACGATACACCTTTAATTTATAGTGTCAGTGGTGCATTGATGCATAGAACTTTATTTTATGCTAACATTTCAATTATTAAACCGTGGAACTGTGTAAGCCATTTTTTAATTGCACGGGAACATGCAAAGAAAGCATAGTGCTAGTGTTGTATGAGATCAGATATTAAATAACATACTTTTTGTTGTAATTCTACTAGAGAGTAGAGATAGCATTACAGTTAATCCACTTGTTTTGGTGTTTTCCCTGTCTTGTTTCCCTTTGTTCTTATTGGAAGGGTGTGTTTATAGATCAATTGTCCTCTGATTTTGGATGTGAATTGTTGCATCAGGCCGATGCCATTATATCTAAACTTCAAACTACTGATAATCAAGAGAGGGTTGATGAACCAACGCTTTTAATTGCTGCTGACACAGTATGTCGTGTTTTCTTTTCTTGGCATTGTTGCCCCTTAGTTAAGTTGTGCTGGTTAGTAGGTTGGTTGTCACAAGGGCCATTTATTATTTGAGGATATACAGATTATCTTTTAGAAGATGTAGTGTACTCCAGTTTGAAGTTGAACATTACAGATCTTGCTTCATTGGCCACTTTTAAGAAGGATCGAAGAGATATGAGCCTTTACAAAGTACAGACCATTGACCAAATTATGTCTTGGGTAACCTTACTATAAACACTTTGGATTTTATCTTCTACCTTTTTCATTTTCATGCATATATCTGAGGGAACTATGAAATATCAAGATAAGATACTTAGTTATCATCTTCCAAACATTTTGAATGAATATTGCATGGTTATATTGAGAATTGATGCAAAAATGAAAGAAATGTTTGTATTAGTGGATACCTACCTGCTCATTATAAAATAGTTGAAGAGCAAGACCTACATATTAAGTTCTTCAGTTTCAAGTTGCTCATAGTTTTGACTGTTGCATCAGTGGTGTTTTCCCTTATTTTTTTCTCTCCTGAAACAGATCCTCGATGATGTCATGTTATTATTTTACCCATGGTTTATAATTTGATATTGTTCTTTTATAGTGGTGCAGCTAATACTCTGATACTTACTCTCTCTGCTCCTATTTTTTTTTTGCTTAGGCAGAAGCCATCTTACAAAAGCTCCCTGTCGGCGACTACTTAAAGCATGCTGAGCCAACTTTACTAATAACTTGTGACCAAGTATACATCATGTTCTTCTGATTTTTTTCCCTAGTTTGCCATTGAACGTCTTCTTTTGCATAAGCAACAACATTCTTGAGATATTTATCTGTTGAAAGAAAATTCAGAAAAAGTTCAGTAGAGCTTCCACTAAAATTGTAATTGTTCACTTGCTTCCTAACAGGCTCTTTTCTTCACTCTTTCTCTTGTTTCTTGTGGTTACTGGTAGTGAAGTTTTGTCTTTGTGGACTGTAATTGTCTTCTGTTGATTAACAACCTAAATATGCCCAGTATTTTAAAAAATTGATTCTTGGTGTTAAGGGAGGCCTAGATGACTTTCATTCTTAATGCCTAAACTCGAATGTTTGCATGCTAGCTATCCTCGTAAGTAAATGGCCTTATGGTGACAACCAAGATCAGTTTGTAGCAGAAATTGTCAATTTTTTTTGTCAACATTTGCTTTTGGCTTACATTCATTTCCAAATGATTTGGAGGTGGTGGTCTATGAAGGTGTGATTAGGGAAAAGCCATCCAGCAAGCAAGAAGCTCGGCAATTCTTGAAAGGTCGGCTTAATGTTTTATGTCAATCATTTATCATCTAAAAGCAATTTCATTTCTCTTCTTTAGTGGTTATGCTGTGAAGTGTGAACTTCGACCTACCTCCTATATTCACACGTAATAAATCTATGCACAATTTTAGATTATTCTGGAAGGAAAGCAGCAACTGTGGGGTCTGTATTAGTTACGAATCTCAAAACAGGATTTAGAAAAGGAGAATCAGATCGTGTGGAGGTACTATTTGCTCATATTTTAGAATTTATCTGATTTTTAAACATAAATAAAGATTCCCTACTCTTGTGATAAAATGGTGTTGTCAGAATTGGTTGTAACTTTTGTTATTTCAATAGAAAGATATATCCATGTGAAAATAACTTGTTGCAAATGATCCTTTGTTGGGATGGAGGCTGAGTTTTTACCTCTCGTACTTGTATCACTTACATGACATTTTGAATGAATGCACCTGGAGCTAAGCTGTTCACCTTGTTCCGTTCTTTCGGATAATTACTTGCAACTGATATCCAATCCCCAAGTAATTGTCTACTAAATTTGCCTTCAACTTTCCTGTTGATTTAATAACCGTCTAATGACATAATTGTTGTTTAATAATATAATAATTGTTGCCTAATAACATAACCTAATTGGTTCAGATCATTCACTTTGAACCTCTAGGTTGCCTCTCATAATGTTTACTAATAAGAGTTCTAACACGGTACAAACTGTGCACATTAGACGATTCACTTATTCATCAGTCAAAACAATTACTACCTCTTATAGGACATGTTTCCCACTGATTCCTCTGTCCATGGCAATTTTGAAACCATCTATGAATACCCTTGATTACTTTTATCTTTTCTCACCATACTAATGAGAGAAACTTACCTAATTCAAAGTTCAAACTATTGGCTTGTGGAACTTCATTTTTCTTTTCTTGGCATGGGGCTGTTCATGGGCCACTTATAATATAAGTGTGCAGTGTTCTTTCTGATCTCTCTCACCTTTGGAAAAAATTGCACACAATTAAGTTAGAAGATAGGAGGAACATATAGAACTCACCACAAAGTTAATAATAGAAGACACAAGAATTTACGAGGTTTGACACCTTTTGCCTACATCCACGAAAATACTTCAACAAAATGTTTACTATGTCAACAAGATTACTAGTTATGTAGAAACTTGAAAACCCACTCCAAGTTGTGCATCGCCTTAGTACCTTACAAACCCGAGTACCCCACTCAAAGACCTATTGAGAATGTTAAACCTCACTCACAAGCAACAGTCACACATGATCATTTTTTCTTGGACTTGGATACTTAAACTGTTCACAAAACTCCCTTTAGGTAGTGGAGGGGAAGTGTCTCCTTCTAAAAAGGATAATGCATGTCAATTTTTTCAACTTTTCAAACGTAGTGAGTATCAGCTTATTTCATCTTTTAAATAGTCCTTTGAACAATGCTTTCGAAATTGGGAGCTACTAACTCCTTTTTAATTTTGGAATTTTCAATTCAAATACGCATACATCTATTATGGAACTTGATTTCATCTTGTGATGCTTAACAGATCTATTTCAATGAAATGCCTGATGAAGTCATTGAGAAGCTGGTACGTGTTGCTTCATTTAATTGATAATTTCACGGTGGTTTCGTGAACAGGCAGTGTTTTCAATAGGAACTCTTCAGTTTCTGAGTTAAGTGGTTGAAATACTTTTTATCCCTGTCTTCTTGTTTAGGTTGATGAGGGAATTACTCTCAATGTTGCTGGAGGGCTGATTATAGAGCATCCTTTAATATTTCCATATGTCAGAGAAGTGGTTAGTTGACTCCTCTCTCATTATCGCAAATATCAGTACATCTTAATTATAGACATAGGAGGCGGCAGGTTGCCTTGACCTTGGACTGCATTCTCTCTCTAAACCCTGATGATTTTGTTTATCGATGTTGCCATCCAATAACTAATCTAATTAATCCATGAAATGGCAGTTTTCTGTTGTTCACCGCTTAGAATTATTATTACTTTTTTAAAAAATTATATATATAATTGGCTAAAGTTTAGTTGGCTAGAGATGGTAGTTGGAGCAAAAGCCTACAAAACTGATTTAGAAATCTATAGACCATGGCTAGTTTAGCTTGGTATTTCTTTACCACTCAAACTGAACCAAAGCCATTTTTCATTTCTGATAATATGGGGAAGTTTGCATCTTGATTATCCTCAAATCTTAGTGAAACTTCTGCGTATTCCTTAATTAATAGCAAGTTGTTGGTTGGTGTCAATATGCTGATGGCCTGCAAAAGTTTAGTTCATGTGATGTTGTTAGCTGCTTTCTTGCTGGTATAAAAATAAGATTGCTCTCATTTTACTTCCTAGTTCCAGAAAACAGTTGATAATTTTTATGTGGTTGTATATTTACAGGTAGGCACAACTGATAGTGTGATGGGGCTTCCCAAAGATCTGACTGAAAAACTCTTGAAGGAAGTCCTGTAGTTCGAGCTATTGATCGACCTTGTGGGATTGCTAAGTAATGGCTTAATTTGTGATCGTTGCTCTCTACATCTACATTTATCTTAGACTCAATGCCGTCTCTTCTTCTAACAGATATTTTTCTGCTGTGATGTACTGAGGCAGTTATGTCTGAATTTTTTGTTGGCTGCTCTATTTAAGTTGATGTATAATGTATAATGTATTTGTCGTTATTTTTTATTGGAGTATTAAAATAAGGCTACAACGTGACTATTCTCTTTTATTTTTTGAGAAATGTATTGTGACTATTCATTGGTTGGAAATGCTATTATTATACTGAAATTGAGGAAAGCATGGATGATATTCTATAGTTTTTTCTCCTTCGAGACTTATGTCTGCGAAATATAGGTGGTTGGTGAGTTTTGTCATCAACTGTGCAATGCAAGACTGATATATATATCGAAAATCCAAGAATAATTTGTATGGATAACTCCATAGTCAAATTACGGCATATTGATGATTTCGTGTTCCATTTTAATAATACACCCAATTGAAAAATACCTGAACTAGTTTTTGCGCATTAGAACGTGGACAGATTATGAAGATAAACGTAAGTGCAATATCTTTTTATACAAACAATTATATATTTTTAATAAAATAATGTTGCAAATAAAAAACCGTGGTGCATTTATTAATGCCTGAATGATATTTGTAATGCTGTACTCCATATTTTTCCTATACTTATTCAATATATCTTTTATTTAATATATCTTTTTCTATTACATATATGTATATTATTTTTTTTTTAATTTTTTTATCTCTTAAAGATATTAATGTAGACTATGAGTGATTAAAAATAAATTTTCATATTAATGTGGAATTTAGATCGTACACGGTTGCACTATTTTAATCGTTTAATCTAAATTGGATGTCCAAATTTTAATATTGAGATTTTTGTTTTAAAAAAAACAAAATAGTATGTCTTAAAATTTGGATTGATCGATCATAATCTCGGTCTACTTATCTTTATATCGACTAAAAATATTGATTTATCATTTCACTAAATCAACAATTTTATTTCTGTTAATTTTTGTTCCATTTGATTTGAGTAAACAATTTTTTCTCACTGATATCATTCTATCTATGGGTTTCCAACACTAGATTTTTTTATAGGTATTTTATTAAAGATTATTATATTTGAGAAGAAGATTTATTAGGAGTAGAAATGAGATTACATGATACTTTTTCAAATGTTACAATTCAACACTATTAGAATAGACTTTCAAGTACTAACATTATTTCTTCTAAAAAAAATATAAACATTTGTGATAAAAAGAAAATATGAAAAAGAATAATTTTTTTACTAAAGATTAAAATGATTAATTAGATTCTTCAATATAAATTAATTATCAATGAACTACGTTATACCAATAATATAGTTAAAAAAATTGTTAAGCATTCCAATTCTAGATTTTGACTTGTAGGGATTCATTGTTTTCTTTCATAGTTGAACATATATGCCATATCAATTTTTTTGATTTGAAAAGTAAATTTTCCTTCCCTTTGAATTTTTCTCTCGCTCTTCTCCCTCCTCCTTCTCTCCATTTCCCGCTTCCAATAATAAATTTGAATTAAACCGCGCTTTTTCCAATTTCATATTCGCATTTCTAAATATGCCGATCACCACCACCGCAACGATAGACGAAAACGCCGCCGCCGCCGTTGTTCGGATCCCTCACCATCAACATCTCCCAGGTTTCCTCCACAACGTGAAACTCAAGTACCTAAAATTAGATTACCATTACTTAATTTCAAATCTCTTAACCCTAAGTTTAATCCCCTTAATCATAATCACGTTAATCCAAATCTCCCAAACTAAAAACCTTAATCACCAATCGCTTTATCATCATCTCCAATACAACTACAATTTCTTCACTATTCTCACATTCTTTTGTTTCATAATCTTCGCTCTCACGCTCTACAAATTCACGCTGCCACGCGCCGTTTACCTCATCGATTTCTCGTGTTTCCGTCCCGCCGACAATCTCAAAGCTCCTTTCCACCGTTTCATCGAACATTCTCTTCTCACCGGTGATTTCGACAATTCCTCCTTAGATTTTCAGCGCAAGATTCTGCTTCGTTCCGGTCTCGGCGACGAAACCTACGTTCCCGAAGCAATGCATTACATCCCTCCCCGTCCTTCGATCTCCACCGCGAGATCTGAAGCTGAATCCGTTATGTTTGGTGCATTGGATAATCTTTTCATTAACACTAACCTAAATCCTAAAGAAATTGGAATTCTTGTTGTGAATTGTAGTTTGTTTAACCCTACACCTTCACTTTCTTCCATGATTGTTAATAAATACAAATTGAGAAGTAACATTAGGAGTTTCAATTTAGGTGGAATGGGTTGTAGTGCTGGTGTTATAGCAATTGATCTTGCAAGAGATTTGTTGAGGGTTCATTGGAATAATACTTAAGCTGTTGTTGTTAGCACTGAGAATATTACTCAAAATTGGTACTTTGGGAATAATAAATCAATGCTTATTCCCAATTGTTTGTTTAGAGTTGGATGTTCTGCTCTGTTGCTGTCTAATAAATCTGTTGATAAAAAGAGGGCTAAGTATAAACTTGTTCACGTTGTGAGGACGCATTTTGCTGAGGACGATAAGGCTTTTCGATGTGTTTATCAGGAACAGGATGATGCAGGGAAAATTGGTGTTTCATTGTCTAAAGATTTGATGGGAATTGCTAGTTTAGCACTTAAAACTAACATCATGAGACTTGGTCCTCTTGTGCTTCCGGTTACCGAGCAGCTTCTGTTTTTTGCTACTTTGATTTTGAGGAAGTTTTTTAAAGATGATGCGAAGCCTTATATACCGATTTTAAGCTCGCGTTCAATCATTTCTGTATACATGCTGGTGGAAGGGCTGTGATTGATGAATTAGAGAAGAATCTTCAATTGCTTCCTGTCCATGTGGAGGCTTCTAGGATGACGCTTCATCGGTTCGGGAACACTTCGTCTAGCTCTATTTGGTATGAGTTGGCTTATATTGAAGCTAAAGGAAGGATAAAGAAGGGTGGCAAGGTTTGGCAGATTGCATTTGGAAGTGGTTTTAAATGTAACAGTGCTGTATGGGAGGCGCTTTGTGATGTAAGGCCTTCTCCAAATGGACCTTGGGAAGATTGCATTGATAAGTATCCTGTGGAAATACTCACATAGCTTGGTTACCATATTGGATAGAGACTTAGAATTGGATTCTCTCTGTAATGTTGGTGTCTTGTTCAATGTACCACTGACACTTTAGATTGAATTGGTGTCTAGTGTCCTACACGGGTCAGTGTTGGACACCAATAGTACACCATGTGTGATTACATGTGTAAATGTCGTGTTCGTGTCCGATGTCCTTATCTTTGTCACTGCTTCATACGTTGCAGTATTGTAGATATCTTCATACTGTAAATTCAGTAGCTCAGTTTGTGTTTAGTGTCAAATTTTAGGTGTCTAGAACAAAATACGATATGGGGAATTCCTGATTTTTCTTCTCCCGTAAATTCTCATTAGGACTTTTCCTCTTTTTTTCTTGCAGCTGTAGAACATTGTGTTTCTTACTGAATAAAGTGTTGGTGCATTATAGTCTTCTGTACATTTCTTGCCGACTTGCTTTGGAAATCTTGTGCTTCCTTTCAAGATCTTTCCCATTATTAAATTGTGTAGTGCTTGTCAGTAAATGTTTTGGAGTATAAAGGATTTTGCGGTACTACTTGTATGCCAATGAAACTATGAACAACATTTCTGGGGGAAAGAGCTTGATTAGAAAACAGATTAGGATTAATTGAATGTAAACTAGCTGAGATTTATTGGGAGTGTAGTTTACATTTACATGACATATCTCTGTGATCGCATTCGCATTTCAGGTTATGTTGCAACCACAAGAGGTAACCGGTGCCATACAGCTACACGTTATGGCTCACTTGCGATTGAAGGTTTTTTAATTTTTATTTGCTTTTAAATATAAATACATTATAATGAAACATACTTATTCTGTATATGATCGATCCTCGTGCTACTTGAAATGCCTTGAACTGAAACCGCTACTATAATTGAAATTTACAATAACATGTTAAATATTGTGTTCAGTTTAGGACAGGTGATGTGTAGTCAAATTGTATTGAGTAGTTGTTATTTTTAATTTAGTAATTATTAAAAGTGGTAGTTTATGTTTGTGGTGTTTTAGGATAGTTATTAGAAAAATTAGTTTCATGAATTGGAAAAAGAATACTGCACATTCAGTTTTAGGTTCGTTTGTTTTTATTTCTTACTAGCATATGCATATTATGTAAAGAAGAATATGAAACTCCTTTCAATATTAAGTAACATTGTTCTTTTCCATTATTGTCTCTTTGTTCTTTGTTTATTTTTCTTGTTTAATTAACAACATAACCGCTCTCTTCCATTTATATCTTTATAATCAATTGACTCACAACAAAAATGCAAGTGGGCTTGATAAATAATAATCATATTTATTTGATATTCATATATAACAAACCAAAAAACATAAAAACATAGGAAGCGTCATTTGAAAAACTGTTGGATTTCTTCAAGAGTTTTCCCCTTTGTCTCAGGGACCCAAATGGCAACAAATCCTACTGTTAAAGCACATACTACTGTATATATGGTGAAGGCTCCTGATAACAATAAAGGAAGCTTCTAATTAGCAACAAATAACAAAGATATTTTTTAGAAGAAAATAAAACAGGCTAGCAATGCACACAAACCTGCAGAGCTCCAATCCAAGAGTAAATTTGCTGTCAATGTAACCAACCAAGAAAATAACCAATTGGCAAGTGTCGCAAAACTTCCAGCAAGGCTTTTGATGTTAATTGGAAGAATCTGTTATGCAAAATATATTCAACACACATCAACTTTCACTTCAAATGCAATCAATCAATGCTCCACTTTAGACATATTGAGTTCAATAATCGCACACATACATTAAAAATAAATGTATACAAACGTCCAATTACAATCCATGGCATATCATTATTGAAAGATATATGGTACCTCAGACATTATAATCCATGGCATAGCTCCCATTCCCAAAGAGAATGCAATAACCATGGCCTGAAAGAAATTACAAGTTTATCATAGAATAGTTAGGGAAACAATCATTCAAAAACATTATTTGTATAATGAATTTGCATTTACATACCACAACTCCAGCCACCGATAAGAAGCTTAATGTCCCATATAAAGAAGAATTTGGTGATACATAATCCTGAGAGAAAATTCAACACAATATATTTATTATCCATCTAAAAAACCAAAAATATAAAGAACATGTGGCAAAAAAATTCAGATAGGCTTTGATACTAATTTTTGAACATTTATGCATGCATGCAGGTAATGACAATTGATGTATGACGTTTATATATAATATAAACACTAAAAAACATTATTTATTACCTTTAAGTAGAATGAGACTGAAACAACCAAAAGACTCAAAGTCATTGCAGATGAAGAGACCTGCAACGTGAGATTTTGATTAATCTCTTTCTTACCCTCCAAACAAATAGTAACATGAAATTAAACATGATAGAAAAAGTTCAGCCTCACAAGAAGTAGAAGCCGGCGACCAGATTTGTCTGCTAACCACAAAGTTAAAGTGGTAGCAAGAACCTGAACAGCGCCAACTCCAAATGTAGCAACGCCACTCGAAGTAATTCCTGTTTAATGTGTTGAAATGATGAGAAGAAAGCATAATTTATCAACCTGCTTTTAGTAAATTTCAATTAATCTATTCACTAATTCTATCTCATGGTTTATGACACTGAAAATGGTATAGTGAGGTCATATAAACTTCTTAAGAAGCACTTGGGGAAAAAAAACATTAGAAGAATCTTAAGGACTATTGAGTTTTCTAAAGTAGCTTGTATAAGTTGAAATTTGATGATCAATCTAAATTTTTTCAGAAGCTCCCTCTTTTAGTTTCTCAACAAACATTTATAAGCTTATAAGGACTTCTCTGTAAGTGAAGAATCTTAAAAAATGGTTTTAATTGAGAAGCTCACACTAAAAGCTAATCCAAATTGGGCTTATTGAAAATCATACAAAACATGATAGTATCAACTTTAATTAAAATGTTAAATAATTATTTCTCTAATATTGCTCCTAGTACATGACTTGAGAATATTTATAAGATATCAGTACATCGTACCAGCATTTTGGAAGATGGTACTGGAATAAAAAAGAACACCATTAATTCCAGAAAGCTGTTGCAAAACAAGCAGTCCAATTCCAATCTACATTATATGGGTCAGAGTTAGTATAAGCTGGTTAGGCTCTAATGGTATGCAACCAATGCTTCTAGAAAAACAAGTTACCATTAAAGGAAGCCAATATCTTCTTTGCTTGAGTTCTGAGAATCGAACAGTAGATCTTCTGTTTGACGATGCAACAGCGGTCTGAATGAAATGATAATCATAGATACACATTAAATTGCAATAAAAATTTAGACATCATGAAATATGGCTATATAAGGGACATGCAATGCGAAAAGTTTTTGAAAAAAAGAAGAATGTTAATTATCACCTTAATTTCATTGACTTCGACAGAAATATCAGTCTCGAAACCTCTAAGCACTTGCAAGGAATTTTCAAAATCTTCTGTCATTCCCATTTTTGCCTGTAATCAGCAAATCAAATTAACTTTTCATCACATTTTTACATATTCAATGACATTGAAGCTTGATAATACTGATTCACAAAGCTTACTAGCCATCTTGGAGACTCAGGAATGAAGAATAGACCAGGTATCAATATTGTACAAGGTAAAACTCCTGCAAGAGTAGATCACAAAAGTTGCTTAGTGTAAATTTTCTAACATGACATTTAAGTCAACTTTATGTAGTAATGCTGGAAAATCAACTTGTCTTCTCTTCAATGAAATCTTATAGTATATAGCAGTATAAACTATTACCTAAAATTGCAAGGAATCTCCATTCAACAAAAAGTCCTAGCAGATAAGCCAGCATAATTCCAATGGTGACAGAAAGCTATGCAGAAAGAAAAAAAGATAAAATAAATGTCACTATTTTATTAATATCTAGCATCAAAATACCAGTTTAATACTAATTAATCTTCGTGGTATCAAAATCAACCAACCTGGTTAACTGAAACCAAAGTTCCCCTTAAGTTTTGAGGTGCTATCTCTGCTATATATACTGGCACCTATATCAATTTGAAAACAAAAATAATTATATCTTCTCACATAACTTAATCACACACGAACAAAAGTCAATATTTTGAAACTGAAAATAATTATTTTCATGCATTGTCGTTCGCAAACCATCATTTGCAATGAAAGTTAAATTAGATATGATGAAAATAAAACTCTGTTATGATTGAGTGACACTGTAAAAAAGAAATATTGTTTATGAAAATAAATTAAATCCTTTTAAATTACCGTGTAAGATATTATTCCAACGCCAAACCCTTCCAACAACCTTCCCATATAGAGAAAAGAAGTATCCTGAAAGATGCAAAACATGTTAAGAAGACCAAAATCAGGATAATAAGAACTTAAACTAAATTGAGGAAAAATTAAAATGATCCAAACTCACATTTGCAAAAGAGATGAGCAACCAACCAATAATATTAGGAATGGATGCAATCATCAAAGACTGCAATTTTAGACAATGAATATTGTAAGTAAATGAAAAACAAAAAACCAAATAATATACAATTTAATACATGAAAAGAGAAAAAGGGGTTACCCCTTTGCGCCCTATATACTCAGCAATCTGACCACTAGCTATTGCTCCAACCATGGCACCAACATTGGACAAAGAACCAAACAAAGAGAACTAGCCAATAAAAACAAAAACAAAACAAATGAGGATATGAAAAAGTTTTATATAAAATAAACAACTTAGTACAAAATTTTGTTTTTAGCACTTTAAGTCAAACCATTATTTAGAGTCAAAATTAATTTTATATCTTATTAACATTCAAACATAATGATCATAATTTACATACCTCAGAAACTGAGAGGCCAAGATCAGTGATTATAGCTGATTGTGTAGGTGATGTATACCCTGCCTGCAAGAAATGATCATTAATAATAATAAAGCTTTGTTTTAATGAATTTTGAAAAAATGATGAGAAAAAAAAGAAGTAAATAAATAAAATTTAATGTCATACCGTAAAACCAAACTGAATTGGACCCAAAGCAACAATGAGAACACAAGCAATGACAGAAATTGAAGAGTCACGAATGGCTTGAGTTGACCCAAACAAACTTGTCTGTCTATCACTAATACGATACCAACTTCCTGTGTGTAGAAATGGCTTCTTCAGATCCCTTCCTTCTTCATTTTCTTTCCTCAAACTCATGTTTAATTGCTATCTACACCTACCCTTTTCTTCTATCTACCAAAAAAAATTAACACAAACAAGAAAATAGCTATGGAGAGAGGGTTTGTGTGTATGTTTGACTTTAATATCCTATATCATATGTATCAAGAAAATCACGTTTGGTAAAGAGATTACAGCTATTGCTTAATTGTAAAAGACACACAAAATAGCATTACAATCTAGCTATATATAAATAGATATATTGTTTAACGTGGCTACATGCATTATTAGTTCATACTTATCCATTTTTTGATAATCCACATATATAGAACAATTCATTAAATGAAATATACATTGATTATAAATAGAATTCATAGTTAAAAAATTGTTTTAATATTATATTTGAATTTTTTTATTAGTTGTATTTAGAACTTAAGTTGTATGCACATTTAAACTAAATTGTTAATTAGATACATCAATATTTTAATTATAATTTTTTATTATATTTTATTTCATAATAATATATTAAAGATTAATAGATAATATGATGATGAGGATTTTGCTTTTAAAGGTATGTTAGAAGAGTACTAATAAATGCAATTTACCAATATTGACTTCTTTTTTTCCTTTTCAAGTTAATCAATATTGCCTTTGAATGCCATTTGAATGAACCATTTCATTTTGAATATTTTAAACTTTTATTAGCTTTTGAGGTAAACTTTTGTTAGTTAACGGTAATTGGAAAATGCCTGCACTAATATACCCTTAATCGTTTTTAAACCATTTAATGTCATGTACTTCTTTCTAAGTATATCATTTGATAAAATGGGTCCTTAATTATTTTATTTTAAATATATGCTATCAATTTGTTTTGGAAGATAAATATGGATAAATACATTTAAGAGTTTAATTGATATTCACAGTGGACAATATAAAAAAATTTGAATTGTGAACACATAAAGAACCATTCATGAAAATAATTTTAAAAGTAATTGTGCTAAAAATTAAATATCTCTAATGATTTAATAATTGTAATTAATTGATTATATAAATTATTTGATATTATAAAAACTTTTTACAATATTCATATATATAAATTAAATTTCATACATCTATACACATACAATAATTTAGTAAAAATAATCGAGATATATATATATATATATTTAAGTGACCATTTTTCTTAGTATATATTTAAAAATACTGCACGCTAAAAATGTAAAATTGTTTTATACTGTGGTCTAAGTGCAAATGACAAACGGGGTATCATTGACTATTCCATTTTTAATACGTTTATATGTTTTTATATATAGTTGGTTTATTTTTTTGTAATAAAGTGGTATGTTTTTTATATTTAGTCACCCTATTATTTGTTAAAAACTAGAAGAAACAAGACAATTTAAAAATACTTGATTGATAAATTTATTGTCTTATTTTGACTCTTTTAATCTTTATAATAATTACAAACAGAGTTTTATCAGTAATAAAAATCGTAAAATCAAGACTCATAAATAAAATGGATGATGTATTTTTTACAAGTCTATTTTGTTCCTTTATATTTGTGCTCCTCATAAAATTATGGCTAGTTCATGTTCAATTATAATCATTCAATATATCACATCATATAAATTATATATAAATTTTGACTTTTTAAATTATAACTATTTATTATATTATTAAGATGTGTCAAAATTGATGTTAAATATAATTATATTGTTGTAGTTGA
>JBBPBS010000689.1:3826297-3871818 GCA_037974835.1 Cicer judaicum
ACTCAACAAATGTATAAAAAATGGTTACAAAAATTTAATGAAGGATATTATAGAAATGGTAAAATTAAAAATAAAAAATTTATTAAAATATAAAAAACATTAATATAAATTAAAATAGACACTTTTTTGTCGTTATTTAAATTTTTAAGACATTTTACCAGCTTATAGATATATTAATTATTTTTTTACTAAACACTATATCTCTTATTAATATTATGTAAGTGTCTTGAATAATGAAAAATTAATAATAAATATATTTATACACAAAGGATAACTTATTAATAATCAAGCATAAATTAAACACACTAATTACGGTATAATATAATATGATTTTATAAATAGGAACAAATAGTGTAGTTTGCGAGAAGTAATATTTGTCTTAAAGTTTTATTTCTTTTTTCAGTTAGATTCTTTATTTAATAATTTTAATATAAACATTTTTTCTTACATATTATTCATTAGTATAATTTATAACCATCTAAAATTTACATTTCTATATTATTTTATTAAAATTAGTGACTAGTAAATTTTTTTGAGACAGATATCTTCTTAGTATAGTTGTAGAGATTAATTCCTCCTCAACATTTTGTTTGAAGAATCCTCTTTAATGTTGTTTAGTCATTAGTGAAATCAACTTACAAATTGTTGTGTTTTATAGCTGACCTCCACACCAATGAGAATTATTATTCTACTTGAAATATCTTTATATTTTAATTATTAAAAAATTACAGTTTTTATAAATTATGTTTTTCAATTTATTGTTTTATTAAATTTACTATTTCTTTTATATATATATATATATATATATATATGTGTGTGTGTGAGATATTATCATGTAGTTACTTTGTGGAATAATTTTGTATGTAACTTATTTTGAATTTGTTTTACCTAAACAACTTATTTAGGTTTAATTGTATGATAAAAATTAAAAATAAAATTTAAAATCTTAGTTTTATCTAAGCAGTTTTTCTGATACAGATTAATATTTTTAATAGTGTTTATTATGTTATCACCTTATTAATTTAATGATTATTTTAATATTTGGAAATTGATATTTTTTTTTAAAAATTATAAAATATATATGTAATTTGAGGGATTTTGACATGTATATATATTTTTTTTAATCTGAAAATGCTCCAATTTAAACAAAATATAAAATTGCTCTATTTTTTTTTGCACTAGTTGCTTGATCACAATTTGGGGATTGCACCATGTGGAACATTTTTTAATAGAAGTCGCATTCCGACTATGCGACCATCTATTATTATATTTTTTTTCCTTCATTTTATTAATTTTATTTATTATTATTTAATAAATTATAAATAATTTAAATATTTAAAATTAAAAAAACTATTAATAAAATAAAATACATTAAATAATAAGAATAATAATTTTAATAATATTCTAAATTTTAATAAAAATAATAATAATAATAACAATAATAATAAAGTAAATTATATTAATTAAATAAAATTAATTAAATTGAACCAATAAAATAAGTTAAATTAAAAAAAAATATAGTAATAAAATATGTAGTTTATAGAAAATATGGGACAAAAATATAAATGTGAAGTTAGAGGGTAAAATTTTCTTTTCAATATTCAATGCAACTAAGTTTTCTCAAATTTTTAAATTAATTGAAGGGCTTTTGTATTAAAAGATGCATGGGCATTCACATCTATTGTGATTCGCGTGCTCTTTTAAAAAATAATTAATGTGATTCGCGTGTTTTTAAGTATATTTTAATTTGAACAATGTGATGTTATTAATTTTTGTTTTCAAGGCAGAGAAAACGAATAATCACGACTTCTTAATTTCTTTATTTGACGATATCTATTTTTTGTTAATTATTATTCGATGATGTTATAAAGAGTTTTTATATTATTTGAAAATTTAAAATGAACTTTTATATTTTGATGGTTTCTATTCTAGAAAAAAGAAAATATATATATATATATATATATGAATTATATAAAAACACCTAATTTTAAAACATTAACTAAAGTTGTTGATAGAAAAATACTCAAGGAACTATCACTAAAATAATTTTTTTTGAAGAACTATAAACTTATTTAATTTATTTTTTATCATAGACAAAACATTTTGTTTAAGTTTCATGAAAATAACATTACATCCTTCAATTGTTTTTTTTTTTTAACACTTAGATTTTTAAGTCGTATACACTTGCCCTCTTGACATATTTGGTTACAAAAAATGTACATATATTGCCATCACGGATATCACGTGTATTATTAAACTGTGTTGGGGTTACAAACATTTAAATAACCTTTTTAGAGTAAATAATATTTTTAATTTTAAAAAAATTCAACATCTTCTTCCTCATCTCCAAGATTTTCTTCATTATAAAAAATTCAGTAAATCTTATAAATTTAAAAAATTCATTCAACCCTTCGTCATCTTCCACCAACTCACCCTAAACCGAAAAATTTATTCAAATATTCATTAAAAAACACAAAATTTTGAACTCAACAAACATACAAATATGAAGACAAGATTCCATTACCTTTTCAAAAAACACAAATCCTATTTCTCCGTATTCTCTCCATCTTTTTTGTTTTTCGGTGCATATTTCCAATCATCTCCTAAATTGTTTTTGTCATTATCATTGAATGGGTTAGTCTATCTTATGGTAACAGTGGGTGTGTGATGTGTGATTGGATCCTAGGATTTTATTATTGATTTTTGGTGGTTTAAGTTTTTCTTTTTTTTATTTTATTTTTTATAGTGTGTCTTTTGGTAAAGGTTATTCTCTCCATCTTTTTTAGTGTTTTTTTTTATAAGGGCATTTTAATTCCATTTTGATTTTTGGTTTTAAAAACTATATTTGTAAATCAATTTTGAAAACTATTTTAAAGAAGAAAATAAAATAAAAAATCATTTAGCAATTCCGTTTTTAAAACTGATTTAAAGATGAGAAAAATGAAAATTCATATATAATTGGCTTATTTTCAAAATGTTTTTTAAAAAAATTGTTTGATAATTACTTTTAAAAAGAATGTAATTTCAAGTGAATATTCAGAAAATGTTAATTTAATGTATAACAACTTGGTAAAAATGATGTATATTTTTATTGAAAGTTATCAATCCACAATAGAAAAATGAAATATATTTCAAATCGAATATAAAATAATCTTCAATATATTAATTAAATTGATTTATGTTTTCATATTTAAAATTGAACTAAATTACACATATTTGGTCCTTTTAACTAAATTACATCTTTGATACACAATTAATTTAGGTTTTATTTTGATCTATTGAATTTTATTTTTTTATTTTGGTTTCGTAGGTTATAAATGTTAAGGATTTTGATCCTTTAAATTATTGTCGGGTTTGTTTTAGTTCTATTAACTTATAAATTTCAATTATTTTTAGTCTCTTAAGTTATAAAAATTAGGGGTGGACAAAGTCCACTTCTCAATTATAATTATTTGAAAATTAAATCGAATTAGTTTTCAATTTTAAAAAATTAAACTGAACTAAAATGTTTTATAAATCGATTAATCGATCTATTACTTTGAACTGAATCGAACTGATTTAACTTAGTTTTTTTTTTCTATAGGTTAAATTTTACATAATTACCTATAATTATTTCTAAAAAACAAAATTTAGTTATAGTTTATTCGAATTAATAATCAGTTTAGTTCAGTTTTTTAAACCAAAAATTAATTGGATTTGGTTTTTTAGAACTGAAAATTAGTTTAGTTCGATTATAGTTTTAAAAAATCGGTTTAAAAATAATTTTGTTCTCAATTTTTATAAATCAGTTCAATTCAAAAACAATTCAGTTCAGTTTAGTTATATAGTTTGGTTTAATTTTTGATTTTTTTGAACACCTCTAATAAAAATGGTACGCTTTTATTCTCTTATATTATTTTTATATTTCACTTAAATTTTATTATTTTTATTTTGATCTATTAAGATATAAATATTAGATCTTTCACCGTTCAAATTATTTTCACTTCATTTCAATCAATTTAATTACAAACATTAAACATAGTCTTTTAACTTACAAACATTATACACTTTGATTATTTTTAACAATGACTAATATTATAATTTAAGAGATCAAAGTGTATACTTTTATAATTTAAGAAAAGAAAAATGTAATTTAATCATATTTAAAAAAAAAAACTATCACATAATAAAAACAAGAAACAATTGTTATTTTAGAAAAACACGATAATTGAACCTATATTAAAGTGCATATGAATGTTGATGTGAGTAAACAAAAAAATACAACTGTATCTAACTCTATGAGATAATAATGCACTGTTTAAAAATATATTAAAAGATCTTTAATTCTAATTATTTTTTCTCTTTTGATAATCTGAAATTTGTCGAATCTAATAAATAAAAATAATTAGTGAAATTGAAGGAGTATATGGAATGGATGGTAAAATTCAACCCAACACACTTATTTAGGAGGCAGGTGATTGTTATGTGAAACAAATTTCTAGATTATTGCTATGAACTTAGAGCATTTTAGGTCTGCACTTACATAGATTTATAAGTAAATAATCAACACAATCACATATGTGCCACTAATGAAAATGTCCAATTCTACATGTCTTTTCTGTTTTTTTTGCATAGTAGAAAGAAATGTTGAAAATCAAATAACGTTAACCACTTTTGTTTTTATAGTCTCCATTGAAAAATCAAAAATAATTTTCTAAAGTTGTATTTTAAAAATAGTTTATCAAACAAGTTTTTAGTTTTTTACTTTTTAAAAACATTTTTAAAGAGAAAATTAAACACACTCTAAATAGTTTGGAGCTGAAATTTTCGGTTTAGACTGACATTTCTAGAAGGTGATAGTAAATAAAAGAACAAAAAAATTTAAGATTCTTAAAAATGATTTTAATAGATAAATTAATTTAAAATATTATTATTTTTAATCAAATAATATTGAAATTTGTCGCATCAAATCTATAACCACCACACGTACATTCCTGTACATTCTTTAACTGAATGTGTTAAAATAGTAATGATACACATGTTTTATGACTTATTGAACTTTAGTGCTAAAGAAAAAACTTAAAAGATTAAATTAATACTTTTGTAACAAAATATATTTTACCTTTATTATAAGAGCATTAGCAAACTGATACAATCGCACAATCTATTAAAAGTTGAGCATTTAAGGAAAATTTATATTCAGTAATTACCAAATAGAAAAAATTCATAACTGAATCGGACTATGTATTAATCAATTAATCATTTGCATTATATTTTAAAAAAAATAAATCAATATTTTTTTGTTCATACATTTGTTATTTCCATGTAAATCAATTTAAATTTACATATCTATGTATTTTTTTTTCTAGATATAATGAGTTTTATTTTAATTAAGTATGACATATTGAATTCGAATTTAAAACAAAACTTATAATTTAACAATATCGACCAATTAAACTAAAATTTAAGACATAAATCGATGTATTTTACTTAATTGAATAAGTTAATGTAGTTTTTTAATTAAAATAATGTATTTAACCAAAATATTAATTATGTATTTATTATTATTGTTACATTGTTATACCATTACTTTATTGTTTATCTCCCTCATCCACTAGATATATCTAATTAAGGATCCATAGATTTAGTTGAGAGATTATTTTAGAAATATCTGATGGAGAAGATCCAGATTCATTGCATATGCTTGTCAATGGGAATAATTTGTTGCATTTCACACATTGTTATTTTAATTATAAAGTAAGCGTTTGTGAAAAAAAATTGGACATAATAATTTACTGTAAAGTTATTTATTGGCTTAATGTACATGGCACTAATTAAGTATACACATATATAACACATTAATGTATAACTAAATAAACAAATATTTATCTCATGCTTTAGAGGATGCTGCATTGGGTGCAGGTGATGGTGCCCTTAAAGGTGCATTGGTTGGTGCTTTTATGGATACAATTTTTCTTGCTATATTTGTTGGTGACAATACAGGAGGATCAATAGGTGCATTTGTTGGTGTCATTTCAGGTGCTTCAATTGGAGCAAAATTTGGTGATTCTGTTGGTGAATTCTCTGGTGACTCCACTTCTTCCTCTTCATCATCAGGTAAATTTGCTGGTGCTTGATTTCCTCTGTTTGTTTCCTCACTGATTTTGTTTTCCATAAACAACAATCACATTTAGTTTTTCATAAATTGAATACTTTAATATATACCAACATCATTAATTTTTTGTCTTTTTTTTTATAGGGGCATTTTAATGTTTATTTATAATTTTTTTTTGGTGCATCACCCAAATGCTTATAATACATTAAAACAAATATGAAGGTGTAACCAAAATGGATCATGACATTTTTTTAAAACTTTTGATTGGTTGTGCTTTTAAATACCATTTAAATCTTTTGCAATCAATTTTACCATATAATTGACTAATCAATTCTTAAATTTAATATCTTTTAATATAAAAGTTTGAAATTTAGATATTTTATATCACAGTTGTATGAACTATTAGATTTAAAAAAAAAATAATACACTCTACAATACTTTAAAAAATTAATATAAGAGATCTGAAAAATAAATTTTAAATCGAATGCAGGTGATTCATTTTGCGAAATTATTAAAAAAGAATGGTTCAGACGATCTTACTCGTCCGCATCTTCAACCCATCCGACCAAGGAATTAGGCCCATTACCCAAAGATTCCACAGCAACTTGTTGAATAGATTCCTCATCCAAAACACTTTGAGCTTCATTCAATGTATCTTGAGGGATACCAGATTGTTTGGCTTCGTCTATTAAACTTTGCCATATATCTTCTTCACACAAAACTGAATAGTGTGACAACACCACCAATGTAAATACCAAATAAAATGATATCTCTGTCACCATTTTGTCCTTCCTTATAATTAATCTGATATTGTTGAAGAAACACACATTAACAATTGTATTATGATAGTTTGCAATAATATGAAGTGCAAATTTCTTTGGTTGAAATTTCTTTGTTATAATTATATAGTGCGAAGCGAGGTATAATTGGTTTCACGGTTAAATTAAAACGGGATTCACACAAGGGTTAAGTAGTTTTTGGTTATATCACATAAAAAGTTTGCTATATTTAAACAATTTTATGAATTTTATTGTCTAAGGTTAGAACACTCGACGCCCTTCATTCGCGGCTTTGCTAATTACATATAGCTAGTAAGTGTAGGTGGTGGTACACCATTAATTAACATTTATCTTTCTTTTTTTAAAGAAAATTAATGTTTATTTTTATTGTTAAAGAGTTAACAATAATCTTTTAAGTGTAAAATCTTAACCATTCAACATGTTATATAAAATGATTTTAAACTATCGAAGCATTATCTTTATTCTCGTTAAAATTTACATTTTAAAAGGATTGAAATAAATATTTACTAAAAATATAATTATATTAATTCAAACATATGATATCTTTTTGAATTTGAATAGTTTGTAAAAATGAAAGATATTAATTTGTTATGATTTTAGACAATGTACTAATCATAATATAAATGTTTAGTTCGGTTGTGGTGGCGCCATAACAAATCTTTGATTAATTCATATAAAGGCGCGCAGTGTGCAGAACAGAGAGAGTGTAGCGCCGGTAACATTCTTCAGTTCACCATGACGGACGGTCATCTCTTCAACAATATTACTCTCGGTGGCCGTGGCGGCACTGTAACTCTCTCTCTCTAGAATCTTCCATTTTTCACTTTTCTCCTTCTCGGCGCTCTTTCCTTAAACCTTCTCTTCGTTCCTCTTTTTTTCAACCCTAATTGATCCTTTCAACCTTCTCCGACCTCTTCATTTCACTTCATATAGAAACTTTCGCTATTTTCTTCCCTTTTCAAATTCATAAACCCCCACCCTTAACTAGGGTTTTCCTCTTTTTTATTTTTGATGATTTTTTTTTTCTCTCCTTTTATTATTAAGCTCTAGTTGTTATTATTTTTGTGTAGAATATCATATATTTATTTTGTAAGTATGTTGATAATTTTGCTTGTTGTGGCTAGTGTGGGAAATTTGGTTCCTATGCTCGAAACCCTAGGGCAGTGATTTTTGTTTGAAAAAATGAAGGTAGAAAGTATATAAACTGACGAAAAACAAAGTTAACCATGACTGAAGATGAGATAATTCATTTTCAGCTGGATCATATTTTTGGATATACCACATTCACCAAGCATGTTCAACAGTGCAAAGTGTGTCTTTTTTTTTTACAAATTTTCTAGCTTCCAGCCTCAAACCTAGTTAACCAAAAATTTAGTGAGTGATTTCATTTGGTGTTATTATGTGCATTGCCTGTTATATGTCTAGTAAGTGTTACATTGCCTGTTATATGTCATGCCAAGGTTTTATCAATTTCATTGCGATTTTTATTTAAAAAATAGCAATTATTAGAGGAGAAAAATGAAAATTTTCTAGTAAATTTGTGAATAGGTGACTGAAAATAGCAGTTGTTATCTATGACATTCATGTTCATATTATTGGGGTTGCAGAATCCGGGGCAGATAAAAATATATTCTGGAGGGATTTTATGGAAGAGACAGGGGGGTGGTAAATCAATTGACGTTGATAAGTCTGACATAATGGGCGTAACATGGATGAAGGTTCCGAGAACTAATCAACTTGGTGTTGAGATCAAAGATGGGTTGTACTACAAATTCACTGGTTTCCGTGATCAGGTAGCTCTCTGCGCTCCTGAATTTGCACTTACACCTGTTTGGTGGACAGAAAAGAATTCAATTATCTGTTTGGTTTGTTATTTTTGTTCCTTTGGTTAGCACTTTGCCTGATCTAAACATTGATGATTTAGACTTGAATTGCCATCAAATGCTGTTTCTTGTGTTGATATTTTTATTCTTATTTTGCAGGATGTTGTAAGCTTGACCAATTTTTTCCAAAACACCTTCGGAGTAACTGTTGAGGAGAAGCAGCTTTCTGTTACTGGGCGTAATTGGGGAGAAGTTGATCTAAATGGTTGGTGATCTTTACACGAATTGACTTTTGTATTTTAACTGATATTTCTCATACATCTCTCTTTGTCATCCTTACCTGCTATAACCTGATAAAGTTTATGTGTTTGGGGAAAATAATGTTTGACATCATTAAAATGGCAGAGCATCATGAAGACATGGTAAGTACTATTTCAAGCAAGGGGCACCAGTTTACTATTTTCAAAGGAATTTAGTTGAACCTCAACCCATTTAGTTTGTATTTGTAGTGCACTACATTTGTAAAGTGCACCGTAATTTCCTTATAAAAAGAAAGGCCAGGAACTTGTGTGCTGTTGCCTTTTTTTTTACCCAATTTGAAGTTGGTTCTTTTTTTAAGGCGCATGTCTAAAATGAATCTAAGCACCATTTCCTCCAATCTGGTAGTTACATCGAGTGCAATTAAGAGTCAAACGTTGCTTCTATACGGCTATACTAATAATGGATGTTATTATGCTTCTATTTTCATTTCAGGTAATATGCTGGCTTTCATGGTTGGTTCAAAGCAAGCTTTTGAGGTGTCTTTAGCGGATGTCTCTCAAACACAACTTCAAGGGAAAAATGATGTGATCTTGGAGTTTCATGTGGATGACACAACTGGAGCAAATGAGGTATATCTATAAAGTCTTGTAATTTTTGAAACAGTTCCGAGCAACTTGCAGCTGGTTACAGGAAAACCTTTCTCATCCAAACTGGGGCTTGATTAGTATTGTAGGCTGCAGTTAATATGTTCATTTTGGAAGTGCGTTTTTTATGGTCTAATATTGTTTATGATACAATCTCAGAAAGATTCGTTGATGGAGATGAGTTTCCACGTACCAAGTTCCAACACCCAATTTGTTGGTGATGAAAATCGCCCCCCTGCTCAGGTGAGATTGTTTGTAACTTTAATAAATATCTTGTCATAAGAAATTCTAGGTAACTGACATTTGAATAATCTTTTTGGTATAAGGTTTTCCGCGATAAAATTATGTCTATGGCCGATGTTGGTGCTGGAGGAGAAGATGCCGTTGTTACATTTGAGGGTATTGCAATCCTTACACCAAGGTAATCTCTTCATTTGTACTTGCACAACATGTACCATTCAACTATTTTAGCTTCCTATCAGTATGTTGTATGCTTCTGTTGCATTACACCCCTTTCAAGAAATAAATTAATCTCTATTAATATAAATTTTCTTTATTGTGCAGAGGACGATACAGTGTTGAGTTACACCTATCATTCTTGCATCTTCAAGGACAGGCTAACGATTTCAAAATCCAGTATAGCAGCGTGGTTCGCCTATTTTTACTTCCTAAGGTTTATTTCCTAATCTTTGCTTTAATATCACTGATACTTATGACTTAAAATTGATGCTTTTCTTTTGACTTGTTAAGTATGCTGACAACTTCTCATGTATGCTGGCTTTATGTATTTGAAGTCTAATCAACCACATACATTCGTTATTATTAGTCTTGACCCCCCTATTCGGAAAGGACAGACTTTGTACCCTCATATTGTGATGCAGGTAATTGTTTACTTCATTGGTTTGTGGTTTACCAATTTACTTGATACATGTTTTGCTTGCTTCTGAACCTAACACTGTTTGCCCCTTTCTGTATAGTTTGAAACTGATTATGTGGTTGAAAGTGAATTGGCAATACATGAAGATCTTTATAACTCTAAGTACAAAGACAAGTTAGAGCTGTCTTACAAGGTATTGAATAAACTGTTTATAATTAGTTTATTGATATTTAACCCGAGATACTGCTACTGAAAGGTTGCTTGGGGAATGAAAAAGATCATATTTTAGTTTATCGGTTGGTGTGAAAATTTGGTAACTTTGGGTTATGCAATCATGCGATACAATATCTGATACATTTCATTCACAATTCAATATTCAGGGGCTTATCCATGAAGTGTTCACCACGATATTACGTGGTTTGTCTGGGGCCAAAGTTACTAAGCCTGGAAAATTTAGGAGTTGTCAAGATGGATATGCAGTGAAATCATCTCTGAAAGCTGAAGATGGAATTTTGTATCCCCTTGAGAAGAGCTTCTTCTTTCTACCGAAACCTCCCACTCTTATTCTTCATGAAGAGGTAAAATCCAGTTGTAATTACTGATTATCAGATATTAGTTACTGGTTGACGTGCACTGGCGATACTTACTGATTAGAGGTTTTGATGGTTTCATCGTTTCCTACTAGATTGACTATGTGGAATTTGAACGACATGCGGCTGGTGGTTCAAACATGCATTATTTTGACCTTCTTATCAGACTAAAATCTGAGCAAGAGCATCTCTTCCGTAATATTCAGAGAAATGAATACCACAATTTGTATGGTTTTATCAGGTAAATAATTGCTAATTGCCAAAATTTACTACAACTAATTGTCTATTACACAAGTAATTCACTTTTGGCCTGCACATGCAGTTCAAAGGGCTTGAAAATCATGAACTTAGGTGATGCCCAACCAACTGTTGGTGTGGCTAAGGTTCTTGAGAACGATGATGATGAAACTGTCGATCCACATCTTGAGCGCATTAGAAATGAAGCTGGTGGAGATGAAAGTGACGAGGAGGTGCTTAATCTGTTCTTGATATTGTTTTTATCCTCTTCTTTAGATCAATAGTAGCTTTTGGTATATTTACGTTCTAAGTAAGTGATTGAGGTAGCACTATTTGTTTATATCCCACAACATCTGAATATATCTGGGACATGAACATGAAAATACATAAATGAGCTTTGAAGTTTACTGTTACATAAATACATTTCAGTTTTGCATTCTTAAACTTGCATGCCTGTTGTGCAGGCAAAACTTTCTGTTTTTTTTATTTCTTTTCCTTTCAGTTTGCTATGCCCTCTGTATTGCTAACTGTTGTGGTTATGTGCGTTTGTTCTGTACTTCTATGCATGTCATGTAAACATGTCTTATGGGGGGCTGCATGTAGCACAATTTCCCTTAAGAATTTGTTTGCTTCTGTATATATTACTATTAATTGGGGGCTAATGTGTATAGGATGAAGATTTTGTTCTCGACAAGGATGATGAAGGTTCTCCTACTGATGATTCTGGGGGAGATGACTCTGATGCTAGCCAAAGTGGTGGGGAGACAGAGGCAAGTGATTTTATTTTATTTGCCTTTATTATCTTGATATTCCTCTCCTGTACTCTTTAAATCTTTGGCGTCGCTGACACCTTAATGATGGCCAATTTTCAGAAGCCTGCCAAGAAGGAACCAAAGAAGGATCTGCCTTCTAAGGCATCAACTTCTAAGAAGAAATCTAAAGATGCTGATGAAGATGGAGTGAAGAAGAAACAGAAGAAGAAAAAGGACCCAAATGCACCTAAGAGGGCACTGTCTGGTTTCATGTTCTTTTCTCAAATGGAAAGAGAGGTGTGTTTTATGTTGTACATATTTGTGACGTGGTTTTGGATTCGGTTGTGAGGGTTATAGTCTTATAGATAATATGAGATCAACTGACAAACCTATAATTAATGGAAGTGAGCTCTAGAAGGTCCCAAACCAATGTTAATGGGCTCAATATCTGAAGTCAATATAGCCAAAGATGACATTTAGCAAAATTGTTTATAGCTAGCTATATTGGATTTCGGAAATTACAATAGCTGTTTTTTTATGACAGAATCTAAAGAAAACTAATCCTGGAATTTCATTTACGGATGTGGGAAGAGTGCTTGGAGAGAAATGGAAAAAGATGTCAGGTACGGCTTGTTGCCAGTTATTTTATTTCACTAATCACTGATCTAAGCCTATTTCATTTGTGTTATGACTAATTTTTATGTTTCTTTGTATGTCCAATAAACAGCGGAGGAGAAGGAACCATACGAGGCAAAAGCCCAAGCGGATAAAAAACGTTACAAGGATGAGCTTAGTGGCTACAAGAATCCTCAACCCATGAACATTGATTCAGGAAATGAATCTGACAGTGCCTAAGGGGCCTTAATATAGATAGTAATCCTGACTGACTGCTTGATTGCAGTTTTATGGATACTGTAATGACAACTAATATAACTCATGCTTTGCGAGATTTCTAATGGCAATGGCAATGGCATCTCATATGGTAATGGTAAATCAACACAATTTTATGCTATTTGGGATGACCTAATAACTTGTCAAGTTCACTGGAATGGTTTTATGCCCCGGGGTTCCAACGGCTGCTTGTTTACATGGCTTGGGGAAGGTGGAAGAAGGATGAGGTTTATGTATAATTAGATTAGATATCAATATTTTGTAATTCAGTCTGCTAACATACTGGCTACATAACTCTTATCAAGTTTCTGACCGGCTTAAATAGTAGTTAATTTTTGTGCCAAAATTTGCTTAAGCTGCTACATTCAGATTTCTTTCGATTCATTTCATATTTGCAGTTTGAATCATGATTAAGGTTATGCACCCTTATAAATCTGATTGCTAAAACAAAAAACTGTTCTATGTTTTGAAAATTACTAGTCTTGAAATTATCATCTTTTTAATTAATATAGGTGGTCCATCCTATTTTTACACGATCCAAACAATGGAACATAATACCATAATATCATATACTACATTCTTTTCCATACCAGTGATACCACCAATCGAAACAAAGTCTAAGGCTCTCTTTAGATATTTTAAAATGGACGGAATGAAGAAGAATGAAGTGAAGCGGAATGAAAGAAATGAAATAGAGTTTTTATTCTATTGTTTAGGAATTTTATAATAGAATGAAATAAAATCTCCATTTCATTGTTTGAAAAGTTGGAATAAAATGAATTATAATTTTTTTCTTTCTTTCATTTTTACTCCCGATCAAAAATCACTATTTTGTAAAATTAAAACATATTATCCTTCATTATAATAATTAAATTTTTATAGATTAAGTAAATTCTCTGAAAGGAGAGGAATCTTTATCCTACATTTGTGCACGCTGCTACCATTATCTATTTCCCTTCGACTTGTTTTTCTTTAATAGATACTATATATATTCATAAATTTACATCATATCAATTAAGAATATTACAATTTAAAATAATTAAAATAAAACAAATAAATTAATGAATAAACTCACAATATTTAGATAAAATATGTTTGTACTTGATCGAAATAAAAAACAACACAACAAAATAAGAAATAAAACATCGCACTAAAATACAACAAAACAAGAAATAAAACGTCACACCAAAATGACGAACACACACGGTACTAAACCAATATCAAAAAAAAAAAAAAAACTAAAACCTTCATCTTATTTGATACTATGTTTTTTTTTTTATAATTTAAAATTTACTAGAATTGGTCCAAATTGGATTACACATTTTACATGTTGTTCAGTTCTGAATGCCTTCAACGACTTTGGAGCTCGTAGTCGTATAATATTTTTTTTTACGTCCTCCAGAGTCCTGTAATCCATGAGTTCAATTTGATTTTTTAAAACTGGGATCAAAACATGAATAAAACACCATGTTTGATATTACACGACATTGTATATTTATTTGTTAGAGAAGTGAACCAGTGAGAAGGAAGAAACTTAGTTTGTATGTTATGTTATAAAATAATAATTAGGATAATTTTGTAATTATACATTTAAGTAGTTTGATTCCATCACATACACGTCAGGAGTGAAAAATAAGAGAAGAAAATCTAAATACAGAGAGAAATAGAAAGTTGCATTAAAAAAAGCTCTCCCCTTAAGGTTTTAGAGGATGGAGAGACATTATTAAAGAAATATTAAAAAGTATTTTAAAAACACTAGTCGAAAATAGAGATATTACATTAAATAGTATAATAAAAATTGTATTTTTAATTTTTAAAATTCAAATTTTATTTTTTCTATAAATTTTTTACTACCTTTAAAATATTTATTAAACTGACCCATATTATATTATTTTCCGTATTTGTTGGAAATCAAAGAACAGTTGATTTAAATATAATTTTTCAAGATTAATATTTGGGTACATTTGTCGCCCAGACAAAGAAAACATAGTGTGGGACATGCATGACATGATTACCCTTTTCTGTCCTTGACTCTTCTTACTTAGGGTTGGTCGAAATACCTTTGTCGTCACGCTCTTATTTCACTTCACATACCACATATGCTTCTTCGAAATTTAAATTTTTGTTCTATTTTATACAAGTATCTTCTTTTTTATTAATTAAAAATTTAAATTAAGTCAAAACCATGATAGAATTATTATAAAAACAAGTATTAATTAATATGAATATTACAAAAAAAAAACATTTCAATCCAAATATTTTTTTATTATATTTTTAGTATCCAAAAATATTTGAAGCTCTGCTTATGGCAGCCACAAGTTGTTTGCTTGTGAAGCGAACACTTTTCTTTTGAATAATGGTTGTCAGTTTTCACTTTAATTCAACTAATCATATTTGTTAGAGAGATATTATTTAAACACAATTTTAAACACAAATACAAACATAAATACTATATATCTATACATGTACACATTTATACATATTTATATTTTCTCTCATCATTAATACACTTTTATTATTTTCTCTTCATTGATTAACAACAAAATCAAATTAAATACCACAATCTCTCTCTTCTCTCTTTCTTTTCTCTCTCTTGTATCTATTACTTTTCATCTACATCCATCTTTTTTCTCTCTCATTCTTTTTTTTTTCTCTCTCTCTCTTTATTCCTTTTCACTTCGAATTCATTAATCAAGTTGTTCACAACATTAACCATATTTCTTAAAACAATTAACCAAATTTATTTTATTTGATTAGAATGACCAAACATTTTGTTCAAATCCGTTAACCAAGTTGTGCAAGGAATTAACCATATTGTTTTAAGTCATTAACCAAGTTTATATCTTGTTTGATTATATTATCCAAGTTTTCAATTCGAAATCATTAACTATGGTGTTCACAACATTAACCATGTTTCTTAAAGCCATTAACCAAATTTATATTGTATGATTAGAATGATCAAAGTTTATGTTCAAATTCATTAACCAAGTTGTATAAGGAATTAACCATATTATTTTAAGTCATTAACCAAATTTATATTTTATTTGATTAGAATGTTCAAGTTACTTCATAAAAATTTTGATTAAAATAAGTAAATAAAAAAAAAGGAGGAATTATGAAACAAAAGAAAGATGAATATGTGAAGTTTATTTTTATAGAGGAAAAAAAAAGTAAAAAAAGATAAATAAAAAAGGAAAAATTAAAAAGAGAGAGAAGTTAAAGGAAGAGAGAGATTGTGTAGAAAATAAAAAAAGAAGAAATTAAATGAAGAGAGAGACTATGTGGGAGCCACATAGATTTGTGTTTGTATTTATGTTTAAAATTGTGTGTAAATATCATTGCTCTATTTGTTATTAGTTTTTTCTTTTTCTTTTATTTTCCAACGCATGACACTTTCTAAAGATAAGGAGTTTTAAATGAGAGGAACTTATTAGAAATATTATTTTATCATTTTAAATTATCAATGAAACTTCAATTAGATTTTTCCACTATATATCTTTATTATTACTCCTTCTAATTTTAAATAACAAAAATTTAATTAATAAAAAGTAATATTTACTCAATAAATAATATTCACTATTTTAAAATAAAAGTGTAAAAATTGAATATATTCAACAATTTTTTCCAAAATATGTATGATTTTTAATACTTGATGGATGAATTATTATATAAATAAATCTTATAGAAAATCAATTAAAAAAATTACAATGAAGTGATTGAATTCAACTTAGTGACACAATACTTAAATCAAATTTGATTTATCTTCTGGTTGAATTATGAAAAACGGCCACATATGAATGAAAAAGTGAAAACAGAGGAAGCAGCAAAGAAAAACAGTACTAAGCTACACACTCTTCTGTTTCTCATAAAAAAACGCGTGGCATCAACAAATATATATATATCCTTGGCACACGACACCTTACACATCATAACCTTTCCTCTTCTCTTTATATGAGTTCTAACTTCTAATGTTGCCCATTAAGAGTGCTCAACCAGTGGAGGACATTCCAATTCCATTTCCAACCTGTTGTAAAGTCAAGGTAGTTAGTTAACTACCCTCAATTCTCTTTTCTTTTTTAATACTAATCATCACCAACAATTTTTTTAGGATTTTTTTAAAACTGATTAATCAATTATAGCTTTATTACCATTAAGAGCATACATGAGATTAGATGGTGTAAGACATGCATATATATTGCTTTTCAAGAATTATAATAAAATTTGAATATCAGTCATGGTTTATCGATTGTGATTCACGGATAATACAAAAGTGTATTATTCTTACAATAATAATAATGGTAATCAAATTATTTAAAAAATTAATAATTATAATTTTATTAAATTATTCTTATTAATTATTAGTGTATTTTAATTATTATAAATGTAATTTTAAAAATTAAAAAAAGTATACAATAAAGGATAATAAATTAAAAGTAATACACATTAAAAATTAAAAGTGATAACTTTTTGGGACAAATTATGAAGTTATAATATGAACTGTGGTAATTGTGATTTTTAAAGTGTATAAGACTATTTTCAATGATATAAAAGTTAATCTGATAATTAAGACCAAAACAAGCAGTTAATCTGCTAATAAATAAGTTTGTTCACTTGTGCAGGTGCACCGTTCAATATGCATAGAGCTTCATAGATTGATTGAAAGAGTTTTGCATATTTTATTAGCCATTGAATCTTCCAGACCAAATTGTGCCTTAGCAATTCAGGCACTCTGCTCCTTGCACTTCACTTTGGATAAAGCTAACTCACTTATTCAACACTATTCTCACTCTAGTAAACTCTACCTGGTTCTTCTTCAACTTCAAACCTTACTATTTTTTTATATGCATAATTGTGTATCTCATAATTTGAATAAAGTTTGTTTGGATTAATTTATTTGAATTTATTTATTTATATAAATGTTTTTAAAATCGTTTGGGAGAATCTATGACACACGCATATATTAGTTTTTTTTTAACTTATTTTCATTAACTATCTCGACACATATAATATATATTTATTTAGAAATAATTTGAATCAAATCATAAATTTTGTACAAGAGACAACATTTATCTCTTTCAACAGTTGTCAGATATGTATATAGTGTAAAAAAATATCAAATAGTCATTTTGATCAATAATTGTTATAGTCTTTTAATTGATCGATAACTGTTATAATCTTTTAATTTTGTTAATAATTTTATAAAATAAAGTGATTAATAAAAATATATTTGAAATTAAATTAATTAACAAAAAATATATTTAAAGACTAAAATGATTAATAAAAAATATATATACGTATGTTTGTTTTTGTAATTTAAAAACTACTATAACAATGCATGCACATTTTAGAAAATATAATCAAAACACACCAAAGACAATATATCTATCACATGTGTTTCTCTTAATCGTGTCATTTATTCCTTTAGTATTGAGTTTTCTCTCATAGTCTCATATTCTTCGCTAGTAACACTAAAATTCTAATTTGCAAATTTGTTAGGCAATAACATCACACAAGATTCTTTCAAGATGTGAAAAAATAAGAAATGCTTTCGAATTGTACTTGGCTCAGATTCAAAATGAAGTTTCAATTTCATTGGCTACTAAGGTTAGTTATACTTTCTAATTAGTCTTCCACACATAATTACTGTAAGAATTTTAATTTATATCCCCGATAATTTAATTTTTTTTAACACATTTATCCAATCATATTTTATATCAAATAAATATTTTTGAAAAAATTATAGAAATTAATATAATAAAGTGACATGTTAATATGATTTGATTGAATGCATATGTAAAAAAAACTTTACACTATCATATTATATTTTATGCGGCATAATATTTCACATTTTGTTGGATTTTTATATAATTCAGTGTTTTTGGAACATGTCTATAGATATGTGCAATATTAAAGGATCTAAGGGATACACAATTTTCCTTAGAATTTGAAGAAAATGAGGCTAGGAAAGTATTTCTTTCATTGCTTGAGAAGGAATTTTCTGATTCAGCTTCCATGGAGAAGGCAGAACTTGAAGCTATTCAAATTGCAGCTATGATTTTGGATATTAAATCTCCATTCTCTCTATTAGTAGAGAAAGCAACTCTTAAGAAACAGCTTGAAAAAGTCAATAATACAAACCAAAAAGAGAAGGAACTTTTAGAATATCTTTTATATCTGTTGTTCAAATATGAAAAATTCACTTTTCAGCTTCAAAATGGAAGTAAATCAGTGAAACATGAATGCCATGACCAATTGTTTGAGCATGAGGATGAAGGAAATGTGTGTGACTCTAGGCAATGATTCTTCTTTCAACACTAAAGATGGAAATTTATGATTGTTTATAGCTAATGATTGACGCATTTTAGACTACACTTTAGATATTATTCATTTTTATGTAATTATTTAGTGTTGTCAATAATAATTCTTCTTGAATTTTTTTCCTATTGATTCTCTATTAGATTGGCAGGGTATAGGTTAGTAGTATAAGACAACAAATTTTTTCAAAATTACCCTGGCTCATTGTAATTTTCATTAACAAATTACTCTATACTAAATATTTACTTAGAGTTTTAAAATATTAAATTAAAAATATTTATTTGGCTGTAATTATGTAGGTCTGATACTCAAACAAAATATTTATGATAAAAAAGGCTAAATTGAAGAGTCTATATAAATTTGTAGAACTTATCTAAACTCAACTCGTAAATTTAGAAAAGTTTTCTAAAATTTAAATAATATATATATATATATATATATATATATATATATTTAATAACAATAATTTAATATTTCATCTTAGTAATAAAGCATAAATATTTTGATAGATAACTATTTGCTTTGAAATTTTAACACTAAAATTATGATTGGTTTTATAAAAAATAGTATACTTGAACAAGAAACTTATAAATAGGGTTATTTTATAAAGCTAAAGACTAATGCACAACCAATTTTATAATACCCCTTACCTTGTGATTGGTAATTTTTTTTACAATTTTGTCAAACTTCATTTCTAATGCTTTCGTAATTTATAGTATTGCTCAAAGCTAAAACGAAACTGTGAAAAAAAAAATGGAATTGCAAAAATCAACAAAGTCATATAAAGGGATAACACTTGTTTCCTACAACAATACTAAAAATACTTTGCTGTTAAAATCAATATATATTGCAACACAACACATAAATAAACTAAGCATTAGCAAATCATATTGGCCAAAATTTTATATTTTAAGTCCAAATAATAAATAACATTAGAATTGTAAACTCTAAATTAAAATTGAGAGTTTAGCACTTTTTTCAAGTTTACTTTAAACTACCAATAGATGAGGCTAAAGTTTGAGGAGCCTTTGCTACCCGCGCCCCAATTTTTCTAACCACACCCAATCCCTTTATTTCATTTTATAGGCCTATCTAAGTATTGGACAGGCCCATTAAATGATAACGGGCTCAAAAATTTCATTTCCTACTGCTATTGCTTCTTCTTCGTTTCTTCGTTCGTGATTACATCTGTAACAGTGTCACTGGGGCACCCCACCTTAAACCCCAAAACCCTAACCACTTGATTCTGCACTTTCATCATCAAATTGAAATTGAAATTGAAATTGAAATTGAAATTCAATCTCAGCTACAATGAGTTGGAGAACTTTACTTTCTCTTCGCTCTTCAATCAACAAACTCAAACCAATCTCCAATTCCCCTTTTCCATCAATTCTCTTCAAACGACACCCCGTTTCATCTCTAACCAGTTGCCGGAACTTCCATTCCCATTCCCCCGAACTCAATAACTCGCTAATTGATCCATCACTCCGAATAACTCACTTAAACGACGATAAGGTCCAACAAAACGACAACGAAGACGAAACCACTAACGAATTCCTCTCCAGATTCGCATGGATAATGCGGAAGAAAGTGAAGGAATCGTATCCCGAATGCGATAAAACCACCGTCGATGGAATGCTTCTTGTTATCGTCGAAAGAGTTGTTTCCGAAATGGAAAAAGGTGCTGGTGCTGGTTCGACAGCGTCGTTTTCGCCTTTTTCTTCGGTGGATTTTAGTGAGGATCTTTGGAAAACGGTTTGGGAGGTTAGTAATAAGGTTTTGGTGGATATGAATAATGAGAGAAAGAAGGAGAAAATGAAGGGTTTTTTGCAGTGTGATGAAGTGAAAGAGATGTGTAGGTTCGCCGGCGAGGTTGGTATTCGAGGTGATTTGCTTAGAGAACTTAGGTTTAAATGGGCACGTGAGAAAATGGAGGAACATGAGTTTTATGAGGGTTTGGAGAAATTGAGGAAGGAGGGACAGGTTGTTGTTGAAGAAGAAACAAAACTTGATGAAACTGAAACAAATGTTGATGTTGATGTTGAATCTGTTAATGTTGATGGTGTTGTTGAAGACAATGTTCATGTTGAGGAGAAGGGTGAGAATAAGGTTGTTGGGCTTCCCAAGAGGAGAGGGAAGCTGAAGTTTAAGATTTATGGGCTTGATCTATCTGATCCTAAATGGGAACAAGTAGCTGATAGGATTCACGAGGCAGGAGAAGTTCTTTGGCCGAAGGAGGTGAAGCCGATAACTGGGAAATGTAAACAAGTTACTGACAAAATTCTGTCGTTGAAGGAGGAAGATGGAGATGATAGCTTGTTAACATTGTTGGCTGAGTGGGTTGAGCTTCTACAACCTGCTAGGGTTGATTGGATCAATTTGCTTGATAGGTTGAAAAATCAGAATTCTCCTTTGTACTTCAAGGTATGTCAGTGGTTTGATTTTTATATCATTGGATTGGTATATTAGTATATATAATTATATATACAATTGTATGTGGCTTTCTACTTTTTATGAGCAATTGTGGTTACCCTAGATTACTTGTTTGTGTGAATTTGTTGATATTTTAGCAGATTAATGTTATTAGGAAATGTTGTCTAATGTGAATGTGATAAGCTTTTTTGGAGTATGTTTGGATTGACTTATTTGAGTTTATCTACTAACATAAACACTTGTGAGTTTGTTTGGTAGAACTTGTGGAACCAACAACTTATGACATGTCTATAAACTATTTTCAGCTGATTTTCATAAGTTCTCTAGGATATATTATGAAAATAGCTCGACTTTATTTTATCTTTTATTGTAGAAATAGCTTATACATCAGCACTTATATGATAAGCGCTTAATTAAGCTATTTATCCAAACAGAGCGACGTTGTTGCAATATTATTAGGAAATGTCAATGTTTAGACCTAAATACTGCCTCTCTATGAGGATATGAAGGACAGGATGCTGGGCATTTATATGCATGACGCAGACTGTATTTCAGAATTCAGGATCAATGTTAGTCTTATTGGTTGAAGATGTTTAGATTACTTGTTCAGTGCGATTTTAGAGTGCGTCAATTCTTTCTTACATTAATTTCAAAACTGGGCGTTGCTCCTTGAAACTTATTTTGATATCTGGCATCGAAATTCTTTCTGTTGTTTTTAGTACCCTTTACGTCAACTTGATGGAGCTTAGTTAGATAACCGTTCTATTTACAAGGAATGAAATGTCATAAAAGATCATTACCTTTGTCATTAAATATATTGAAGTAGCAATTGTGGTTTTGATAGGGAATTTTTTTGTTTATTCTAGTATCTGATCCAATTGTTTTATGGCTTTGTGCTTATATGAATTGGTTAGTTGAGAGAACAGATGATTTTAGGAAGACATTTCCATCTGTTGCATAGGGAAATTGTAAAAAAATCTTCATGTAGTACATATATGTTAAGTGAATTGCTTTGATCCAAAATGAGATGAAGTAAGGTCTGTTTGGATTTAATTTTTCTTTTCGAACTCTATGGTTTTGTAGGTGGCAGAAATGGTATTGACTGAAGATTCTTTCCAAACAAATATCTCTGACTACTCTAGGCTTATTGATATGTATGCTAAAGAGAACCGCATTGATGATACTGAGAGGATGCTTAAGAAGATGAATGACAATGGTATACAACCAGATGCTTCGATAGCCAATGTGTTGGTCCACATGTACAGCAAGAGAGGTAACATTGAAAGTGCAGAAGAAGCATTTAAAGTCTTGAGTAACCTGGGTTTCCAACCTGACGCAAAAGTCTACAACTCAATGATCATGGCCTATATAAATGCTGGTGAACCTACAAAGGGAGAGACACTGATGAGGCAGATGGAGACGAGAGATATTAGGCCCACAAAGGAAATATACATGTCATTGCTCCAATATTATTCTCAACGTGGTGACTTCAATCGTGCCTCACGAACTTCAACATCTATGCAGACTGCAGGGTTCCAGCCAAATTTGGAGACATGCACCTTGCTTATTGAAGCAGCTGCAGTTGCAGGTGACCTAGATAAGGCAAGCTCTAATTTTGACTATATGGTTAAACTTGGGCATAAGCCTGATGATCGGTGCATTGCTGCCATGATTCGCACTTATGAGAGGTCAAATTTATTGGACAAGGCATTAAATCTTCTTTTGACTTCAGAGAAGGATGGGTTTGAGCCTGGGCTTGCAACTTATTCTGTTCTTATGGACTGGATGGCTAAAATGCAGCTTGTTGATGAGGCTGAACAGATTTTAAATAAAATTGCTCTGCTCGGGGAGGCTCCTCCTTTTAGGGTTCAAGTTAGTCTCTGTGATATGTATGCAAGGACTGGAATGGAGAAAAAGGCCCTTCAAACACTGGGCGTTTTGGAAGCTAGGAAGGACGAATTACAACCACATGAGTTTGAAAGGATTATATCCGGCCTTATTGGTGGTGGGTTTTTGCGGGATGCACAACGAATGTATGGGCTCATGGAGGCACAGGGTTTCACTGCATCTGAACAGCTTAATTCAGCCCTTAGATCTGGCCGCTTACCATTAAGTATGAGGTAGTTTAGCTGTTGTGAGTTGTTCCATGTTATTCTTTATCTGCTGAGTGACCAACGAATTCACTGCTTTATTAAGGGAGACACAGCCTGATAGATTGACCATACTATGTAACCAATAAAGGATTGAGTTTATGCTTGATAAGTTGTCTCATGTTTATGAATTTTGCCATGGTTACATGTTAACTAGTGTTCAAATTAACTCATTTATTTCTCTAAATATTCTTTTGAACTTTTGTCATTTGTATAGTAGATTAATTTGATTAAGCTTTTTCTTATTCATATTACAGTATTTTTTTTTTTTTTGTTGACATGTTTTGCACTGATGCACTTCGTTCTAATTTTACCTTGAACTGCCTAAGAATTTGGATGCAGTTGCATGTAGAGACTTTCGAAAACCTTTAACTTGTCTGTCTATGATGATATTTTTCTAAACTTATTGATATACTGATAATAAGCTTGTGATGATGACCACAAACTCCGGATGTACGATGCGCCATTATTTCATTTTCTTGAATGTTCCTATATTTTACTGTGTGTATGTATGTGAAATTGCACAAGTGTGTTTATATTGACCTATCAGTTAGCCATGAATGGGTCCGTCCGCCCTACCTTTGGTATTTAATTGTGACTGTATATTCTCTCTGAATTCTTTTCTTGAAAGGAGTATATGAAGAAAAGCACTTTTTGGTTGCTTTCACATTGAGTTTCTGAACCTGATGGGTCATGCCCTTTGCAGAGCTTACCAAGCAAAAATGAATGCTCACACACTTCCGTTCAAAATGAAATTAGTTTTAAATAAGTGGATGAATAACTAAAACAAAGAAACAATAATGAAGTAAGGCATATCCTTAAGAGTCAGGAAACAGTAATGGGTGGAAACGTTTGATTATTAGAATATTAATTAATATATATAACTAAGAAAAGAACCAAATCATAACTTTTTAAGAGAATCAGTGTAAATTGTGGAACATGAAAGCCTCATCATGCATCCAAAGCATAAAACTTCAATCATGTGTATATAAATTAGAATCACTTTCTGCAACATGGGCAGAAAAACATCATCATTTTGTGTAGTCAAATATTAATCAAATCATCAATGACACAAAGAAAACCATCATTTCGTTTTAGAATCCCTTGGTTAACAGGAATGTCTGAATCATCGTCCCGCCGTCTAAAAGACACATCAAAATTAACTACTCAATCAGACACAAATGTTCCTGTTCAAAGACCATCTATGCCTTCTCTCATAATCCCTGCAGAACCTCCTCGAACTTTTAGTCCTACCAAAGCTCAAGAAGCCACTAGAAGTGAACCTCAAAACCAATCACCACCTCATCCAACACCAATATCATCTTCAGTGATTGTTGAGACCACTCACTCAAAACCCTCTTCTCCATCAACATCTCCAAACCATGTTAACTCTCCACCCTCTTCTTCTGCTAATGGAAGTACTCATCATACTACATCATCTTCATTTGAACAAGAAAAGGAAAAACTTGTTAACAAGTCTGAGCCAATTCCACAAGAAGCTGAAGTTGAGTCTGAGCTGAAGGTGAAGGCAAATTCACCATTGAGAGAAATCACCAAGTTACCGGAAGAAAACACTTGGCAAACATCATCTACCTCTCAAGAAGAAAAAGAGAAGATGTTAGTATCTAATGTGATGCCAAATGAAGCAGAACCAAAGATGAAGTCACGGTTGAAAATGAACCCCATGTCAGGACCAGAGAATTTGTTTAAGCACACAACAACAAATTTAGATGAGGAAAGATCAATCTCACCTGAAAAAAACACTTGGAAAACAACATCTACCTCTCAAGAAGAAAAAGACTCTCAAGAAGAAAAAGAAAAGATGTCAATGTCTAATCCAATGCCAAATGAAGAAGAACCAAATATGAAGTCACCGTTGAACATCAACCCCATGTCACGACTAGAGAATCTGTTTAAGCACACAACAACAAATTTAGACGAGGAAAGATCAATCCCACAGGAAGAAAACACTTGGCAAACATTATCTACCTCTCAAGAAGAAAAAGAGAAGATGTTAGTGCCTAATCCGATGCCAAATGAAGCAAAACCAAAGATGAAGTCACCGTTGAATATCAACCCCATGTCAAAACCAAAGAATCTGTTTAAACACACAACAACAAATTTAGATGAGGAAAGATCAATCTCATCGAAAGAAAACACTTGGCAAACATCATTTATCTCTCAAGAAGAAAAAGAGATGTCAGTGTCTAATTCGATGCCAAATGAAGCAGAATCAAAGATGAAGTCACCGTTGAAAATCAACCCCATGTCACGACCAGAGAGTCTGTTTAAGCACACAACAACAAATTTAGATGAGGAAAGATCAATCTCAACAACACCAAAGTCCTCTCCTTTGGAAACTCAAAGCAAGTTCCGTGAACATGAAGAAAAGTTGAAAGTTAGGCATGAAACTAAAAAGGTAGGAAAAGACAAAGACACAAGTACAAGCCAACCGACTCGACATACGAAAGCATCTACTTCAGGCACAAAGGATAAGAAGAAGCATGGTGTAAGAGAAACCCTAGAGAGAAAGATAATGTTTGCCACATCAATGTCAAGCCGATCACACCAAAGAACTGTTCCATTGACGGACGAAAGAGAAAAGGGAAATAAAAATGAAAAGGATCCATTGCAAAAAGGTATCAAAGATGATATTACAAAGTTTGTTGGCAAAATATCAGCTTCTGTGAATCCAACACATCCTATGGAGGACAAACAATTCAGTGTGATAACACTGACTGGTGACAATAGAGGAGCCACAATGCATGTAGGTTCTGAGTCAGGTAAGAAAGAAGGTTCAATCCACATTCATAGAGACTACAAGACTGATCCTGATGAAGAGAGCAATGAGGTGACAACAGACGGAGAAGGAAACACTAACACTGAAGATGAAGAAGAAGACTCAATGGAGCATGGTGAGGTAGGGAATGCATATGTTAACAGCAACATACAAAGTATCAATAATTCACTCATGTTTCATGGTTCAATCAATGAAAGAGACCCTGGAGTTCAAGTCACACTTCCACAAAAGTCCTTAGAATCCATCGAGCGCGACGATAAAGACACTCACAATCACAACAATCGCAGGACTGAGTTTAACATTAGTCGGTCTCAGAAGTCGACATTCCAGCCAACGGTTAGAAGAAGATGCTTTAGAGGCCATGACATTGAAGACATTGAGATTCTGTGAAAGAAGAACAAACAACATAGCTTCCCCCGTATAGAAATATTGCAACACTCAAGCATAAGAAAATAAGGAGCAAGTCATTGATACTTTGATTTGGAGTATGTAGACACTTCCATCATGCAAGTGTTGACAAAATCTACAAATGTATTATGTGAATGTTTACTTTTTTTATTTTTATATACGATGTCATTTTTATTTTTAATTGTTCATTGATATTGCAAGATAATATACATTATGTGCTGTGAGAAATTAATAAACTTTCTTATACATTATTAAACATTAATCCTAACAGCTAGCATTACACAAACTTGGTCCTGCAGAATGTACATTTTATATAATAGAAAAAGTGGCAGGACCACTTTGTCCACAAAGGGAAAAGGCATTATCATTCACACGCTGGTTTTGTGTCAAAGCTGCTCAAACAGATTGCAAAAGCTTGAAAAGTGGAGAGAGGATATCGATAATCCATCGTGAATATGTCCTTCCCAATTTTTCCAAATTGTAATATAACTTTCTCTTGTTCTGCAGCCGAAACGTTATGGCAAGGTTCTGCAGCTGCTACAAGCTGGAAGTTCTTCACTGAGGCGACCGTAACGCGTCCCTTGAAATTCAAGCACCAACATTGAAGCTGTTCATGCCATCTAGGAGCTTTGTTTTTCAATATCAGTGGCTCTTTAGAAAAATCAGTGCAAGTTGAGCCAATTTCAACAACTTCTTGCTTCTTTTCCTTTGAAATTTGACTAGTAGATGCATCATGCTCATTATGGAAATTGGTAAATTCCAAAGGAGTGGGAGCAGTTCCCCCTTCTTGGACTGAAGATATGGGGATTAAGTGCATTGTAGACCGCATTCGCCTCGGACCTCTTGTTCGAAGAACATTGAGTTCATAAGATACAGTTGCAACTTTATAGTTAGCAGGATTTGCAGCAGTAGCAGCCCTTGGAAGTACCTGCTTCAGATGGACTCTTTGCTGTAACTTACAACTCAATGGAAGTGAAGAATCTTGTGGAGGATGACCGTCGAAAATCATAAACTTGGTGCCTAGAAAATTAGACCTGTTCATTGTGTTAGAACAACAACATCGGTTCAAAAGAAAACAGATACGAAAAATGCATACAACGAACACGTGAGATTTGATGACATAGTTCAAACAATTGTGTCTAATTACAACTTGTATTTAATAATCGAGTGAGCATGAGAATAATGCATCAGGCATGAAAAATTGTGGATTGAGGACACTAATTACCTCAACTTTCCAATGTAAGTATTGCTAGCTCTAGAGAAATCATCAGCTACCAATGATATTAAAAATTCTGTACATGTTGCCCTTCTAATCTTCTTTGCTGCTAAGAGCAGTTTACTCATATCACCAGAAAGAGCTGCAAATAGAGTAACACAATTCTCAAAGGAAGTACAAAAAGATAAAAAAGAATACAACAAAAAAGCCTAAAGGAAGATGATTCAAGTTTAAAAAACTACTAATACTTATTTTTTTATTCAGAGAGAAACCTTAGAGTTATTCTACAAAAAAACTAACAATTTGTTACCAAATAGAGAAAGTCTTGTGAGGTCAACAATCTTACCAGGGCTGAGACCAAGATATAATCTATATGTGGAAGTAGCCCTTTCTCTCTTAATAAAACACTGAATAGGATTGTTTCTTGGACCAGGCTGAAAATCAAATAAAAGACAAAATAATCACAAATTTTAGTAACCATTACCATGTGCTTCCAATCTTGAAGAAAAATGACATCAAACGGGAACAACAATCACGGTTCAAAAGAAAATAGATATGAAAAATGCAAACAAAGAACACAGATTTAATCACGAAGTTCGGCCAATTGTGTCTGCATCTTCGATTGTAGAGCTGATGTAACATGTTTCTAATATGATTCATGTTTAGGGTTTACAGCGTATAATTTATGTTGAAATACTACTGTCCAGTTTACAAGACTACTCCTGAAACCGTACCCAATTATCACAAACTATGAGTCATATTCAACAGAAATACATAAAGAGAGTGATAATTAATTACCTGCTTCAATGATATAGGAAAAGTGAGGCAACCACAGTGTTCAAGTGTCTTAACCACACCCTTTGTTATCTCTCTCCACAACCTACAAACTGAAGCACAAGCTACAAGTGCTCTTCTAGAAGGCCAAGAGTTTTCACTAGCTTCCACCCTTTGAATTATGTCTAGTAGCAACTCAGGAGGTAAATTAGCCCATTGGCTTTGTGATAATGATGATGTTGTTGTTGGTCTTGTTGATAGTGATGATGGTGATGAACATTCAGGTGCAATGTGAGATTTTCCATGTCTATGCATATGCTTGGATTCTACTCCTCTTCTATACATGTTTCCAATTCCCTCTCCCATCTCCTTGATCTCTCTCACAATATTCTTGAATGACATTATGATAGCACTAGAAATCTAGCATAGTTGTTGTGTTTGAAAAGAAGAAATTAAACATCATAGAAAACAATATAACATTTTTGCTTAAGTTTAATGTATTTATTATATTAACAATATGATGGAATGAGAATATATATTGAAGTAAAAAGCATGGGAAAAAATTATAAAAAAAGTTGGTACAAGATTTTAGTCCTTAAACCAATACAAGATATATTGAGAAACAAAATTAAAAAAAAGAAGTGAAAAAAAAGCTCAAGAATTTAGAGGAAGATGCATGTAACCATTAGACAAAAGTCTAGAAAATGAGGAAAGTGGTTCCAAGAATTGTTACCTCAAACTCCAAAGCCAATGTGTTGGACAAAACAAAAAAAAGGTGAGAGGGTGGAAATTGAGGTGTTGTGGGGTTTATAAGTTATTATTATCACAAAGTTTTTAACTTTCAAAACAAAGGTTGTGGATAAAACTAAAACTAGAAAAATTGGGCATCAATATTTCATGCCTTTTATTTTTTGTTTTTCAAAGCATCAAGCAAAGCATCCCTTCTTCACAACCACATAGATAAAACAAAACTTAATTATTATTATTTTACCTTTGCAGCAACATAACTCAAGTTTAGTTTTCATTTGCATTATTCACTGCTTAAATTTTCTGTATAATATTAAATGAGTATAAATTTCACTGTTTATTTTATTTTATTATTTTACATTTTTATTTCTTGCCTTAAACTATACTACATTAAGAGTGCCTAACACAATTTCTGGCACAATAATGGTACTTTAAGTGGGAACCACCTTGATAGTAAATAGTAATCTTTCTAAGATTGTTGTCGTAAAACTAATCAAACTATATGATTCAATGGTCAATGGTCATCAATCCCCTGAAAAATCTTCATGATCATCTCTTATTGATTTTAATCTTCTTTTATTGAGAGTCTAGTGATTTTATGTAATTATATACGGAAATTGAAGTATAATTTTTTTTCTTCTATAGTATAGGAGAATTTGGATTTGTTGTAATTACTAATTTATCATACAATTAATACGTGAAATCAAGATTAAACTATTTAAATTTTAATTATTTTTTAAAATATTTTTTTTATTTAAAATATTTGTTTTTTTAATAAAGAAAAACTGAAATACAAAATGTGAATACTAAATTTTGAAGATTGGATTGAAGGGTATTCATTCACCATAATTGAGACTTTGTGTGGCACATCAAATAGACCAAGTGACAAACTCAACCAACCACCACCAATTCAATGTAGTACTACTTTATTTATTTATCTAATAAAAGTCCATCAATGTCTAGTCTTAGAGTATAAATGTTTTATTAAAAAATAATGTTTAGAATTTTAAAGAGTTAAAATATAAATTTTAAGATAAAATTTTTACATCTAAATTCTTAACATATACTTTAAATACACATTTCAACATTTCTTTTAATATATATGTGGAAGGACACAATTATGTACTTATCATGAAGACATTTTACTTAACAAATTGTTCCTTAATTTGTATATCCATTGATCGGTTTGAAAAATTAAACTTATACTTTAATAGTGTTTTCATAACTTTAGAATTATCAACATATTTCTTAACTGAGACTATCCTAATTCCTAATCCTTTTCCAATTTGACATAACAAACAATAAAAATAAGATTCTATTAGAGAATTTATGTTTTACAAAGAGATAAAATCTTGTGATTTAGCCTAAATCGCTTAAAATCCAAATATGTCTTGATATCATTATCAAAAAAAAAAAAAATGCCTTAATATGTTAAAACTAAAAAAAAATTATTTATAATTGTTATCTTAATTTAGATGGTGATAGGTACCATAGCACATGTGCCCATGCCATATCTATTTATCCCCACTTATTTGTTGTTACTCAATGCATTGCATTGGAGTCTTAAAAAATGAAGAAATATTATTATACTTAAAAAATGTAGAATTGGCAGAGCCATCTTTATCGAAAAGTTTGCACGAGTAGCTGACATATAGATGAGTTAGCGTAATTGTACCGCATATGGTAATGGTCCACTCACAAGTCACACCAACAACTTGCTCATTACAACTCAAGTAATTGTTTTAATCACTACCATGCTCCAACACAACACATGTTATTCATTCATTGTCCTTTATTTGCTGTCTATATTATTTTGTAAATGTACCTTAGGTGTTTCTTAAACATATACATATTGATATTGCAATCAATTATGGCCTTCTAGTTTTCTCTTCCCTCTAGTTTTTTTTATGATTTTTCTTCTATCTTGAGACAACTATATGTTTGGATCTCTATGAATATTTGGTCAAATCTCGATCTAGATTAATTAAGCTATTGGCTTAGAGTATTATCTACTCCTACTTGATAGTTACTAGTTAGATTAACTCAACCACCAATGTATTAGAAGTATAAAAGATACATCTATTAAATGTAGATTATTAATGGGTTGTCTCCGACTATTTTTAAATAATATAAATTTTGATATTTAAATTTGTAAAACAAAATAAAAATAGATCCATCTCATTATTATGGTATATAACACATATAACCACAATTTTGATGGATGGTCATCCGTATATAACAATATAACACTATTGGAATGTCTTAAAAACTTTGATGGATGATCATTGATTTAGAACTTTAAAAACAGAGTTGTATCCAAAAAGATATTTGGTCAATTTTTAGTTTTTTGGTTTAAGGGTATGTTTGGCTGTGGGAAGAAATTGAAAAGAGAGAAATAAGTGAGAAAGAGTATGAGAGAAGAGAAAAATGTGAGAAATAGAGTAGAGTTATGTTACAATGTTGTTTTCCACGCCCCTCAAATTTATATAAAAAAATCAAAATGTCTGAAATATCCTTTGATATTTATAATATTTTTTTACAGTTTTACTAATTCATAACTCATCTTCATCAACATTCATCACATCTCATGACTCACATATAAAAAAATCACCATACCTCATCAACCCTACTTCATAATCATTTAAAACTAACATAACTCACACCATCAGTTTCTTCATCACATTGTAGTTAAAATAACCTAAAAATGTATGTTTATTGGTATGTGTTCTGAGTTTGAATTTTTTTCTTTCTAAATATGGGGATTGTATGTATCTTGTATTGTTACGTGAACTAAATTCACATCCGTTAAAAAAAAGTAAAAATCTCATAATTTACGCAATGTCTAATCAATGGAGTTTGAAAATTCAACATCTCACTATGTACACAATCTTAATTCACGTACGTGTACTTGAATTAAGATTGTGAAACCATTGAAGATTAAAAATTACACCATTTACGTGAACTCAATTCCAGTACGTTTACGTGAACTGAATTGAGTTCACGTACATTTACTAGAATTCAATACGTACGTAAATTCAGTTCATGTAAACTTACCTAAAATTGAGTTCATGTAAATGTTAGCAAAATCCTGAAGATTAGAAAAATCCTGAAGATGATTAATGATAATTAATTATGATTGATGATGATTGATGATGAATGATGATGATTTATGATGATTGTTAATGTTGAAGAAAATGAAGAAGGTGTTGAATGAAGATGATGAAGATAGAATAAAGAAGAAGAAGAAGATGAGTTAGATTAATGAAGAGAAGGAAAGTGTAATTTGAGAATTTTGATTTTTTTAAGCATTTGGAGTGTGGGTAGTAAATTAAGGGGTGTTGATAGCAAAACAATTTATGGTATTATTTGACACGAGAGAATAACAAAAGAAATAGAAAAGAAAAAAATGTCTATATTTTTTAAAAAGACAAAAATATCTTTACATTTGATTGGTGATGAATTGTTAATTAAAGTTCTATTATTAAATTTGAAATTTAATGTAATTGCAAATTATTAATCCACTTTAATTAGATTAATTGAATAATTTAGTTTAATTTTAGAATTTATTTATTTTTATGTGTGTTTGTCGATGTAAATTCATAAGAAAAACAAAATTACATGTAAATTGAATTAAAGTTAATTAATTGCATGCATTAATATTTAAAAGGTATATGTGGAAAAAAGAAAGAAAATGATGGCTACTGTTGCATTTCTTCTCCTAAATGAATATAAAATGAAAATGCATCCATCTATATGTTATCTCTCATATATATATATAACTCTCTGCTTCAATTAATCTCATCTACAAATTAGTTCAAACAAACACACTGAAAACAAAAACATTTTATATGATATTTCACTATCATTGTAGACATTACGTACTATTCATAATTATTTACATGATATGGATCTAGTAGAAACTCTAATGTACCTCTGGGTTGATGAATGTGGTCCAGAAGTATATTTGGACGTGGCAGGTGTTTTAAACTATTAATATTACTTTCCATTACACTGGAGAATAACAAATTTGATATAGGATTACGATAATGCATGTGTATTTTTGTATTTTTTTGTTAAGTAGAGATGATGCATGTGTATTTGTTATTGAATATTATCTGTGATAATTATGAAATTAATGGTTAGAATATTGGTGGAAGAATACTATTTTACTGTATCAAATTGGTTTTATTTTTTTTCTAAAAATAATGATAATAAGACATAATAATGATTTTAAAATTATATTTATTTATAAAAAAATATTATCAAATCCAAAATAATAATACAAAGATTTAGAAACTATATTTTTAACGTTCATACCTATAATTTATATTAAACTCTTTTGACATTTATTTAAAAATTGTATCTATAATTTATATTAAATCCTTTTGACATTTATTTAAAAAATTTATCTTTAATTAAATCTTCAATATTAACTAAGTTAACTTTAAAAATATTTTAATTTACTTTTCTCATAGTGCGACCTTCTTTTCAGCATAGATAACAATAGAACATGTATAGTGTGTGTTGATTCTACATTATTTTTTTATTGTGTGCACAAAAATAATAAAAATTGTATATTATCCATGCATTGAAAAATAATCCATTTAAAAAAATAAAAATACCTTTACTATTGAATATTTTATTATTTCTTTAATGATATTTGTGTACATATATTATTAATTTTATATGTATAAATATCTATAAGATGACCACTTATAAATATTATTAACCATTATATTTCAAAACAATGGCAAATGTTCCTTTTGTGATATTTTTGTTAAGTTTGTTACAAATATAATGCATCTTTTAATTCCATAATAATATATAACAATATAATTAAGGAATTTCTCTTAAAACATTTACAAATAAAATGATTTTGTTACATTTTTTCACTAAACCATGTGGTTTGTTTGCATTTTTATATGTGGATATATTAAACCTAGAGTAAATATATATTATCAATGAAAATTGATACATACAAATTTTCTTGCGATGCACGAGTTATATACTAGTATATGTAGAAAAGCGATTTTCCATTAATATTATTAATAAAATTTAATTTTTATCATAATTACTTATTAAACAATTTATACGATTGTCGTGATTTCTGAATTGGTGATACAGATGCATTACATGCTAAAGTTATTTTTGGTGGTAATGGATAAGTTATTTTTGGTTCTTCTTGTGTTTGGAGGGTGCTAGTGAAGGTTATTGATGTCTTGAAAGTCAATTTTACTTGTGATATGATTACAAGTGGATTGTCGACTATCTTTGTAAACTTGTTTCTTACGTTTGCATTTGTGATGTGTGCCTCAAGTGGTTAACATTACGTCTTCTTTTCTTCATAATAGAAAGATTTTTGTTCTGTTTTATCCAAAATTTAGCTGTCATCTTTTGAATTGATATTGTATATAGCTCTATGTTTGTCGAAAGATGTCATTGAGTCTTTTACCGAACTTTGACTTTCACTGATTAGACTTTTTCCCAACCGTTGCACCAATAATTTACAATGTTCAATCAAACTTGTTTTTGCGGCTCTATGTTATAGTGAGGAAGCATACCCCACTAACGAATCTATTGATGTGTGTCTGGTTTAATGAGGCGGTTCGAATTATTTTGCAGCAAGCTGGAGTTTTGATGTGTTTTCTAAAAGGCTAAGAACTACTTGTGCTCAAGTGTAGAGTCTTTCAAGATTCTTGATTTGGAAGGCTAACAACGGCAAATGATTTTGGATTAATCTAATTTATTCTGTATTACCTTTATTTTTCTGTCTATGCTTTTAACACCAGTCATACACATTGGATTGTCAACCTGTTTTTCAGCAGCCTAGTGTATTATAATAGTAACATCCTTCATAGTGTTCAGCCTTTATTTGTTGCTCTCAACTGTATTTCATGAATTCTTTTCATATCAATATTTCTTTGTTCATTCTAATTATCTAGTTACCTCAATTTGTGATTTTATTTTGGTGTTATAGGAGAGGTAACATATGAACACGCAGTGGCACATGGAAATTATGGCATAAATTGTCAAGGACTTCCTATTCAGCTTTAGGTTTTTAAACACAATCAACACAAAAATTATTTTCATTCAATATGATTATCTCTATTTGGATTATGGATTTGGGTTTCCAGTCTTCCTCATCAATTTCTAGTGTTTAATTTTATCAAATAATTCCTTTTTATGATTTCTTCTTGGGTGTTACAGGGTTCTTATCAAAGTTGGTGGTTGTGGTAGCTGTAGCGGAAGATTATGGTCTCCAACCTTATGCTGGTTTTAAGATTTTGTTTCTTGGCAGTGTGAACTGAATGTTGGAATTTAGGACGACATGGTTGGGCTCTTCGTTCCAGCTTCTTGGTTTGGATAAATTTTTCTACTCCCCATTATACGTGCCTTAATTCTTTAACATGATTGTCTGCATCTGGTTTGTTTCGACTTCAGAGTTTGTTCTTATATAAAAGCTTTTCTTGGTTGAGATTGTTATTTGCTTATCAATATGCTTAAGATCTCAAGTAATTGATACTATTAACTATTCTTTTAAGTCGATTCCTTGTATTATTTTTCATTTGATTAGAGAGATATGTGTTGAAGCGTTTTGCAACATAATTTAGTTAAATTGGTCGAACTTTGAAGCGATGCCTACCTGCAGTTATCTAACTCATTCCTTATTTCATTTATTGTGACTCAACACTAATAACTTTAGGATTTTTAGAACGATTGGAAAAAGAAGGCGAGAGTCATAAGCTTGTCCACTAATTATGAGAGTTAGACGTAGCAAAACCGCTACTGCCTTGAGTTTGATTTGCTGATCTCTCTTCTTTTCGTTTCTATGTTTCTTGGTCATACATGGAGACCCATTCTGCTTTAGGTTTGAATGCAATCAAGACAACGATTCTTTTTTATCAATTTAATCATCTCTATTTGATTTATGGATGGACTTCTTGTTTTTCATTCTTTCTATTCTGATTGATTAATTTTTGTCATTTGCTTACCTTTTGTGAGTTCTTCATGAATTTTGGTGGGATGTGGTAGCTTTTGTAGAATAACAATCTTGGTCTCCAACCATGGGAATGAAATCACTCTTTTTATTTGTTTTTGTTATTTATGAAATATTTTTAAGATTTGGCTTCATGACAGTGTGAGAACTGAATGTGGTTGTCATTGTGTTTTTCTGTATAATTATATATACATTTGGTATCGCAAGTGGTGGGATTTAGGACTGGCTAGGCTCTTTATTCCTGCCTCTTGGTTTAGATAAAACTCCTACTCCTCTTATGCTTTTCTTTTCATTGGAAGTTTTTGATAATGTTGATCTATGAATGATCTCTTCTCCTAATTAAATATCATCTTCCTTATAGTGGTACATGAGACCTGTCTTTGGAGTTGGTTAAATTGTCTCTTTTATATATTGAGCACTGCAATCTGCAATCATCACAATTGAAGTTGGAATTTTAAATGGATTTTATCGGATAATAACATGAACAGCTTAGGATTATTTTACTTTGATGGCTTTTTTTTTGTTTTTTTTCTGTTTTTTTGGATGTTTGCACATCTGAATTAAATTGTGCACTTGTTTTTGTGCGCTAAGTATTTGAACAACATTACCTGATAAATCTAGTTTCATGCACAATTATGGCGACACTTTACTGGAGTTTGAATTCTTAGTACTTTGACATGTTTCTCTAATTCCTTTTCATCATTTTGAAGTTTGTGAATTATTGAATATAACAAAGGGTGTGGTATATCAGTTTGTATGTGTTTGTTGTCTTCTTGCTTCTTTATCACTTATAAGTCGTCATTTATCACTTATCAACTATTATATCACATATAAACTACCACTTACTTCTTATCACTTATCAATTATCATTTATTAGCTATTACTTGTCTCTTATCAACAATCACTTATCAACTATTAGTTATTAACTATCAATTATCATTTATCAACTATTATATCACTTATAAACTATAACTTATCATTTATTTACTATTACTTTATTATTTATTAGCTATTAATTATCTCTTATCAACTATCACTTATTAATTATCATTTATCAACTATCACTTATTAATTATCATTTATCAACTATCGCTTATCAATTATCATTAATCAACTAACGCTTATCAATTATCATTAATCAACTATCGCTTATCAATTATCACTTATCAACTTATCCCTTATCAACTATCACTTATTAATTATCATTTATCAATTATCATTAATCAACTATCACTTATCAACTATCATTTATCAACTATCACTTATCAACTATTACTTATCAACTATTATTTATCAACTTATCCCTTTATCAACTATCACTTATTAATTATCATTTATCAACTATCACTTATCAATTATCATTAATCAACTATCACTTATCAACTATCATTTATCAATTATCACTTATCAACCACTCAAGAAGAATATACTCTTATTGCCTCTCGGACTGATTACTGTTATCACAAACAGTTGTTATTGCTTGTTGGTTGTTAATTGCTATCCGATATCGCCTGATAGGCGCTAAAGCCTAATATTCGACATAACCTATCGAGGCGATATGCACTAAAAGCGATAGGTTGAAGCACCAATCGAGGCGATAGGCGAAAGTACTTACTAGATTGTTAGGCGGAAGCGCCTATCGGGGCGATAGACAATAACAACTATCAACCTGATAAACACTGTCGTCTATCGGGGGCGATAGGCGGAAGCGCCTATCGGGGCGATAGACAATAACAACTATCAACCTGATAAACACTGTCGTCTATCGGGGGCGATAGGCGGAAGTGCCTATCGGGGCGATAGGAGAAAGCGCTTATCGGGGCAGTAGTTGCTATCGTCTGATATGCGCTAGTGCCTATCACCTAATGGGCAACAGTGCATATTGGGGAGATACGCTATAGCGCGAGCTGATAACTGTTATCGATTATCGCTCGATAGGCGTTACTGCCTATCAACCTGATAGGTCATTTCTCTTATCGGTCGATAGTTCCTATCGTCTGATAGGCGTTATAGCCTATCGCCTGATAAGCGACAACGCCTATCAGGACGATAGCAGCTATCGACTCATAAACGATAACAACTATTGGTTGATAGACATTATCGCATATCACCTATCTAGTATCACATATCTCCATATCACATATCAAACAATTATTTAAAATAAATAAATAAAAAGTATATTAGATTGATAAATTTTAAAGTACTATTTTTAAAATATTTTAAGTATTAAGTGATAAAATTTATTTTTAGTTAAAAATATTATTTTATGTCATTTTAGATTTTTAAATTAATTAAACTTATAATTTTATTAAACATTCAACTAACTTAATAGTTAACAATTATAAATTGTATGTTAATTTTATCAAACAAAGCATTAAATCATTTTTTTTGTAAAATAATAAGTTTTGGTTCTTAATATTTATAAAAAAAATACTTTAGTTCTTAATATTTCTATTTGATGAGAGAACAAATTAGATCAACGTAATATGACACCAATTAATAATGTTTTGAATGATATAAATTTTATAAAATTCACCGTTAAATTAAATACCTAAACCACAGAGACTATTTATGTAAAACTTTACAAAATTTTAAAAATATTTGATATATTATTAAGGTATATCAAAATTAGCATCTGTATGTTATTTTTAAATGACGTTAATCTTTATAAATCTCTATAATCAATCAAATGGTTTTAGGTTTGTATCAACTATCACATATTTAGATATCTACATATCACATATTACATATCTATATATCATATATAATATATCTACAACAAAATTTAAAAAATAAATAAATAAAACGCTGTAATATGTGATATTTAATAGCAGTTTTTTCGTAGGTAGAAATTTAATGATATTAATTACAATATTGTAAGTTTTTTTGATTGGTGGTTCTTCTAATTAGTTTTTAAATTCATAAAAATCGTGGAATATGCACGTGTGTCTAAAAATAATAATGACATATATACATAATTTATCATAAAACTAATTACATCTAGTCAAAGTCAATAAATGTTTTACACTATTTGACATTCAACTAATCTAAATACATGTGACACTGAAAATCCATATAGAATTAGGAAATCAAAATATATCTTTTTTACAAGAGGAAATTTAAATATTTCCAATTGAAATAACATAAACACTTAATTTAAATAAGAAATGATAAAATGAATTAATGTGGCCACAAATGTCAAAAATAAGCAAACATTTGTGATTATATACAATGAATTAGTGCCTCACTCAACAAAGTGCCATACTTCAATAGGAGTATTTAAATTTTACTTGTTTTTATACACTTAACAAAGTGTCATACTCAATAGGAGTATTTAAATTTTACTTGTTTTTATATATTTAACAAAGTGTCATACTCAATAGGATCTAGTATTTACATATACTTATTCTTATGCATTTATGAGTTAACAAAAATTAGAAATTGGTAAATAAAAAAAAGAGTACTATATAACTGTATATTAAAAAATTATTGTGCATTTCTTTAACATATGCGACATAAGCATTAAATTATTATGTTTGTATATATTAGTAGAATGAGCTTTAATTTTATTGTCTCTTAAAATTAGTCGTTTAATTATAATGTACAGTATAAAATTTTTTCTCAAACGAAATATATATATTTCTATAATCTTTGTGTACATAAATAAAACAAAGGTATGGATGAGTCTATTCAAATATCAATGAGATTTAATTTTAATGTCTCTTAAAATTAATCATTTAATTATAGTGTACACTAGAATATACAATTTTTCTCAAACAAAATATATATATATTTCTATAATCTTTGTGTACATAAATAAAACAAAGGTATGCATTTAGTTAATTGAGCTCTGTAGGGGGAGCGAGATGGAACAATCTTTGTGTACATTGTTCCCTCTTATTGATATTTTTTTTGTTGAAATTTTGGTTGAATGGAGCGTATCACATGGGTGCTCATGACTTGCAAGATGATCCTTGGTTTTCAAATTATGAATTAGGTCTATTTGATTCGAATAATACAATGTTGTTTTGTTTAGTTGTGTGTATACACAACTCATCAATAAAAATTCTAATATAATGAGAAACACAAATAAGATCTTAAACTTACTATAGTAATGATTTAATTTTTATTTATTTATTTAAATGCGGAAAAATTGTTTTGGAGGTTAAAATTTGCATAGAAAAATAAAAATATTATTGTTGCTTTATGCAAATGACCTATCCTAACAAACATTGTTTTGTTTTAGGTTATATTTGTGTGTGTCTTCATACATACATGTTATTTAATCTTGATTCATTTGTTGATCTTCACAATTTTAGATATATTCTTCTTGCTATTTAAAATTTCCAAAGGAAAAAAGCCAATTTCACAAAGTGCATATTGTATTGCTAAATATTTGTGTTGTCAAATATAGTCTCAAGTGAAACTTTATTTGTCATAAGTCCAATGCTATCTCTGTTGGATCTTTTGTTGGGGATATGTCGCAAATCTTGAATAAGAAGATGATGAACTTGATGATGATGAAGGTTGCACAAATAAATTTCAAAGTGTGTGTATCACACTAAGCTTTAGGTTCGATTCGTTCCCACCAATCTATATATATTGGATGCAAACGGGTTAACCGACGAATCCTCTTCAGGATACTTTGGAATCCTTGAAGTAAATTGCACATTCATATCAAGCCTATCGATCAATGATATTTTACGGAATAAAGTTCTTTCATTTAGACTCATGTAACATGAATTTTGTCTCATGTATCTTGTGTTCTTTCTGCCTCTAAAATATCTCTATTTATAGAGATACTCATACCAATTGGTGAAAGAAAACAACTCTTCAACTCATACCAATTGATGAAAGAAACTATCTCTTGAGAAAGATTGCTACTTTTGATAACTTAATAGATGCATTGGTTTGAATTAAACTCAATCATTGCAACAAATTGACCAAGTGATATATTCAGTTATTTAATTTTGCTACATTAATATAGCTATTAAAAAATTTCAAATATATTTTGGAAATTTTCCTAACAATCCCCCACTATTTTCAAAATATATCTAAGTCTGTTATTCTGGAAATCTCACGGTTTTAGATAAAGGTATCTTACGATTTGAACTATCACATAGTAAATTATATTTTCACTCATCACCGAATAGATTGGTAGATAAGTTTTGAACCAATCATTCATTAGAACAAGTGTGCATAACTCACACGTGAAATCTCAGTACTATTGATCAAATTATAAAAATGACACATTTGATATGACCCTATGTCTCATATCCTTTTCGTGAGAATTTAAGAGTCAAGCTCTTGAACTCTATGAAGTGGCCCACTTTATTCTCATATAGGTGGACTATATCAGAAATGCACCTATAATTATACATTCCAACAAATACGTGCTATATGTCCATTAAAAGGAGACCTCATCCTACCACTTTTATTTTATGGTCCAAGTACTTTTATCCTTTGGGATGTGTTTATTGTCAAGTACTTCAATCACTCTAATAATGTACTTTTATCATTGAATTCAATACTTAATGCTACTCAAGTGTGAGTTGATGTTTCCACCATTGGTGATTATCTAGATATGAGCTTGTATCGCATCATGTCCTTTGTCAGACCTTTCGTCAAAGGATCTGCAAGATACTTTTCAATTTTTACAAACATTATGGATATCACTCCATTAAATCATTTACATAGCTATGTCTTAAACCAATATGTATTGATTTTCTATTATATATTTGGCTATATGCTTTTAATAGTGGGTATTGACTATTACAGTGTATGGATACTGATGTCATTGACTTTGGTCAAATTAACATCTCATACAATAATTTTCTTAGCCATTATACCTTTTTACTACCTGCAACTAGAACAATGAATTGTGCAGCCATGGTGGTGTCGATAATGCAAGTTTGTTTCTTTGAACCCCAATAAATTGCATATTTACCAAGGTTGAAGATCCATCCACTTATGGAAACATGATCCTCAACATGATTTATTCAACCGACATCTGTATATTATTCCAAAAGTAAAGGATATCCACTATAGATTAAACTATAGTTAATTATTCCTTTCAAATATTTTAATATTTTATTAGTAGCATGTCAATATTCTTTACGTAGATTGCTTGTATACCGACTTAATCTTCCAATAACATATGTTATATCAGACCTGATACAAGTTATGACTTACATCAAACATCTGATTACCTTTTATATTTTTGATAGTGTTGACCAATTATCACCAAACCATAATTTTTTTTCTTTTATTTAATCTCTTCATATTGTATCACATACAATTTATAAACATTTTAATTATCACAAACACAAGCTTTTATGTCATTCTACCTTGTACCATATTTAATAAGCATCTCAATTTAAACTTTTAATTCTCTTTTCAAATATATCTATATTCAAGATATAAAACATTGAGTGCATTAAATATAGACTACCATAAGTTAACAAAGCATGATCATAAAAATTTCTCATAATTAAATATCATAAGGTGGATCCAAGCATATAAGTCATCTACTTCTTAACAAATAAGAATTCATTTCATTTCTATTAAATAAACCATTTCTTCATAGTTATATTATAACTAATACATACACCATGAATTTTATTTGTTACTTCAAAGTTCAAATTTAAATATGTTTTATAGTAAATCCAAATAAGTATCATAATAAAAAAATAAACAATGAATACAATCATTAAGATTTTCTATCAATTTTTTCCATAAACATTTGTCAACTTACAATAATTTTAAAATATATATCCAAATTATTTTTAATATCAAAATAAGCAAGAAAATGATGGTTACTTTTATACTATCATGCACATATAATGAGTTAATCAATTTTAGATTTAATCATTTCTCACATAAAGCGTTACTATCATTGAGAAATACACTTGATATTTATAACAATTTATTTAAAAACTTTAAATAAATTAATGTATTAAATATGCATCTTACATATTCATACTTGTCAATATTTAAGAGACCAAAATTATAAATAAATTTTCTTCCACCGGTCAATCATAAATTCTAGTTCTTATTCTAAAATCATCAACCATAAATAAACCAAAATTTCATCACAACATTATATATTTAATTCCATATTATTAATTTTCACATCTTATGTCCATATTATTACATATGCATCCGAAAAAAATAAATTTATTATATATGTATTTCAAACATGAATGTAATATATAAATATATTAATACTAAATAACTTCTGGTGCTCAACCATGAACTTTCATGTGATTATTTCCAAGACTTTAATTAATTGTATTTTTAAAATTCAAGCAAACAAAATTCATGCATAAACCATATTAAATTCACATACTTGAATATATTCTAAATCATGCATATCAATCTAACCACATGTTAAATTTAACATAAACAAATATAATTACTTTGAAAAACCCTAAATAAATTTAGAACTTCAAACATATTAGATATATTCATATAAATTAAATGTGTATCTTTCACCATGGTAAAAAAGAAAAAGTTCATCTCCTTTAAAAGTTGCAGTCATAAATAAATTTGATAATCGAAAATCAAACCTAAAGATTGTTGGATCTTTTGTTGCAGGTATACTGCAAATCTTAAATAAGAAGATGATGAACTTGATGATGATGAAGGTTGCACAAATAAATTCTAAAGCGTGTGTATCACACTAAGCTTTAGGTTCAATTCACCCCCACCAATCTATATATATTGAATGCAAACGGGTTAATCGGCGAATCTCCTTCAAGATACTTTGGAATCCTTGAAGTGAATTGCACATTCAGATCAAACCTATCGATCAATGATATTTTACAAAATAAAGTTCATTCATTTACTCTCGTGCACTAGAGAAAAGAAAAAATAACTCAAAAATAATTTTGACACAATCTTAACTCATGTAACATGAATTTTGTCTTATGTATCTTGTGTTCTTTCTACCTCTAAAATATCTCTATTTATACAGATATTCATACCAATTGGTGAAAGAAAACAGTTCTTCAACTCATATCAATTGATGAAAGAAATCAATTCTTCACTACAACCACTTGATCAGTGATACATTCAGTTATTTAATTTTACTACATTAATATAGCTATTAGAAAAATCTAAATATATTTTGGAAATTTCCCTAACAATCTCCAAAGTTAATTTTCGTTTTCTTTTATAAATATGAAATAACCAACTAAAAGTCATCAATTAAAATCATAAAAAAAAAAAATTGTATTTTATTTGAATTTTCAAGATAATCATTTTCTACATTATAATTTTGAATATAATTATTCGAAAAAACTTAAAAATTTATAAATAATTTTCTTTTAGGTAAAGATAATACGAATGTATTATAACCATCTATCCTAGTTATTTTTGTTATTTTGTAAAAAAGTCATTTTGAAGTTAAAATACCTCCTTAAAAAAAAGTACGTATAAATATGATGTGCAACACTTTTTAAAAAAAAATTAATTTATATGCAACAACTTATTTAAAATAACATGCATAAAGTAAAGACTAACATTATAATAAATTACTTTTTTTTACTATTTTTTTTATACCAATTTATTAAATTTTTATACCGTATTGCATGCATATACAGTTTTTATATCAATTTTTATACAATTTATAAAAAAAAAATATTTTTTAATGACACTCCACCATGTAAATTTACTTTAGAGATTAAAGTAATTAAGTGACATGATATATAT
>JBBPBS010000689.1:3872029-3931757 GCA_037974835.1 Cicer judaicum
TTTTAAATTCATTCAATTACTTTCTCCTACTTATTTTATTTATAATTTATTTCTTCTCGAATCACTCTTTACTTTAAAAATATTAAATCAAATAATTTATTTAAAATTTAATTTCTATACACTATTTAATTACATAATTTTTTGTATTGTTGATGAATATCTTCGTAAAATTATTAAAATTATTTAACTTTTACTATAAATATAAATTTAAAATTTATCACGCACATAATTAATTGAGATATACTAATTTGTAAATCTTTTATATTAATATATAAAAATTAAACTCTAATTTTTAATAATATTTTAATTTTTCAATTTTTAACTTTTATTTTTATCAAATAAATTATAGGTTAATTTAATTACATTTGTGATCTCTTAACTTAATTTCAGGCAACGTTTTAGTCCTTTATCTTTTTTTTCTTCTGAGTTGGTCCTTTATTTTAATTTTAAGTGACAATTTGATATTTAATGTTTTAAAATTTCAACAATGTTATCCTTTTTTTACAAAAATTCAAAAAAATCATCAAAAAGTTTCAACCAAAATCCATAAAATTAATAATTATCTTCAATATAATGCAAATTTTATTAAATCCATAACTCAAATATTAAAATACACTGCATATTTTCATCTCCAACAACATCAAATAAAGAAGGAAAATATGAGTTTATTTCAAGATTTAAGATATGAATTTGATTAAATTTGTATTTGATTGAAGATGATAATGAATTTTATGGGTTTTGTTTGAAAAATTTGATGATTTTTTTTTGAATTTTTATAAAAATAAAGATAACATTGTTGAAATTTTAAAATATAAAATATGTTACTTAAAATTAAAATAAATGACCAACTCGAGAAAAAAAAATAAAAACTAAAATATTACCTGAAATTAAGTTAAGAGACCACATATATAATTTAGTCTAAATTATATTAATATTAAAATACAACCAGTTAATAATTGATTGCGTGTGTATTTGATATGGAAAGTGAGTTGGAACCTAACTATTCCACTATTCCACACTATGAGTTTCATTACTAAGCTCTTTTAAACAAAAACAAAAACATAAACAAAAATTAATTCACTATTAACGCGATTATTAAACAAATAGTTTTAGATATTTATAAGAAATAAATTTTTTGCTTAATAAAAAATTTTCAAAATTCTTTTTTACTTAATAAAAAGTCTCATATTTAAATATATTTAAAATTAAAATTAATAAAATTTTATCGAAATTTAATATTATCTCAATAAATATAAAATCAATTAACTTTCATTATTAATTAAAAATATATATTATATGTTATCAATTATATTAATTAATAAATAATTTTATATTATAGACTTTAAAACATCTCATATTAAAATTCATTTCGACCTTTTATGTGTGTTGGACCGACCTGATAAATACTCGTTCTTGAACCTAAATAATATAACGAACTTAATTGTATTTCTTTATATGTTTTTCGCATGATTTTTAAATTAATCAGCCATAATTTTCTCAAATTATTTTTTTATAATTTATAAACACAAAATATAGATTTTAAATTATAAATAATACAAAAAACACATAAAAAATGCACATAAGATTTTTTCAAAAAATATTACTTGTTCAAGGCTAAAAGTAAAAAAGAAAAATAACAGGTTAAAGAAGAATTTTAAAGGTATTTTATTTTTGAGAAAATTTTGTAAGGTTAAAACCGAAAAATTTTCGGCACATTGTTTTGTATATCTGTGGCTTTACCTGGACAGAAGCTTAGGATATATTCAATAATCACATTCTTGATCGGAGTAAGAGGATCAGAGTTTCTATTTTGAGTGGGACCCATTTTATCTATTCATTATACAAGGAAAAATGTTTGGAAAATAATTATATTATTGAGTGAATTTAATAATTTGTTGAAGTCGCACATTGAAAAGAATTTTTTGTTGTAAATTTAAGTGGAAAGAAACTTGTTAAATTCCACATTGGAAAGAAATAATTTTGAAATCCTACATTGGAAAACTCTAGTATTTTGAGTAGTTTCAAGTTATTCATACTAAAGTCCCACATTGCTTAGAAAACAAATGTGAGTTTACTTCCATCACTATATAATGACCATCAAACTATTGTGAAAAGCACACCAAAGTTGGATGTTTTTCCCAACTTTCTCTTTTCTCTCTCTCTCTCTTATATTCTGCTTGCCAAATTTTGAGCCACTTCTCCCATTTCTTTCTGTCCCTTTCGGTTTATAGCGGTAATTATATCGTAGTCCCTTTCGGTTTTTAGAGCGGTAATTATACCGCAGTCCCTTTGGTTTTTAGAGCGGTCGTTATGCAGTAGTCCTTTTGTTTTTAGAGCGGTCATTATGTCGTAGTCCTTTTGTTTTTAGAGCGGTCGTTATGCAGTAGTTATGAGTGGTCGTAGTACTATATTGAGAATGACTTTAATCGTCATATTGAGAGTGACTTTAACCGTTATATTAAGAGTGTCTTTAAGCGTCATATTGAGGGTGTAATTCTAGAACGGTTTTCTATAGTGCAATAGAACTCGATACAGTGATCTGTGCTGTTTTATCATGGGGACTTCGTGGTTGATAGTCTGCCTTGCACAATTTAGACAGTGCCGCGAAACGTCTTTAAGAGAGCGACCTAGTCCGCGACTCAACCCAGTAATATCTTCGATGACATAAATTGTGATTTTTAAATAGTTTTTGAAACTCAAATTCCAACAATTTTAAGACGTTTTATTCTGCCATGTCAACCGAAGAGATTACTGGATTTAATTATGTTGCCTCTTCAATAAACTGTTTAAGTTTTGAAGCAAACAAAAAAGAATAAGAAAGCTGGAGAATTAACCCATCGGAATATAATGATAAGAATTATATTCTTAACGGAGTTGCTGATGATCTGTATAACTACTACACTTCCAGCAATACTAATAGAGGTATTTGAGATGCTCTGAATGAGTATGTAGTGAGCTACTATCCAGAGTATCAGATGACTGATGACAGATCCGTTGTCACACTCCCGTAAAATTCAGAAGATAACTCATGAGATCATCTATTAAGGTACGTTACTCGTGACATATTTAAATTAAGTGTTGAAATTTAATATGTCTCTTTATGTTTGATTGTTGAAATCAATAAAATGTATCTTTTTGCATACATGTTGTGTCATTTTAATTTTTGACATGCTATATTATGTGATGTGAACACATTTGATCAAGTAACTTAGATTTATTTCAAAAGTTATAATTAAATAATTTTGAAAAATGTGATTTTTTGTAGTCAAACTAAAATAATAAAGAGTTCACATAAATCTGTAGTTAGAGAATCTGAATCTTTAGATTTATTACACTTTGATATATGTGAACATGATGGGAAAGTTAACACGAAATGAAAAACAAAAATGAAATGTGACATGTTTAGAATCTTTGTAACTGAAATTGAAAATCAATTTAGTAGAACGATTAAAAGGTTTCAAGTATGATTCTAGTTTGTTTAAATCAGTTTTATAAATTGTCTAGAATTATATGTGGAACAATTACACCATAATTATTTGATGTGAATGGTAAAGTTGAAAAGAAAGAAAATATAACTCTTATTGAACTAGTTGTAGTATGCTTAATTATATTATTGCATCTCATTAGTGTACAAAAAATATATTGCTTATTTGTTATGTTTTGAATAGAGTTCTTAAATCTAAAAAAAAAACATCTCCTTATGAGATAGTGAAGAAAAGACAATCGAACTTGTCTTATTTTCAAACATGGGGTGGTCTGACTTATGTCAGAATCCCCGATCCCGAGCGAATTAAACTCGCCAGTAGAACCTATGAATGAGAATTCATTGGGTATGCAGTAAAGAACAAAACATATAGGTTTTATGACCTAAATGCAAAAGTGATCATAGAGTCAAATGATGTTGACTTCTATGAAAATAAATTCCTGTAAAATGGAGAAATAGTGGAGGCAGCGAACCAAGTTAGATTCTTGTTACAAGAAGCAATGAAAGCAACAAACAAGGTGAAACATAAACTCGAAGTAAGAGAGTCAAAGTTGCTAAAGATTATGGACCTGAATATATGGTCTATAATTTAGAAGAGGATCCTGCAAATCTTAAAGAAGCCCTGTCATCTTTGGATACAAATCTATGACAAGAAGCTATAAACGATAAAATTGATTATCTAGAGTCTAACAAGACTGATAACTCTTCATCATATGCATATTTTTCCACTGTTTTAGTCTTATTTATCTTCAATCATTAGTTAAATTAAGGATTTATTTGATATATTTGGTTTATTTTTGCTCTTCGAATTAATAAAATGTTATGCTTGTATTTTAGTGATTAAGTAGGAATTTTTCGTAATTTTACATTGCGTTTTGTTTTAAGTGCAGTGCTGAATTTTGGTGAAAAATCAACATGACATATGTGGAGTATTTCAGCCATATATGGAGTTATAGATGTCCAATTAATGTCACTCCAAGTGCTAATGAAAGCTAAGATCCATATATACAACTTTCATGAAGACACCAGGACCAAATTCAGACTCGAAAGATGAGAAAAATGCAAAATACGTCATACAACATATGATGTGCGCCTGGAGCGCGCCCTGCGCTCCTGAAGCGCATTTCCAGCCATTCAGTACTGTCAATATGCGCCCGGAGCGCAAAGACTGCGCCTGGGGCGCGTGACGCGCATCAGCAATCATAAAAACACAATTTTTTACTGTTTAGGGATCTTTTTAACTCTTGGGAACTTGGGAGACTTGTGCCCTAGCATAGAAACTCAAAGATGGCCGTTTCTAACGCCATTGGAGCAGTTTTATCAAGAATCATTCATGAATCCTTCTTGTAACTCTTCTCTAATCTCTATCTTTTGTATCTCTGCCATGAGTAACTAAACCATATTTGTTAGGGATGAGTGTAACCAGATGAAACCCTTATTTTTCTGATTTGATTTCTAGTTATATGAATGAGTTTATTGAATTATTTTTCTCATCTCTGTGCTTAATTCTTTTTATTGCTTGACCAACATTAAAATTTTCTACAATTTTTATTTTGAAACGGAAGTGGACTTTACGAATGCTTGAGATGAGAAATTCATGAATTTGTAGTCTAGGGATTGATGCAGGTCATGAAACCAATTAAATTAGTTGCAAAGCAATAATTTATAAGAGAATTTCTATACGCTAATGCTTAATTCTAATCTTAAATCTACTGGGGATACTTTGGAATTAAAGGTTCTGTCACTAAGACATTAGGGCAAGAATAATAAAGAGAATTCGGTAATAATTTAATAAAGAAATTCAATAACTAGGATCAAATTAGACACCAAGGTTGGATTCGAAGTGAAACTCATCCCTAACATTTTTCTCATTATAAAAGATCAATTTTATTACTGTTGTTAATTTCAAATATCATTTCAATCAACTTGGGAACCTTTTGTTCAATTTTAGTAATTAAATATAATTCAATAGTAAAACGCAATCCTTGAGTTCGACACTCGGTACTACCGTTTTATTATTACTTGCAACAATTCAGTACACTTGCTGAAACGCTATCAAGTTTTTGGCGCCGTTGCTGGGGATTGCCATATCAATATTGAATTTAATTTATTTACTTAATTCAAATTTTTTGCTTTGCAATAAAATTTTTGTTTTTTTTATTTTTCCTTATTTTAAAACTCTTCATTACTCACAATCTGTCTAACCTTGTATGCGAGGCCAGTCCTCAGCTGAACTTATCTTTGATCCAGAAATTGAAAAAACAGCGAAAGCACATAGAAAGACAGCTCGAGAAAGGAGACAAAGGGAAAGACATTTAGTAGTGGAAGAAGAGGTTTTGGGTGATTTTGTCATATTTACTGAAATGGCCGATCCACCACCACCAGAACGTACTCTCGGAGAGTATGGGAATCGAAATAGAAATCGTGCTCGATTACCCATTCATCACCAACCGGTTACAGTCAACAAGTTTGAAATAAGCCCTGCTGTATACCGAGAGTTGAAGGAAATTCATTTTGCCGGTAGACATAACGAAGACGCCAATAGACATCTCACAAATTTCTTTGAATTATGTGAAACAGTGAAGGTGGATGGTTTGTCTGAGGAAAGCAAGAAATTGAAACTATTTCCATTCTCATTGATAGATGATGCTAAGGAGTGGTTTCTTTCATTCCCTGCCGACAACATCACCACATGGGACGACCTTGAGGATAAGTTCTTGGAACAATATTTCCCCCCAGCCATGTTCGTTAGAAAAAGGCAAGAAATCGCCAGTTACAAACAAAAAGAGGGGGAATCTCTTCGTGACACTTACAGGAGATTCATAAACTTACTATCCGGATGTCCTAATCATGCTTATGACGACACTGCCCAAATGCAAATATTCTGTAATGGCTTGAGGCCGAGCACTAAAATTATGTTGGATGCCACAACAGGTGGGTCTTTGAATTACAAGACCGCAACAAAAGCACAAAAGATTATTGAGATCATGGCATCAAATGAACAGATGATGTTGTATGACAAAAGTGGTGGGTCAACAAGGGGTGTATTGGAGTTGAATGTTATGGATGGGTTAGCTCCAGGCAGGTTACTATCGAAGATGGAAGAGGTTATCGCCACTAAGATAAAGAAGGGAATGGCAGCTCTAAATATACAACCCCAAGTGGCCCCTGTCAAATTAGTAAAGCAAACTAGTTGTAACCTTTGTGGAGGAGCACATAAAAATGGAGTTTGTGAAGCACTGGATGACAATGAGGTAGAAGAAATAACAACAGGCAGAATAACCCCTACTCTAGTACGTACAATCCGGGTTGTAGAAATCATCCGAATTTTTCTTGGAGAGATCAACAAGGTGGATCTCAGGGTCAACAAGGAGCTTAAACAACCCAATTCCCACCTAGAAAGGCTGCTTGGGAGAGTGCTATAGAGAAACTAGTTACAAGCACAAGTTCTTTCATTGAAGAGTCAAGAGCCGTCCAGAAAAATCACTCTGCATCAATAAAGAATCTTGAGACTCAAGTGGGTCAACTTGCTCAACAAATGGCACAAAGAACGTCTGGAAATCTGCCTAGTGACACAGTTCCGAATCCAAGAAACAATGTTAATGTAGTGACCACGAGGAGTGGCAAGGTGGGTGAACAAGTACCACCTGAATCCAAACAGAGTAGAAGTACTTTGACTTCAACCCACCTGGAGGAAATGGTCACACCAATATCAGTTGAAGAGCACATCGCTATTGAAAAGGAGGAAGAACCTGTGGTACAAAAAAAGGAACCACTCCCAAAACTAGAAATTCGACTTCCATTCCCTCAAAGATTAAGGAGGGAAGAAACTGAAAAACAATTTGGTAAGTTTCTTGATGTTTTTAAAAAATTACAGATTAACATTCCTTTTGTAGAAGCACTAGAGTAGATGCCGACATATGCCAAGTTTATGAAGGAGATTCTGTCGAAAAAAAGAAAAATCGGAGGAGAAACAATTATGCTTACTGAAGAGTGTAGTGCTATACTACAAAGGAAGTTGCCACCGAAGCTCAAGGACCTTGGAAGCTTCTCAATCCCATGCGTTATTGGAAATAGAACTTTTGGGAAGGATTTGTGTGATCTTGGAGCTAGTGTGAGTCTTATGCCTCTTTCAATATACAAAAAATTGGGCATTGGAAAAGTCAAGGACACACAGCTGATGTTACAGTTTGCGGATCGCTCAATGAAACATCCCTATGGAGTGGTGGAAGATGTGTTGGTTAAAGTGGATAAGTTCATTTTTCCAGTAGATTTCGTGTTACTAGATATGGAGGAAGACAACGACATTCCTTTGATTTTGGGGAGACCGTTCTTAGCAACAGGGAGAGCTATGATTGATGTAGCAGATGACACCTTAACCTTAAAAGTAAATGAGGAAACCGTCACTTTTTACATTCTAAAAGCCAAGGAAAACTCAAAAGAAAGAGGAGGGTGCAATCGAATCGAGATCTTAGATGAGATAGTCAATGAAGAAATAAAGCATCAAGCACCCAGCTTGCCATTAGAAAGAGTTTTATGTCTACCCCAAGATGTCGTTAAAGAAAGTGAAGACCCAAAGATGAAAGAGGTTTTGGCCATGTTAGAAGCATCACCATCCTACTCCCGCCGTTTTCCTACTAGATGGGAGGAGTTGAAAGGGAATGAAGACAAGTTCGCGGAGAAAAAGACACCACTGATTGAACTCAAGCAACTGCCTCTTCATTTGAAATATGTATTCCTGGGTGAAAAAGAAAAAAATCCAACCATAATCAGTGCAAGCTTAAGTGAGTTACAAGAAGACAAGTTGTTGAGAATTATGCGGAAACATAAGGGTGCTATTGGTTGGTCCATTGATGACTTGAAGGGAATAAGTTCAACTTTTTGTATGCACAAATTCTAATGGAGGATAATCACAAACTGGTAGTACAGCCCCAAAGGAGATTGAATCCGGCAATGAAAGAAGTGATCAGGAAAGAGGTGGTAAAGCTCCTAGAAGCCGGTCTCATATACCCAATTTCATATAGCTCTTGGGTGAGTCTCGTCCAAGTTGTACCAAAAAAGTGGGGAACGACTGTCATCACAAATGAAAAGAACGAGTTAATTCCAACTCGAACGGTTATAGGCTAGAGAGTGTGTATTGATTATAGAAGATTGAACAGTGCTACGACGAAGGATCATTTCCCGCTCCCTTTCATTGATCAGATGCTTGAGCGGTTAGCCGGACATGAGTATTACTGCTTCCTAGACGGCTATTCGAAATACAATTAGATAGCTGTAGCACCTGAGGATCAAGAGAAAACTGCATTTACATGTCCGTATGGGGTATTTGCTTATCGAAGAATGTCGTTTGGACTGTGTAATGCACCGACCACATTTCAAAGGTGCATGATGTCCATATTTTCTGATATGATTGAGAAACATATCGAAGTATTTATGGATGACTTTTCTGTATATGGTTCATCCTTTGATAATTGTTTGATTAAAATATCCCTTGTATTAGAAAGGTGTGAAAAATCTAACTTGGTCCTAAATTGGGAAAAAATGTCATTTTATGGTAAGAGAGGGAATTGTGTTAGGCCACCGAATCTCCCACAAGGGGATCGAGGTAGACAAGGCCAAAGTTGAAGTTATTGAAAAACTTCCCCCTCCTACCAACGAGAAAGGCATTAGAAGTTTTTTAGGCCATGTTGGATTTTATAGAAGGTTTATAAAAGACTTTTCAAAAATTGCAAAACCACTTACAAACCTACTTGTGAAAGACACACCTTTCAATTTCAATGAGGATTGTTTGCATGCTTTTAACAATTTGAAAAACCAGCTGATAACTGCCCCCATTATCACTGCACCTGACTGGTCACTACCGTTTGAAATCATGTGTGATGCAAGTGACAGTGCTATTGGGGCAGTTCTGGGACAAAGAAAAGACAAGATGTTGCATGTAATCTACTATGCTAGTCATGTTTTAAATCAGGCACAACACAATTATGCTACAACTAAAAAAGAATTATTAGCTGTAGTCTATGCTTTTGATAAGTTTCGATCTTATTTATTAGGATCGAAAGTTATTGTTTACACTGATCATGCTGCCTTGAGGTATTTGTTTACTAAGCAGGAATCAAAATCAAGGTTGCTTAGATGGATTCTATCACTACAAGAATTTGACATTGAGATCTGGGATAAAAAGGGGTCAGAGAACACTGTGGCTAACCACCTATCTCGATTGGAGAAGGTTGAGGAGAATGAGGACATTAGACCGATTCGAGATCAATTTGCTGATGAGCACATCTTCGCCATTACCAAGGTACCTTGGTTCGTCGACTTTGCTAATTTCAAGGTAGGGATACAATCCCATCTGATTTCACTTACCAACAACGAAGGAAGTTTATCTACGATGCCAAATTCTATGTATGGGATGAACCCTTTCTGTACAAAAGAGGAGTGGATGGGTTGTTGCGAAGATGTGTGCCCGAGGAGGAACAAGAAAAGGTAATGTGGCACTGCCACGACTCTGAGTATGGGGGGCCATTTTAGTGGTGACCGAACTGCAGCAAGAGTTCTACAATCGGGGTTGTTTTGGCCTTCATTATTCAAAGATGCATTCAACTATGTGAAGAAATGCAATTGATGCCAGCGCACCGGTAACATTTCAAAACGGGATGAGATGCCGCAAAATCCTGTATTAGAAGTAGAAGTGTTTGATGTGTGGGGTATTGTTTCCATGGGTCCATTCCCATCGTCATATAAAAAAGTTTATATTTTGGTGGCAGTGGATTATGTCTCAAAATGGGTTGAAGCAATAGCTACTCCAACAAATGATTCGAAACAGGTTATCAATTTTCTCAAGAAGAACATATTCGCTCGTTTCGGTGTGCCTCGAGCTTTGATTAGTGACGAAGGTACCCATTTTCTAAACCGGAAAATGGAATATCTTCTAAAGAAATATAATGTGCGTCATAGGGTGGCAACCCCATATCATCCACAAACTAGTGGGCAAGTTGAAGTCTCCAACAGGCAGCTTAAACGAATCCTAGAAAAGACAGTAACTGCCTCACGAAAAGATTGGTCAACGAAACTTGATGATGCACTTTGGGCCTACCGAACAGCTTTTAAGACCTCCCTAGGTATGTCACCGTATCAAATTGTGTATGGTAAAGCTTGTCATTTACCTCTCGAACTTGAGCATCAAGCATTTTGGGCGACGAAGTACTTGAACTTTGACTTGGGCAAGGCAGGCGAGTCGAGAATTCTTCAACTTCACGAGTTAGAGGAATTCCAGAATTTTGCTTATGAGAATGCCAAGATATAGCAAGAAATGGCATGACAAAAAAATCAAGATTGAAGTTGTTTCCCGGAAAACTAAAGTCAAGATGGTCGTGCCCTTTCAAGGTAATCAAGGTATTTCCACACGGTGCCGTAGAGTTGAAAGATATACACTCTGATCGGAACTTCAAGGTCAATGGGCAAAGACTCAAATCGTATTTCGGGGAAGAGTCAAAACTTTCGATGGAGTCCATCCAGCTAGTCACCATTTGAAGAGTGAATTGTCAAGCTCAAGACACTAAACAAGCGCTTATTGGGAGGCAACCCAACTTCATATCCTTTTCATTTTAGTTTGATTTCACTCCATTTACTTTCAATTTTAGTTTTAATTACTAATTTTATTAATTCTTGATGTTTAGTGTAAGCAAGGAATCATAAAAATGTGTTGGGGAAGTGGTTTTTCAGTTGAGAGAAGTCTAACGCGCACCTAGAGCGCAAACCATGCGCTTGAAGCGCATTTGTCAGCGTTGGTTCTATCAACGCGTGCCTGGAGCGCGCCTGGAGCGCATTTCGCAAATGAATCCCTCTGTTAACGCGCGCCTGAAGCACGCCCCATGCGCTTGAAGCGCAATTCTCAGAAACTGGCACTAACTTAAGAGCGCCTGAAGCGCGCCCCATGCGCTTGAAGCGCACTATTGGGCTTTAAAACCCCATCCTCTCACATAAACTTTCCCTTTTTCACAATCACCATTATCATCGAAGGTCAGGCTCCCTCTCTTCACACAATCTCGAAATTTTTTCTCATCCTCAAGTAAGTTTCCCCCAACTTCTAATATCAACTCATTCTTGTGTATTAATGCATGTGGGTTTTTCTTCTTTTAAATTCGAATCTGTGCTAATATTCAACATTCTGCATACACGCATGTTGGTTTTCTGAGATCGAATGGGGTTAATGTTTGCAAGATTGGGGATTGTTCATACATTGTTATGCTTGCATTCCAACTGTTTGATAAAATGTCACAACCATTATGATGCTTGCATTCCAACTGTTTGATAAAATGTCACAACCTTTATTATGTTTGCATTCCAACTGTTTGATAAAATGTCACAACCATTATGATGCTTGCATTCCAATAGTTTGATAAAATGTCACAACCATTATTATGCTTGCATTCCAACTATTTGTTAAAATGACACACCCAATGTAAATGCACTATTATCACTTAAAATTTTGGTGGACAAACTCATGGCCATGTATGATGTTATTTTTCCAAGGTGGACCATGCCTAAATTAATTAGCTCTAACTTGGAATATTCTGAACCTTGGGGGTGATTACTTGTTTTTCAGGACCTAATGGCAACCCAACAAAAAGCAAAACGAACTAAGGTTGCAACTACATCTTCCGCCCAACAGCACGATGCATTCTTATTCAAGACCAGGGCAACACAGGAATACCATGCCAAACTTCCAGTAACCCACAAGTTTGTTAGTGAATTTTTTTTTCCAGTTGGAAGACGATGAATTTGTTGACATTCAAGCAATGATTGCTTCTAGAGGATGGGAGACACTGACCACATTCGTCACCACAACGAGCAAATCATTAGCTGTGGAATTCTACTCTAATGCCTCCGATCTAAAGTCTGACCAACCATTCCCACTTGACCAATTTGTGAGTTATGTGAGGGGAAAAAGGGTACCCTTCACACCTCAAGTCATCAATGAAATTTTTGGCCTGCCGAACTATAATGATTGCCGTTTTCTAGCCATGGAGAACCACCTTATAAAAGTAAGCAGTTAGGAAATCCTACGCACTTTATGCAGACCAGGCACAGATTGGGTACGAAATAGAGATGGCTCAGTTCGGAAATTACGCTCAGTGGATCTCACCCCAACTGCCAAAGCATGGAGTACTTTTGTCCATCATACACTAATGCCATGTTCGAATGTGTCCGATATAACATTTCAAAGAGCATGTCTACTACTTGCTATTTTAAAAGGTGACAGAATTAATATGGGCATGTTACTAGCCAACGATATTCGGAGCACGGCCATTCTTGATCCCCCGACAGGCTACTTCCATCACGCCTCTCTGATAAGCAAATTATGTTAGCTTGTGAGAGTGTTACCAAAACAAGGCAAAGAAATGGTGAAACCTGCTACTCCAATCACTGCCAGATGGATAGCAAAACACTCTATGATTCCAGCAGACTATCCTGTTGCCCCACCAGCAGCGATGCCGGCAGAGGAAGATACTGAACCACAGGAATCACAACACCACCCTCCACATCCATCCCAGCTCTCTAACGAAGACATAATCAGTAGACTGGATACTATGATGGAACGAGTGATGATTGATCAGCGAGATAGACACGCCAGATTAGAATTGGGGATGACCAATCCCTATCGAGCATTCACTTCTTCTCAATAGACACCAGGAGACATGTTTTATGCTGATCTATTTGCACCTCACCAATATACTGGCGACCATAGCGGAACAGGAGCAGATGATCTAAATGAGGATCCTTGAATTGCTAAACTAAGAGAAGTTTTCTTTCTTTTGTTTTGAATATTTTCTTTTCTTGTTTTTCTTTGTTTTAGTCTAGTCTATTTGCTTTTCTTTACTTCTTCTTGTTTTCTTTGTTTGATGATGAAAAGTTGTAATATCTTGCACTTGATCTTAAAGTTTCTGTTTGGGATTTCGAAAGTTAAACTTTATTTCTTAGATTATGTTATTGCTCAAGTCGACAAGCCTTCCTAATGCATACATGCTTGATTACTAAATGGTTGCAGAAGGCTAATATGCCATCAAGTTTTTCAAAAATACAATTTTAACTTTTCAAAGGCATGTTTAGCATTATGTTGATTGTTCATACTCTCTCTTATTATCCTAGCTGTGAGCTTTTGAGCTTAAACACTTAAATTATTTGTTGTGTGATTACCCAGACATGTGTTATCCCTTCAGAACTTGCACTAATTCTGACTTGTATCACTTGTAATTTATGCATACATTGAGACAATTTTATTTGGTCGTTTGAGCCTTTCTAACTACCCTATGAAAATGTTATCCTTTGCTAACCCCTTTGAGCCTTGCCTCTTTATTTCGGTTACTAGCCACATTACAAAAAAAAAAAAAACCCTACTTCAATTACATCACCTTACTTGGAGTTAGGTAGAAAATTTTTGTCATGTCTTGATCAAATTCTAAGTTTGGGGTTGCTCATGGGATAGCAACCTTTTAAGTTTGGGGTGGTGATTCTCACAAAAAAAAATAAATAAATAAAGAAGAAGAAAAGAAGAAAAAAAAAAAGATAAATAATATCTTCTTGGTTCTTTTGTCAATGTTTGAGAATCTCCAAAATGAAAAAGTGAAGAAAAAAAAATGGTAGAATAATTTGGAAATATACGCCTAACTCCAAGTAGTAAAGCCTACTATCCCAAAATGTCCTACCCTTACATAAGCCCCATTACAACCCGAAAGTCCTCCAAAAATGTATGTGTTTGCTGCATTGTGATTGCTAACTAGAATTTTTTCAAGCCTATGGTAGCGTGATGCATGTTCTAGGATTTGAGTGATAAATTCATAACCCTTTCTAAACACTTGAGAGAAATTTTGGTGAGATTGTGTGAAGAGAGAGTTGAATTTGATAAATGAATGCCAATGTGTACAAATCTTTTTTTTTTTTTAAGCAACCTTAGAGCATGATGGATGTTTGCAGTAGCTGAAACTGAGAATTGAGTTTGATTTGATTTGAGAAATTGAGTTTAAGGTTATTTTTAACTACACCAAATATGAAATTAATTGTTGCTTGGGGACAAGCAATAGATTAAGTTTGGGATTGTGATAACTCTTCATCATATGCATATTTTTCCACTGTTTTAGTCTTATTTATCTTCAATTATTAGTTAAATTAAGGATTTATTTGATATATTTGGTTTATTTTTGCTCTTAGAATTAATAAAATGTTATGCTTGTATTTCAGTGATTAAGTAGGAATTTTTCGTAATTTTACATTGCGTTTTGTTTTAAGTGCATTGCTGAATTTTGGTGAAAAATCAACATGACATAGGTGGCGTATTTCAGCCATATCTGGAGTTCTAGATGTCCAATTAATGTCACTCAAACTTCTAATGAAATCTAAGATCCATATCTACAACTTTCATGAAGACACCGGAACCAAATTCAGACCCGAAAGATGAGACAAATGCAAAATACGTCAGACAACATATGTTGTGCTCCTGGAGCGCGACCTGCGCGCCTGAAGCGCATTTCCAGCCATTCAGTATAGTCAATACGCATCCGGAGCGCAAAGACTGCGCCTGGGGCGCGTGACGCGCATCAGCAATCATAAAAACGCAATTTTTTTACTGTTTAGGGATCTTTTTGACTCTTGGGAACTTGGGAGACTTGTGCCCTAGCATAGAAACTCAAAGACGGCCGTTTCTAACGCCATTGGAGCAATTTTATCAAGAATCATTCATGAATCCTTCTTGTAACTCTTCTCTAATCTCTATCTTTTGTATTTCTGCCATGAGTAACTAAACCCTGTTTGTTAGGGATGAGTGTAACCAGATGAAACCCTTATTTTTCTGATTTGATTTCTAGTTATATGAATGAGTTTATTGAATTATTTTTCGCATCTTTGTGCTTAATGCTTTTTATTGCTTGACCAACATTAAAATGTTCTACGATTTGTATTTTGAAACAGAAGTGGACTTTACGAATGCTTGAGATGAGAAATTCATGAATTTGTAGTCTAGGGATATATGCAGGTCATGAAACCAATTAAATTAGTTGCAAATCAATAATTTATAAGAGAATTTCTATTCGCTAATGCTTAATTCTAATCTTAAATCTACTAAGGAATTAGGGGTTACTTTGGAATAAAAGGTTTTGTCACTAATACATTAGGGCAAGAATAATAAAAAGAATTCGGTAATAATTCAATAAAGGAATTCAGTAACTAGGATCAAATTAGACACCAAGGTTAGATTCGAAGTGAAACTCATCCCTAACATTTTTCTCATTATAAAAGATCAATTTTATTACTGTTGTTAATTTCAAATATCATTTCAATCAACTTGGGAACCTTTTGTTCAATTTTAGTAATTAAATATAATTCAATAGTAAAACGCAATCCTTGAGTTCGACACTCGGTACTACCGTTTTATTATTACTTGCAACGATTCAATACACTTGCTGAAATGCTATCAAAGACCTGACAATTAGTAGACTTGTCTCCTGGTTGCAAACTAATAAGTTGTAAATGAATTTTGAAAAAGAAACTAAAACCCGATGGATGTATTGATAAGTACAAGGCACACTTTGTAGCCAAGGGTTTTAGACAAAGAGAAAATATAGATTTCTTCGACACTTTCTTACCAGTCACTAGACTAACATCCATTAGGGTGCTTATATCACTTGTGATTATTCATAACCTGGTGATACACCAGATGGATGTTAAAACAACTTTTTTTTTAAATGGTGACCTAGAAAAGGCATGAAAAGTTTGATAACTTGATTAAATTGAATGAGTTTAAAGTGAATGAAAGTGACAAATGTATTTACTACAAATTTGAAAATGGCATTTGCATTATCATATGTCTCTATGTAGACGACATACTCATATTTGATTCAAACTTTCATGCTATAACTTTTTGAAATCATTGTTGTGTAACAACTTTTATATGAAAGACCTCGGAAAAGCAAATGTAATCCTGGGAATCAAGATTACTAGGTCAGAAAAGGGAATTTCTTTGGATCAATCTCAATATGTTGAAAATATCCTAAAGAAATATAAATACTTTGACTGTAAACTTGCTTGCACACCATACGATCCAAGTGTGAAATTTTTCAAGAACACTGGCGAAGGTGTTAGATAAACTGAATATGTGAGCATCATTGGCAGCCTCAGGTATGCCATTGATTGTATTAGATCCGACATTGCCTATGTCGTGGGATTGTTGTGCAGGTTTATCAGTAGACCTAGTGTGGAGCATTGGCATGCTATAGAAAGGGTCATGAGATACCTTAAAAGGACCATGAGTCTTGGATTACATTATCAAAGATTTCCTATAGTCCTTGAAGGATATAATGTTGCTGATTGGAACGTCTTATTAGATTACTCCAAAGCAATCGAAGACTATATTTTAATATAGTGAGTGGTGTTGTATCTTGGAAATCGAAGAACAGACGATATTGGCTCAATCCATTATGGAGTCTGAAATTATAGCACTAGCTACTACTAGTGAAGAAGCAAGTTGGTTGAGATGCTTGCTAGTTTAGATTTCTATATGGGAAAAACCTATGACAGATGTGTTGATCCACTGCGATAGTACCGCGGCTATTGCGAAGATTGAGAATCGTTATTACAACGATAAGAGACGACAAATTTTTCGTAAGCACAATATTGTTAGAAAGTTATTTACTAAATGAGTTGTTATAGTGGATCATGTATGCACTGATGAGAATTTGACAAATCTTTTGACGAAAAGGATTTAGCTACAGAGAAAGTCATAAATACATCCAAAAGGATGAGACTAATGCCTATAGAGTCATTCATGATGGTAACCCGACCTAAAAGACTGGAGATCCCAAGAATTAGGTTCAATGGGTAATAACAAGTCGTGGAATGATATGAGATGAACATGCTATTATAAATTAGAGAAGCATGATTCCTGAAGCGATGATAGGATGAGGTAATAGAAATTCTTAATGAGATCTATACTCTACGTGGAGGGAGTGCCTAGCTACAAGAGTACTCTTGATAGACTCACCTATGTGAATGTGGAAGTGGGGCCGCTTCCTATGGAATTTCGAAGCAGAATTCCTAGAGCGTTCACTATACTGGGATACACGTGCAGGGCCATTAATGCACGGGCTTTTGAGAATACACCCTATGAAAAGGTTATGTGTGGGTTTGATGTCAGAGATAGAGTTCAAGACTACGAGTCACTCTTGTTGAATCTGAATCTTACTTACTATGCAAAGGTTCAAGTCAAGAGACACCTTTGTTTATGCACGATCTTATACAAGCGTTTGACGCTATTTTAGAAACATTTTTTTTAAATTCAAGTGGGGGTTTGTTGGAAAATAATTATGTTATTGTGTGAATTTAATAATTTGTTGAAGTCCCACATTGGAAAGAAATTTTTGTTGTAAATTTAAGTGGAAAGAAACTTTTAAGTCCCACATTGGAAAGAAATAATTTTGAAATCCTACATTGGAAAACTCTAGTATTTTGAGTAGTTTCAAATTATCCATACTAAAGTCCCACATTGCTTAGAAAACAAATGTGATTTTACTTCCATCACTATATAATGAGCATCAAACTATTGTGAAAAGCACACCAAAGTTGGATGTTTTTCCCAACTTTCTCTTTTCTCTCTCTTATATTCTGCTCGCCAAATTTCGAGCCACTTCTCCCATTTCTTTCTGTCCCTTTTGGTTTATAGCGGTAATTATACCGCAGTCCCTTTGGTTTTTAGAGCGGTCGTTATGCCATAGTCCTTTTGTTTTTAGAGCGGTCGTTATGTCGTAGTCCTTTTGTTTTTAGAGCGGTCGTTATGCCATAGTTATGAGTGATCGTAGTACTATATTGCTAATGACTTTAATCATCATATTGAAAGTGACTTTAACCGTCATATTAAGAGTGGCTTTAAGCGCCATATTGAGGGTGTAATTCTAGAACGATTTTCTATAGTGCAGTAGAACTCGATACAGTGATTTGGGCTATTTTATCTTGGGGACTTCGTGGTTGATAGTCTACCTTGCACAATTTGGGCAGTGTCGCGAAACGTCTTAAAGAGAGCGACCTAGTCCGCGACTCAACCCAGTAATATCTTCGGTGGCATAAATTTTGATTTTTAAATAGTTTTTAAAATTCAAATTCCAAAAAAAAAAAAAATCAACAAAGGATAAGTCCAAAAGATAATAGTAGCACACCAACATTATATAAAATATAATAAGGCTAGCTAAGAACATTACAAATTGGAGATTTTGATTGTTATCTATCCATTTTGATTGTGATCTATAGTTTTATTCTATACAAAAATAAAATAAAACAATTAAGCAACAATTAATGGGTTCTCTTATGGTAGGATGGGGGATCTTCCTCCATTGATCCTAAATCAGGTATCATAATAAATATGTGTTTTGTACTAATTATTTCATTTCATAAAGTATTTTTCAAAAAATTATAGAGCCTTGAATGTTGTAGGGTAATTAAACCTTATAATTAGAAACTACTATTTATTTCTGATGAGGAAAAAATTTGTCAATATTAATTTCAACCACACTTAAAAGGAACCGCTCACTTACAAAAGATGAAATTGATGCTTATTGAAAATCAAAGAAGAAGATAGAGGAAGAACACCTTAGAGCCATTTCCAATCTGTCAGAGACGATCCAGATTTCAAATATTGAAAAATCCTTTTATTTTGCATTTGGTGATAGTCACTAAAATAATTATTTACTTAAATAAGAGACAAAAAAATTATTATCATAAATTAAAGTTTGAATTTTAACTGAAATAATCTTTAGTCAGACTTTAATTACATTTCAATTAAATTTCAAATTATCAAGGCTATTTTTTTCTTAATATTCATTAATTTTTTTTAGTAGTGAGATGACCATTTAATAGTAGAAAAACGAACACAAATTTGAAATTAATGTTTATGATGCAACCGAACAGGATAGCAAATACAATGATCCTGAAAAGAAGCTTGAGAAGTCAATGACCATGCCTGTGGCCCATGTAAAGGACTCCTTTAATATGAACTTACTTGACACAAGTTTGGAGCAACTTATCAAGAAAAATGGCTGGTAAATTAATCTACTCTTCCAATTATATTATATAGTTGTACTTGTATAATTGTTTCACTAGTTTAATTTTTTGCACTTGTATTGTTATTTTTTCCAGAGAAAGTAGTCCCATATGTAATGGAACATATATATTAATTTAATTATTAAATTTGGTATATGGTTGGTCTAATTTGAGTGCATGCAGGTGGACAAAGAGTAGCTGAGCATTTTTGAATGAGCCTCCAATGATTGAAGCTGCACCCAACAAGTATGCAGCACAGTTTCACGTTGCTAACTTGGGATCATTAAAATTGAACCCCGGAGATGAAATTATTATTGCTTGATGGGATGGGAGCATAAACCTAATTAAACACTAAACCCTATAACTGTATATAGTGTTTATATTTTTGTTATTCGATCAGTATCTATGTTAACATCGATGTAAATCTATATGTTTAGTGTTGAACCAATAGCTGTGTTCATTTTTGGAGTCTTGTGTTGCTATGTAACTGTAAGAAGCTTATTGTATGCAAATCAACGTGTGTTCCTGGTTTGTTTGAAGAGTGTAATGAAAATATTGAAATAGTGTGTTCATTTGATTGAGCTTTTTTAGTCATTGCCTAACTGAAAGTGTGCAATCGTCGGTATGAATGCACGCAACCAGTGACTACAAATCCAAATTCAATGCAATGGTGAGCTTAGGGACATCAAAACTTCAACTTGTCACGACCCAAAATTTAAATGTCGTGACCGACGCACAAGCTATACTCCTAGCCTGGCAAGCCTATCAATTAACTATCATTTCAAAAAATATATATGTACTTTTTACTCGAAATTTCGACAGAGTATCCTCTGTAAATTGAACATTTCTAAATTTATGAAATCCCTGTCAAATTCTCAATTCAGTCACAATTCAAATAACATAATGAAATTTCTTAATACACTTCCCAAAAACTAAACAGACTGTCTAAACTCCAAAATAGCTGCAATTTATATAGACTCAACAACTGTTACAAAAATGGTCATCGATCAAAGAGGCCTACCAAAAGAAATATTGAGACTTGAATCAATAACAAATTCTACTCAGCTGTCTGCGAATCTGAAAAAAATAAGCAACATAAAGGGGTAAGTCACAAAGACTTAGTGAGGAGACAACAACCACCATCAATTAGAAGGGAAACACAAAAGGCACGAATAACTGTTTAATCGCTTGACAAAAATATTAAAAATCCAGTGAATAACGAAACGAAATCCAAATGAACAACCTTAAAATCATCATAAAAATCAAACAAGTAACAATACAAATTTTTAGAACCAAGAGGCGACTTTATCTCATTGATAGCCCTTTCCTCCTAAGGGTGGCCTTTCCCTTAGGGGCGGCTCCATCTAACGGATGACCCTCTCCTCTCAATTTCCGCAACGCATCATCACGTATCAATTAGGAAGCTTACATCTCATTGATAGCCCTTTCCTCCTACGGTCAATATTTCTCATAGGGGCGGCTCCATCTAACGGGTAACTCTCCCTAATCACAACGAGGTAACTAGGTGCACCTAACGCAGTTAATGATTTAATAATTATAACAACGATTTCCCAAAACACGCGTTTAAAATTATTTCATCGAAATTCATAAAAAATATATTCAATCACATAACAAATCAATATTTAAATACTTTAACTCATACGTAAATCCAACAAATAACATATTATATAACAAAAATCATTAAATTAAATAATTGACGAAATCGAGATAAAATTCAAAGGTTGTATTTCCCAAAATTTTCAATAAATACTTTAATATAGAAAATAAGTAAAACAATAATAATAGCAGTATAAAAATATATGACGATGATCGTCGTCAACTCACAGCTATGGAGAATCGTCTAAGTTTGCTCTTCAACAACTCTCAGAGTAACCGGCAGGGTCTCAGTTAACAAATCTGAGTATCAAAAATATTTCCAAGACATTAGAAAAAATATTCTAAAGTTTAGCTAGCTCTAGGAAACCCTAAAAATCATTTAAATATACCCTAAGCACAAAATAAGATTTTTAAACAAAATTACATTTTTCTATGAATTCATATAGGATTAGAGTTGGACATTTACCTCAATGAGTCTCAATCAACAGCTCTCAAGAGATGGGTACCCTTTTTCCTTCCTTAGAAAATAAACCCTAACCCAAAAATCCCAACCAAAAGAATTTGTAAGAGTTTGGGAAATTATGTCTGTGGAAATGTTAAATCCCTTTTAAGGATTTAGGGTTTGAGTAATAGAGTGAGAAGGAGTAAAGAGAAGGGAAGGAAAAGAAAGAAAAGCAACAAAAATGGGGGAGGGGGAGTGCTTGCCGAGAGGGAGAGAGGGAGAGAAGAATTTGGAGAAAATGAAGGAGTGAGTTGGAAAGAGAGTGAGAGTGAGAGTGGGTGGGGTTGAGTTGGTTTTTATTTATTATTATTAATTATTATTATTATATTTAAAAAAATTTACGGGACATGTCAATCTCCTCCCCTTATAAAAATTCGTCCTCGAATTTATTTAATAAATACCACTAACCTTGAGTTTCAACATAAGTGTGGGTACTTTGCACGGATGACTTCTTCGCGTTTCCAAGTTGTTTCTTCACCGGATGGACCACGCAAAAGGACTTTTACTGAAACGATATCCTTTGAGTGTAAACGTCTCACTTGGTTATCTTATATAGCTACTGGATGTTCAACATACGCTAGACTCTCATCTAACTGTACGTCTTCATGATTAATCACGTGAGATGGGTCACGAAGATACTTCCGAAGCATCGAAATATGAAGAAAAAAAACTGGATGAACTCCCGAGAGATTCGATGGAAGTGCTAAGTGATACGCTACTGGTCCAACCCTTTCCAAAATTTCAAATGGTCCAATGAATCTTGGACTTAGTTTCCCCTTTTTACCAAATCGCAAAACTCATTTCATTTGTGAGATTCGTAGGAATACATGTTCTCCCACTGAAAACTCTAAGGGACGACGTCTCTTATCATAATAAGATTTTTGCCTACTTTGAGCTTCTTTGATATCATCAACTATGGTTGGACTAATTTGTACGTGGGCTGAAAATAACCTCGAATGGCCAAGTTCAAATTGAATTCCACTTTCAACAACATCTTGAAACTCTTTAACTATTGGTCTTTTTACCTTTGCTATATGAGCAAGGCTGCCCATGGATTTCCTACTCAAAGCATCTGCAACAACATTTGCCTTTCCTGGGTGGTATAAGATTGTGCAATCATAATCTTTCAAGAGTTCCATCCACCTTCTTTGTCTTAAATTTAAGTCTTGCTGCTGAAAGATATACTTAAGACTTTTATGGTCGGTATAAATCTCACAAGTTTCACCATATAGATAGTGTCTCCAAATCTTAAGAGCAAAATAACTGCAGCCATTTCCAAATCATGTGTGGGATAGTTCACTTCATGCCTCTTGAGTTTTCTAGATGCATAGGCAATAACCTTTCCTTGTTGCATAAGTACACAACCGAGACCAACTCTAGAAGCATCACAATAAACTGCATAACTTTCACCACCTATAGGTAATGCCAAAATAGGTGCTGACGTCAAGTACGCCTTCAATTTTGGAAAGCTTTCCTCACAAGCATCAGTCCATCGGAACTCAACTTTCTTTTGCGTCAACCTAGTCAACAAAGATGCAATCTTTGAGAAATCCTTCACAAAACGTCGATAATAACCGGCTAAACCAAGAAAACTCCGAATCTCCTTCACTGTGGTAGGTTTGGGCCAATTCTGGACTGCTTCCACCTTACTTGGCTCTACACTTATTCCATTTTTAGACACAACATGTCCTAAAAATGTCACACTATCCAGCCAAAATTGACATTTTGAGAATTTGGCATATAATTGTTTATCTCTCAAGGTTTGCAAAACCAACCTTAAATGTCACTCGTGTTCTTCTTTACTCTTGGAATAAACAAGGATATCATCAATAAACACAATCACGAATTGATCCAAGAATGGTTTAAAAACGCGATTCATCAAATCCATAAAAGCTGATGGGGCATTAGTAAGCCCAAAAGACATAACCAGAAATTCATAATGCCCATAACGCGTGCGGAAAGTTGTCTTCGTTATGTCATCCCTCTTAATCTTCAATTGGTGATACCCCGACCGCAAATCAATCTTAGAAAAACATTGAGCTCCTTGAAGTTGGTCAAACAACTCATCAATGTGGGGTAACGGATATTTATTCTTCACAGTTACTTTATTCAACTGTCGGTAGTCTACACATAGCCGCATGGATCTTTCTTTCTTCTTTACAAATAAGATTGGTGCTCCCCACGGAGAAGAACTTGGACGAATAAAACCCTTATCAAGAAGATCTTGAAGTTGTTCTCTTAACTCTTTAAGTTCTGCTGGTGCCATACGATAAGAAGGTATAGATATAGGATGAGTGTTAGGAACTAAGTCGATAGAGAATTCAATCTCCCTATCAGGTGGTAACCCAGGAAGTTCTTCAGGAAAAACATATGAAAATTCACATGCTATTGGATTTTTTTCCAATTTCTCTTCAGCCACTTGTGTATCCCTTACCACGGCTAAGTACGCTTGACAACCTCTTCTCATTAACTTGCTAGCAGTCAAGGTTGAGATTTGGTTATGTGGTACCCCACAATGTGCTCCTTGAAACGAGAAGACTGAATGTCCTGGTATCTCAAATGTCACCACTTTGTTATGACAATCCAAAGTGGCATGATGCAAAGCCAACCAATCCATACCCAAAATCACATCAAAATCTACCAAGTCAATAACTATCAAATCTACCGGCAACACCTTGCCATCAATAGTTATATCACAAGAACGATACACCAACTTAGCAAGCAAATTTCCTCCAACAGGTGTAGCTACAACTAAAGGCTCTTCTAAAGAAGATGAACATTTACCAGGTCGAGTAGCAAACCACGCAGATACAAAAGAATGTGTAGCTCCAGGATCAAACAAAACATGAGCATCTCTAGAACACATAAAAAGTATACCTGTAACTACTGCATTGGATGTCTGAGCATCCTGACATGTCAAAGCAAACACTCGAGCCTGACCTCTTCCTGTTGGTACCTAACCTCTACCACCAAATCCTCTACCTCTCTGCTGAAATGTTCCTGAACCTCTAACATAAGAATTTCCACTTTGACGCACAGATGCAGAATGAGTCTGAGGAGATGCCAAAGCTGTTGGTGTTGATGCATAACTAGAGGATGGATGTGTAGTGTCTACAGGACAATCCCTCCTAATGTGACCTATTTGGCCACATTGGTAGCACACCTTAGCATTACCATCTCTAGAACAATTCCCGAAGTGAAACCTACCACAAGTAGAACATCGTGTAGCTAAAACACCAGAATGTCTCTGAGGGAAAGTGGATTGTGATGCTGCTCCAGAATCTGATCTACGAATCTGTACTGTCCCAAAAGACTGCCCACTATGACCACCCCTTTGAGACATGAGTCTTTGTTGCTTCTTATGTGAATCTTGTCTATTGCCTCCTTTTTCCTTTTGTCGTTGCTCAATTAAAAGGGTCAAACTCAAAACCTCAGCAAAAGTAGAACAATTAGATCCAACCACCAATCTAAATAAGTAATCCTTCAATCCTCTGACGAACCTCTTAACACGCATCTCCTCAGTGATAGGATAAGGAGCATGTCTAGAGAGCTGTGTAAAACGAGCGCTATACTCTGAAACTGTCATACCCTTTGTTTGCTCCAAACGCTCGAACTCATGAGCTAATCCATCTCTAACACTCTCCGAAAGAAAACGAGCCATGAACAACTGAGATTTATAAAATATTATTTCAATATTAATATTATAAAATTTAATGTATAATACACTAAAAATTAATATTATAAAATAACTTTCATTGATTGTTTGAAATTTATAAAATAGTAATAAAAATATATCAAATTAAACAAATAAGCATCATTAAAAAAACAATTCAAACTAATAAGTAATAATTTAATAATATATAATGTTAATAAATAAATAAGTGTTAAAATGTATATATTCAGTTTAATTCGGTTGTTAAAATTGAATTCGAAATCCAATGAGAGTGGTTTTCACACACACAAAATCTAAATACATTCAATAATAATCAATTTTATGTAATTTTTGAATTATTTTGGATCAATTTGCAATTTTTATTTGAATTGGTTTGAATTCCAACACCCTAATTTGAAATTATTGACTTTGATATATTCGAAAAACTCGATTAAAAAGAAAATCACACTCAAATCAATAATAGTTTTGTTCTCTCATTCCCTTTTTGCACCGTGAATGACCAAGACGCACCTCACTAATGAATCATCTCAATTCTTATAAACAGTGCTAACACTACAATTCATGCAAACATAGAAACAATGTACCAAAGGCTACCCAAATTTCCATATCAAGAAGTATTTGTAGCGCATTAGACTCAACCCTTACCCAACATTTTTTCCCTTGAATTTCATTAAATTGTATCTTAGAGAATATTGTAAATTGTGCGTTCAAGAACATCAAATACAACTACTAAAACATTCACAATGATAAGCCATGGATGAATTGCAGAAACAAACAAGATTAAGCAAAGAAAATCCATCAAAGAGATATCCTCCCCCATGACACACTCAACATGAAACCTATTCATATTTAAAGACCAATTTTTAACATCTCAATTACTGGATCTTAAATTATTAAATGTCCATCGGAGAACCACCTTGGTTTTCTACTCCACCTTGGTTTTCAGCACCACCTTGATCTGCACCAGCACCCTGATCTGCGGCAGCATCCTGTTCAGTTTCTGGCTGAGGTTCTTCAACAGTTGCAGGTTCATCCTCCTTCACAATCTCAAAAGTATCTATTAACTGTTGAACAGTCTCCTGATCCAAAATGTGGAATGGCTCACCAACTCCAACAACAGCAATGGTGCATACAGAGCTCCTAAGCTTTTCCCCCTGCAAGGACTCTCTAGTCGCAATGAGTGCATCTTTGATCAGATCTTCCCGGGAGGAGGCCGTGAAGTTGTCAAACCTGCGTTCCAAATATGTCTTTGCAGCTTGTGAACAAGAACCAATGGCAAAAGCCTGATATTCAAAATAGTTTCCACTTGGACAGTTGTAATAGAGATGAGCTCCCGATTCATCTAATCCAGCTACCAGAAGACAAACCCCATAAGGACGCTTCCATGATCGCTGAGTGCAAACCTGCCACTCAAAATTGCATCACAAATACTGATGAAAGTAAATTAAACAAATTAGCTACACAGAAAGTAACTACATCAAGATACGGTAGAAAGAGAAGGGTACTTCTAAAAGTGTTGTGTGCCATATGTTATGTGTCTATCAACTGAAAGATCTATAAACCCAGTAAGAAGATCCACGTGTCAAATAAAGATTTCTTATTTCTTTGATTAGCTTAAATCACAAGATAGCTTGAACCTGATTCAACAAGGTCTTTTACAGGAAAGTTATATTGAACCAATAGAACAATAATTTTTGTTCCACTTCACAACATCAAACAGCCATCTCAGCATAGATTTGCATGACATAATATTAATAACTAAGACATTGAGACTTGAGAAGTTTTAAACATAAATATCAGTATCCTTCAGCATTTCTCTCAGTAAACCTAGGTGGTGCCATGTGCTATTGAAATTTAAAAAGAAATCGAACCCAACGCCACTCCCACAACAGTATATACAAAGCACATTTATTTAATATCTATAGCTCAATACAATCAGTATATACAAAAGTGTACAAGAGTAGATGTTGTTTCATATAATGTTCTTATCAACGGACTTTGCCAAAATCAACAGATGCATCTTGCAAATGGATATGCATGTGAAATGCTTAAGAAAGGTTTACTTCCTGATGTTTTTACTTACAATATTCTTATTGGTGCACTTTGCAAAGAGGGAAAAATTAGTGAAGCTTACTATATTCTTGGAGTTATGTCTAAAATGGGAATTATGCCTGATCAAATTTCATACAAGATTATGATTCAAGGCCTATGTTTGAATGGAGATGTTGCGAGAGCAAAAGACTTGCTTTTCTCGATGTTGAATAATTTAATGGTTCCCAAGGCTATAGTATGGAACCTAATAATTGACTTTTATGGAAGAAGTGAAGATCTTAGAAATGCTTTTCTTAGAAGAGAACTAATGTTGGCTTTTGGTGTTCTCCCCAATGTATTTATTTATAATGCTTTAATTCTTGCACAATTGAAGAGTGGAGATATCTACGATGCTTGCTCTTTGAAGGAAGAGATGCGTGCAAAAGGTCTTTGTCCCGATGTGGTTACTTATAATTTGTTGATAGGTGGTGCTTGTAATTTAGGAGATCTCAATTTAGCGCATCAACTACACAATGAGATGGTGCAAAGGGGGTGTGTACCAGATTTAATAACTTATACTGCATTTATTAGGGGGTTGTGTATTAGATGCAACGTTAAAGATGCAGAAGAGCTTTATGCTAGAATACAGAAATCTGGATTATCGAATGACCATGTTCCAGTTCAGATTCTTTTTAACATGTACTGCAAATTGGGGGAACCAATCAGGGAGTTTAACTTTTACCAAGACTGACCGGCAAGTAAACAGGATAGTAATTGTGCCTGAAGCCCTTATTATGCTCACGACTTTAGATATCATCAGAGTTTCATCTTCTGGGAAAGAAAGTCATGTTTCCCTAAAGTCAATATAGTTCTAAAATTCAGACTTTTCATTCAAATGTTGGTCATTCCCAAGCTGCAGCACATATGACTGGTGAACTCTCCAGGTTTGTGTTTACAATTATCTACATGTGTGTATTATACTTTGTACTTCTAAATTTATTAGTGGTTTGATTCTGGATAAATTTCATTTGGAAGGAGGAACAACTTTTTAATTGATTTTATAGAAGGATTCATCTTTTCTGATCTTCCTTCCTCTGTCAATGTGTCTTTAATGGCTTTCAAATTTCTTTATGCCAAGTATGTAATTTGTACTTCTGTTACTTGATATATATATTTCCGGTTTATGTTAATGAACCAAGTTGTTTCCAGAGCTTTTCTGAATTCAGGACAATAATGTTTTAATTATTTGGCCACTTTAGCATGAGAAGTAAATAACTTGGGATCGTATGTACAATTTGAGCAATCCATTCTCATAGTATTTTTAATGACTTCGGATTACTGTTGTTCTTTTGGTGTGTAGTGACTTGTATGTCTTTTAATGGAAATATCGTTTCAGCAGATAAAATTGAAGGTGTAAAACCAGTTCAGAGCTCGTTATTTCTTTGCTCAGGTTGGATTTTAGAACTGAATATTATTTTATTGAGAACAATTGTGAAAGAATTTGGCTTGAGAAGTTGGTAAAGTTAGTAGATCAATGGTTTATTTTATAACCACCCATAGTGGTTACATAATATCAACCATTCATTTGATCACAAATGGTTTATATTACTTATTTATTATTCATTTGATCATAAATGATTTATATTACTTATTTATTGTCTAAAGTGAGTTGCTCACTTTAGAAGAGCTAAATCCATTGTAAAAATATTTAATCTCATAATTACATGACACGACTTAGAGGTTGAATTGTTGCCCAAGCTTTGCTAACACCAGTAATCACATATTCACAATAGGTAACAATTACTACTTTAGAATTGTAGTTATCTGCTTGAGGCCGCAATCACCCTGTCACGTCACGATGGTTCGGCGCTACGCAAAACACCGTTGCGTCGCAGGTTAGGGTAGCGGTCGTCGCGGAGAAGTCAAAGCACTTTTTCTGGAAAAATGCGCAACAGTAAATACAAAAGAAAATATCGTGAAGTCATAGTAGCGGTGCTCTTCTAAAGCTGCCACCGGCTGGTTATTTTCGTTACAGTCATGGTTCATGGGTTGGCTTGAAACTCGATTTATTGAAAACCGACGCTTCCCATAACAAAACCAAAAAAAAAACATGATTATGATAATTGCTGTTTATGATACATGTCTTGCTTGCTAGCAGGCTGTCGTTTTGCTTACTTTATTCATTAACTTGCTTTCATTTTTGGTTTTATTTAATTAATTAATAGTAATTGCTAATGTGATTTAAAAAAGAAAATATGATTTGCTATAAATTACAATAAAACGAAAGATATAATGCTATATTATTTTTAATCAATAATATAGAGTGATTTTATTAATAAAAAAAGTATAAAATAATATTAAATGTTAGTTTAATGGGAATATAGTAGTGAATTGTTAAAATAATATATATTTTTACACATCTATTCAACTGCGTTAATTTTGATATTTTTTTTGATTTTATTGTTATAATTTTAATTTTTTAAAATAATAATATAATACAATAATAAACATTTATTATAACATCATGGATGTAACTAAGGAATATAGTTTGATATACAACATATTTTCTTATTTTTAAATAATATATTATATATTAAAATAAAATTAAATGATACATTTGGTCAACTTAATACTACTTTAAATTCAAAAAGTTGAATATATTAAATATACAGTCTATATAAAATTAATGAAGATATAAATATATTAATCTTGTGCGAATTATTATTACTTTTTGGTCAAGAATCTTGTGCTAATTCCAATATAAATATATATTGACAAATAAATCATTAATTTAGTTTTCAAAATTGTTCATAAGATATTTTAGTTAATAATATTTACAAATATCTAAAATGAATAATGACATAAATATTTTATATCACAATAATTTTTCCAACTTTAATGATATTTTTATAATTTTAGTCATTGTATAATTTCATAAGCTAAATCAGTAGCTTGTATATATATAGACACATTTTGTTTAACTCACGGAATTATATATAATATATATATATATAATTATTATTTATCTTTATTTACTCTCTGTTTCAAAACCATCCATCATTTTCTCACTTTTTTTCACTGCGTGACTCAGACTCTTCCCTCCATTCTTTTCCCAAAAAATCCCTTTCCCTCCTCCTTCTCCCTCTAAAAAGTTAATTATAATTATTTTATTATTTTCTGTACAATATTAAATCAATAAAAAAAATAACATCTTATTATTATATTATAAATAAATAAATAAATTCCATTTTAATTTTTCTTATGTTTCTTTATTTCGTCTTCGAATCCAAAATCATTCTTGTTCATCTTTTTGCACTTCAAAGCAGCTTTTCTTTTTTCCCTCCTCTCTCTGGTAATGTCGTTGCAACCATTTTTATACCTTAATATATATACTTATTTCGATCATTTGATTTTTTTGCAATTCATTAATATTAATATTATTATTTCTTTTTTGTTGTTTGAATATATGAAATTCTCGTTGGTTTTATTCGGTTTTTTTATTTTTTTTTTATTTTTAAAATAACAATTGTCTGATTGGAATTTCTAGGGTTCTTTCAGCTTCCGCTTTGTTTCTTTGTAATTTATAATGTAATTACATTCTTACTTGTTCTGTTTTGCAATAAGTAATGATGACATAGGAGTGAACTTGTGGTAATGTGTATAATTTTCTATCAAAATTTGTGTTTTATTCGTTTTTAATTGATTAGTTTACAGTGAAATGACACGATAAAATGTAAGTTATTGAAAACATTTTCCATTAACATTAATTTGTCCTGTGGTTTTATAATTTGTAATTTACTATTTGTTGAGTTTTGTTGGTAGCATAAAATTAAATCAGATATAGCTTCGTTCATTTTCTGTAGTTAGATTTAACTAATAGGTATGGAAATGGAGTGTTTATTGTTGATTCATTTCATACTTTCTCTCTCTCAATGAAGTTAGTTTGTTAGGCTATTTTCAGGGTTAGGTTTTGTATTATACAATGAGCAGAGCAACTACTCGAAGTAAAAATAAGAGTTGATGCTACTCGCAGCATCAAGCTGCGAACATTACCTGATGTGCTTAATTTTCAGCTTAAACGCTATGTCTTCCTTCCAAAGGTATTTTGTAAAGTTTGAATTTTCTTATTGGTGTGTTATTGTAATCATTAAACAACTGAATTCGTTATATTTTTCGTTGTTTCATTTTTGGTTTGGTTGTATCTTTTTTTTGTACAAGAGAGCAGTAAATATTGTAAGAATTTTCAGATCATACTCCAATAAATACTTAAAGAGCCAATTAGTTTTTTTAATTCTTCATAGCATATTTATTCTTTTGCCAATTTCCCTAACATTAATTTTGGACTTAGAAAATTAGATTTCCTCTTTGCACATGTGAACCATAGTCTGGAAAACCTTCTCCCTGTTTGTGTGTGAGCATTTTTTCTCTCTAAATTTTCCTATCCCTAGGAAAGCCCCAAATCAAATTTTAAAAAGAATTCTTCCAGTGTGCTTATCACTATTCAAATCAAACATCTTGATCTAAAGTCTCTTATAGAAAGAAACATGTTTTTTCTTTCTCTGGACAAGCTTCATGCAAGTGTGGTTTTATATACCAACTTTTTTGGTACTATTATATTTTCTTTATTTTATATAGTATATTTTGATCTTCTGTTTCACTAAATCGTTTTCTTATGGAGGTATTCCTTTATTCTTCTGTTTTCTCGGACAGACAACAACAAAGAAGAAAGTTACTTCTACATTTTCATTTCCTGCTGAACTTAGTATGCACCACAGATTGTCTGAGCCATCTCAGTCTGAACTGATATATGACTTGTCAGCTGTACTGATACACAAGGGAACTGCAGCTAATAGTGGTCATTACATTGCTCACATCAAGGATAAGAAAACTGGGCAATGGCGGGAATTTGATGATGAGCTTGTTACTAACTTGGGTGGTGTTCCATTTGTAGAAAATATATGACTTCTAATGCTAAAATGATGTATATGACAATCAAATAAAATTCACAAGAATTCCAATCAATTTAACAAATACCAATTTATTAAACAGAATATTAATCAAGGTCCCATTGAAATGATTCTAGGAGAAGGTTCACAATTACATGTATTGTCTAATTACTAATGCATCAAATACATGAATTGTTCAACAGATGAATCTAGATACAAACATGTCAATTTAATCTTTCAAGCAATATCAAACAGAACATGTATTCAATATTAATCAACCAAACAATAAAGAAGTAAAAGATAAGGGATAAGAGGGTAATACTCAGATATTTATATTGGTTTGGTCGTCTGCAAGACAACCTACATCCAGTCCCGAAATCAATTTGATTTCAGCCTTTCTTTTCAACAGAATCTTTCAGAGTTATTTCTTACAGATTGTCCAGCACTCGCTGCCTATCTATCTTACGACTAAACTCTCCTGCTTCTATTGTTCACCACTGTATCCCTCAAGTCACTTGGCAGACTATCCAAGATTACAACAAAACTCCTTCTTGATGAGCCTTCTCAACCAAGGAGGTAGTTACCAGTTTAACGACTGGATTTTACAGAAGTTTGGTTACAATGTTGTTTTACAGAAATTTACATCAGAGAAGATCAAAAGATCTTTCTAGAACAAATGCGACTTAATCACACAATGATATTCAATGCTATAAGGATTTGCCAAGCGGTTTAGTTTTCTCAAAGTATTGTGTGTGTGAAAAGTTCTTAATTCAAAAGTTCTTAGTGTTCTATTTTTTCTTGTTCTAAAAAACAGATTTTGTGTCAGTTTATATATGTTTAAGAAAAACACAGTCAAATCGATTTGCCAATCGATTTTGTACAGCTTTGAAACAGTTCAATCGATTTCCCAATCGATGCTCGTGTTTCTTGTTTTTCTTGAATCTTAAACATATATGAATCAATCGATTTGGCAATCGATTCTTTTAATTCATAAATCAGAAAACTGAGGCAAGTTCATATCAGCATCGATTGCCCAATCGATTTGGAATGTTTTGTTCAAACAACGAGATCAAAACAATCGATTGTGCAGTCGACTGATATTACATCATAATCGATTTGGCAATTGGTCTGTAACTGAAAACAATTACTTCAATCGATTTCCCAATCGATTGAACTGAACACAGGGACTCCAATATTTTGCACTAATCGATTCGTCAATCGATTTGCTTTGTCCCAGTACTTCAGCTATTTTATTCCAATCGATTTACCAATCGATTTGAATTGTTACAGGGACTTAGCTATTTTGAAAACATTGATTTGCCAATCGACTTGGAACTTGATTTCTGATATATGACTCAACATTTCAAAATTCCAATCGATTTGCCAATCGATTAGTATATATCTTGCAAGTCAAGAAACAAAACTCAATTGATGTCTCAATCGATTTGATTTATCACAGAGGTTCAGACTTATAAAAAAAACTTTTGCCCAATCGATTTGGCTTAGAACCTGGTTGTCTCTGTGACTGTCTCAATCGATTTATTAATTGATGTTCCAATCGATTGGTATGTTACAGAGGTCAAGTCTAAAAAACATATTTGACAAGTCTAAAACCTAATTAACACAATCACTAATGACACTTAAGCACAGTTGCGTCTTTGTCCCACAATCTCCACTTTATGCTTGATTCCTTGCGTTCCAAGCTTTGTGTCCATATGTTTAGTGTTTGTGTGGTTCTTCCTGAAATGCAACTTGGTTCAAACAGTTAGCTCAATTAAAAGATGTTGTATGTTTGTTAATTATGTCAAAACCATAATCAGGGGGACTTATGTCCAACACCATTTGCTGATGATGCTTCATGCTCTGCTTCTAAATCTGTTAAGAATGACATAGATCATTCTAATTCATCTGAAGCAAGGGGTAGCTGGCAGTAATGGAAATGGTTTAAATGTCAAAGTTTCACAATCTTCACTTACAGAGACGTTTTCATCTAGTGATGCATATATGTTGATGTACCATCTTAAGCATACTAAAAATGTTAGTGAGAATGGGGGCATGGATTCTAGTGCTAACCACACAGAAAGAGATGATAATTCAGTTACTGCACAAGACAGTGATTGTCTTCCTTCTCATTTTTGTGAAGAGATTCAAAATTTCAATGCCTCATATCTTGATGCTTGCCAGCAGTACACTCATAGGAAAGAGAAAGAGTTGAGTCGTATCAATGAGAGAAGAGAAGAAGTTCGATCTGTTTTAGCTGAAGCTTCTGTTCAACCACTTGAGCAACCATTTTTTTGGATTAATAGTGACTGGCTTCGCCAATAGGCTGAAAATGTTACTCCAACGTTAGTGCATATGCTTTATGTATTCTTGGCCATGAACGCATCAATAGTTTGTTATCTTTTATTTGTGTGGCTAGATTCTTTTCTTGTGTAGCTTGAGGCGCATTCCTTCTATCGTTTACTTGGGTAGGGTTATTTCACTTAATGTATGGGATACTTACTTTTGAATGTTAATGCAATGCTATTGACAACACATCTATCCAATGTTCACATGGTAAAGTCCCAGTGTCAAAGGTTACCTCGACGAAGCGATTGTCTTCTAAAGCATGGGATAAACTATTGTCTAAGGTAAATGTTTTTATCTGTTATGATGTCATTCTTTTGATTTTGGAGCTCCTTTTAAATCAATATGAAAAATGTTAGATTGAGATTTCTTGTAAATGGTAATGTGGCTTGGGAAGGGATAGATTGGAAAATGATTTCTCCCTTTTCCTTCTATTCTCTGTATGCTGATGGATAATACTCAAGATAAATGTTTTTTTTTGGCATCAGAGTGAGCTGTGTTCATCATGAAACATCAAACTTACCTTGTTTCTTCATTTCTTATGAGTCTGAAAGAGAAATATTTCGACAAATGATAGTTTTTATGAAGTAGGTTATTTTTGGTTTGTGCTGATGTGAGGATAATGCAGTGTACATCGCTGAATGAATTACAGTGTACATAAAAATAACAGGAAGTTTGAGTTTCTGTTGAGAGATTTATAAGCAGTTAATTTAGTCATGTTTTATTCATGTGTATCTCCTAATTCCATTACTGCTAATAGTATGTAACATTTTTCCTTTATGCCATATAAAATTCAGTATGGTGGGGGGCCAACACTTTCCCATGTTGACCACTGTTGGGATTGTCTGATTGATGGGGCTCGAAATGTCGTCTCAGCTGACACTTATCGGGATCGAAGAGAATCATTTAAGCAACTTGCATGAGATGTTCTTGATGGGAAAAATGAAGATGGAAAGTACTATGTGTCTAGATCATGGTATGGTCACAAATTTTTTCTGCTGTTATTACTGTTCCTATAGAAAGGAATCAGGTGTGGTAGAGATAAGTTTTCTATTTTCTATTTTGTTATGGGTTTTTAAAGCTTTACGGGGCCAATATTATTATGATCTGAGAGAGAAGGAAATAGGCAGAGATTCTTTTTTATATCAGACAAATAGTGTATTAATTAAAGCGCAAAAAAGGCTTGAAAAGTGTAAATTTTTAGTCCAGTAGACTAATAACATAAGAGAGGGGAAATACACATGAATCCTCAACAGGGTCTCTAATACAAGATAAAGCTTAATACTTATACAGTTATACTAGTAGAGAGTTAAAAAACTAGGATAGCATGATAATTGAATCCTAGATATGTTGGGCTGAGTTAGACCTAAGCCAAAACCTAAGATAGTATCATATTATATCCTATATATATTGGGCTGTTCTGGTTGTGCTCCAAATGTTCAGTTTTGAGTGTAATGGATTGTGTTGACTTGTTGAGAGTCTGGCATTAGATAGTGATGTGACCTGAATAATGATTATATGTGGTGGGCATCCCTCACCTTACAAGTTGAATTTGTAAGGATGATTTAGGCCCAATCCAAAACCTAACAACCTGTTCTAAGCAGTTTTTCTTTTGTATCATCAACGTCACCACGTTGTTAGGGTTTTTCAAAAGCAACAATACGAGAGCCTTTTAAGCCGATTTTACGTTTGTAGGTTGCAGCAATGGTGGAAAAGAAAAGTTGTTGATGCTCCATCTGAAGCTGATGCTGGACCGACAGCGGCTATTGGTTGTCCACATTGACAACTTTTTCCTGAGCAAGCAACTGGTGCTAAGCGGGTGCTTGTTTCTGAGGATTTTTGGCTCTTCTTAAATGAAGACGCCACTTCTGTAAAACATGACGATCTTCTGGTTTGCCCTACTTTTCCTTTAGACTCCGGAGAGTGTTCCGAATGCAGCAATGAATTATCTGAAGTGGCTTGCATGGAGGACTCTATGAGGTTATATTCTTTGTTCATTGCTATTGATATAGAGTTGATGTAGACAGATTTTACTGTAAATTCTGTTTTCGTGATGTAGGTTATTAAAACAAAGGCAGCGTCAGAGTCATGAGAAACTGTTCAGTGGGAAAAGTATGCCACTTTCTCTAGATTGCAAGTATTTCTTAGTTCCTTCGTCTTGGATTTCAAAATGGAGAAATTACGTCAACTCAGCCATCAAGAATTCTGATAAACCTGAAATGTTAGATGTGGTAATTGGTTCACTGATCTGTGAAAAGGTACATCATTTCTTCATTTGTTCTTTAGTCGCATTTTGCATATTGTTATGTGGTGTAAATATGAGTTCCTTTTGTTTCAATCAGTATACTATTATTATTTGGTTATACTTGAATTACTTTCTAGGTATGCACTTATATGAAAAGTTATTCTATGCAATGTGATAGGGTTTTTAGTTGCAGATGTAGATTCAACCCTTCAATTGCAATGACATTTTCTATGCTCGGTCTTCACATATAGGACATGACATTTAATTTAATTTGACACTTTGGTTACTAATTTTTTTAGAACAGTCTCTTTGAAGACTATAGTTTTATAACACTTGTATATTTGTAGGATGACAATGAGGGGTTCGCTCAAATTATGAATTTTTATCTGAGGATAAGTTAATATGTTCTTTTAAGTTTTTCTTTTTTGGCATTGTTGGAAAATTAGATTTTGCTTTAAATAGTTTCAACCTTTTCAGGTCATTGCCATAGCTTATGCGATTATGACAACACGATCCATGAATATGAATTGGAAAATGAGGGCGATTCGAGTTGTTCCGATGTTTCTTTTGCCTGCCTTATCATCTGCTGCTTATTCAACATTTGTAAGCTTCATAAGGATGTGTAGGTGTCACGAGATTTATAACTAACACAAATATCATGCAGAAGCTAGTTTATTTTTGTTTTTATAATTCAGAGCACCTTTTCTTTATCATGTTGGTTGTTCTATTGAATTTTCAGTTGACATCCAGATCTAGGTCAATATAACCTTTAATTTTCTATTTTCCGTTGTTATTGTTAAATTTGATGTTTGGCACATTGAAAGTCAACCTATATATGACATACTTTACTGTTCGAAAATAGCTCTGACTTCATTATTATTAGTAGAATTTCTGTTGTTACTCGTGCTTTAAGTGGGTTTTCTGCCAAGGATATAAAGCCAACTTTTTTCTCTATGCATCATTTTGATTGCCTTGGTGTAGTCTTGTTGTAAATGTCGATAAACAAATATGATAATGATGTGTCATTACATTTACTAGAAGCTCCTAGAATTGATGTAAATTAGGACAAATGTCTCATATGAAACTTCTGTGAAGATAAAAATGTGCTTGAAGCATTTGCAACATTAGATTCTAATTTTTTGGATTGGAAGCCTGTGTTTAGAGTTTAATATGCGAGGTGCATATAATATTAGTTGAAAATTAAATCTGAAGGCATGATTTTATAGGTGATCGCAGGGACCAGAAAAATCTTGATAGGCGGAGAGCTGAAAGGAAGGCAAAAATTGATGAGCTCAAAGAGAAAACAAATTATTACATTACTCAACAACTCATTCAGGTAATGTTTGATGCATTGCTTGTTACATGGCTTTCAATATCACCCTGTTTCCTTGTTGTTTGGAGCATCTGAAATATGTTTGGGTCTGTATTGATCTGTTCATTTCATGTTCTTAATTATCTAAAACCTTAAGGCTATATTTGGGTGCATTTTATGAAGTAAACTTTTTAGTATAGTTGTATGATATGATTCTATAACTAGATGTTGGCATCTGCTAGAACAAACAAATCCAATCAAACTTTTTGATTCCCTAACAATCACTTCCCCATCATTTGATATCATATCACCCAATAAAGGGAAAAAGGTGCCTTCCCTTGGATAAAAAGTAGAAAAATTGATACAATTTTTTAATGGAGAGACTACTGAGTTAATGAAGGATGAAGTTGACATAACCGTGCATTTGAGCCTCCCTAAAATTTTTCATTAATCTCAGTCACCAGATGAGTATGATTGTTTTGTTAATCAACAACGTTCGAAAAACGATTGAAATCACATATGATAAATTCTATGACTAGAATCCTTGATTCTTTTTTCAATATGAACTGAGTAGAGTCCTGTTTTTTGAAGTACATTCTTGGAACTTGGAAGGCAACTACTGATGATATTTGTTTGCAACTACTTAAATATTATCATGTATATCCCTTGTGATTGCAGAAATATGACACTGACCCAGCAGCAAAGGCAGCTGCTGCAACTGTTTTGGCATACAAGTTGGGTGAAGATTCGGGTTTGAAAGTGCATATGGAAGATGAATCTAAAGTCGGGGCTCCTGCAGGAAAGTATAACAAAGTTGAATGCGTGCAGTCTACTGGACTTCGAAATTGGAAACAAGTGCAAACTCAGTCCACTAGCCTGGAGACAACTACCCCAAGTCATCCTGATAAAAAATTAGTTGCTTCTAGGGGAATCGATCAAACTCAGACTCGTGTGCAGAATGAACTTTTAGTTGTTGAGCATCACCAACCTCAAAGCTCAACAAAGCACTATGGAGGATGGATTGCTCGTATTGCAGCTTTGCTTGTGGGTGAGGATCCAGTGCAGTCTAACGCGCTCATATGTGGTAACTGCTATATGCATAATGGTAAGAGGAATAGGTTTAATTTTAAAACTTTTGTTCTCTTGCAGAAACTCAAAGAGGGAGAGAAGTTGATCTTTATCATACAAGTGTATATGGATGGTTAAAAATAAGTTTAAGCATAAATCAATCTTGACCATCACTTACATATTTGTTCGGTCAATACTAACTCCCTTCACCTCTGTGCTCTTACTCGATGTGGGCCTCCTGTGTGTGGGGATATATCTAGTGAGAGGGATGTTTATACAAGCATAATAGAAATAAATTTTGCCTATGCAACCATATCAAGATAGTAAATGGTCGTCACATGATCACTTCAAATTTTTATTGTTTCAATTATTTTATCAAGACAAGGTGTAATGACCAATATTTAATCCTTTTCACACAATACGCCTCTTCCTCGATATACATGCATAGATACATATATATATATATGTGTGTGTGTGTGTGTGTGTTGGATTGGCATCGAAGTGTTTTATATCTGCTTATTAATTGTCAGGTCTTGTTCGGAAAGAGGATTTCCTGTTTGTCACTTACTACTGCCCACACTGTCACGCCCTGAACAAACCAAAGCAACTGGCTGAGACCATCTCCGCTTCTAATTTCCTAAAACGGATTCCCCAAAAACAAATGACGGAGAGGCAGTTAAAAATGCTAGTATTTGTGCTTCTGACAGCTTGGTTAGAAACAATGAATCGGTAAATGAGACCCCTGTAATTGAGCACATATCTGAAGAGGATAGTTTAGTGAAAGAAGAAAGCCAGTGAAAAGGAAGCTTCATTGGGGACGAGCACATGACTTGTCCATTGTTTCATTAAAAGGACTAACTCTGAGGAGACTAACTCGGCAGTTGGTTTTGTAACAGGAAAAGTGTTGACATGTTACTTTGAAACTTGTATTAATACATGAATAATAACATTTAGATAGCATATCTAGTGAGTTATGAAAATTTTGGGATTTCATTTTTATTTTTGATGTTTTCTTGTTTACTTAATTGGGTGGGACAGTCTTAGCTTAAGAGTTGAACTGCATGGAGGAGTCAAATAATTTATCCGTTTTGTTTAAAGAGTTAACGAGCGTTTGTTATGGCGGGTGAGAGGCTGTGGTTTGAATACAGTTATGTGGCGAGTGAGAAGCTGGCATATTTATGTTTGGATCCACGTTTAGAGTTGTCAGAAATGATTCTGAAATTGTAAAATTCATTTTGTTTCAAATTTATTTTAATTTGTAGTTTTTTAGTCTAAATGTGAATTTTATGTTAAAATTTATTGTATTAACTTACTTTTACATAAATATATTTAAACCAAAAACTCTTCTATTCATCTTACTTTTAATTAAAATTAGTCATTTAAAATCAATTTTAGTGACTGCAAAATCAAACACATTTAAATTCACAAAAACATGGATAAAAAGATAGCATTGTGATGCGAATATTTAGTTTTAATGCAGAACCAAACAAGTTATTGCCATTGTGTTGTGTGCTCCTTAATTTTGAAAACTAGGATAGATATATTAGTTGAATCGAGAACTGGTTTCTCGTTCTTTTCAACCTAAAAATTAGGTTGGTTTCAAAAATGGTAAGAACCCTATAAAATTGCTGAAAATAGTGAAAAGGCTACGAGTGAATTTGATAAAATTGCCGAGGTTAGGAAAAATACTTTCATCTCCTTTTTGTTTGAGAAGCATGCTTTTGTATTACACGATCTCATTACTCTTTATAATTTAAAATTTTTATTTTTATTTTTATTTTAAATTAAAATTTTATATTTAATTTTAAATTAAAATAATGTATAATAATATTAATTAAAATATTTAAATTAATATTTTAAGTTATAATAAAATTTAAATATTAATATATAAATTAAAGTAATAAAATATAATATAATTTTTTAAAAGTTAAACTGAATTCACCGGGAGTAAAAAATAAGTTCACGGTGGACCCCACGTTGAGTTCACCTCACTTCTTTCGATCGAAATAAAAATGAGACAAAACCGAGAGACAAAACCGAAGTACAAGAACACAGAATCAAATCTAAAACAAAAAAAAGTGCAGAAAACTAAGTACTACAAACCCTAGCCACTTACCACTACCGAATGGTGCTGATTCTCAACAACAACACATAATCTCAATCGCCTTCAATTACTTTCTCCTGAATAATGTAAATCCCCTTCAATTATCCTTTCTCATTTTTATTTTTCAAGATGTGGCATATTGTATTATTAGATAAATCTAGAATCTTATGTTAATATTCATTATCATTGTCATTATTATTATTTTATTGTTTTTGTTTTTGTTTTACATATGGATTCAAATTCTCTATGAGATAGTAAATTAATTGAGTATATAAATTGAATGGCAACGAGTGCAATTTTATTTGTTGCCTGTGGGAAACATCATTTGTTGCCTCTGACGATGCATATTGGTTCTGTAAGATTTTTGAATCGCACCGTTCAGTCTGTCAATCAACGCTTGGCTCAAATTTTCTGCTCCCAAGGTGACGGTGACGACGTCAAACATGTCAGGTAATTTATACAATTCACTCTTATTACATTATTACATTATGTGTGTGTGATATCATGAACTTGTTTTTGTATAATTGATTTGGTTATAATCGAGTTTGAAAGTTATTTATCTATTGAATTTTGAATTAAATCTGTTATAATTTTTTTAATCTGTTTTTAGACCCCAACTTTTGTAAAACGAGTGTTTTTAGTTTCTTTCTAGGGATTAAAAGCACTCGGTTTCTATGACGCATGAATCCTGACACTGACACACGCAGACCCATGACATTAGTAATAATTTTAAAAAATGAATTAATTGAATGTAATCAATGTGTTGCTGCCGTGTCAATGTTGAACACCAGGACACGGCTTCGATCAAAAGTGTTGGTGCTACATAGCTTAGTTTTTATGAAAGGAGGAAGTAAAAATGGACACAAATTTTATAGGTACTAAATTTGAATGATACCTCATTTTATAGGGATTAAAAACATGTTTAATACTTGACTTTTTTTATTTAAAGTAAGTTGCATTACATTAGGTGTCTAGGGTTGGTTGTGCGTGACAATTGTTATTAATGAACTTTGATTTTGTATAATGGATTTCGCTATAATTGAGTCTAGACTTTTTTATTCTAAAAGAAAGTTGGACTTAAAATTGGTGAGGTTAGCTTTGATGTCATCGAGTTTGGAGAGTATATTATTAATCAGAAGAAAGATGTTACAGATTCTGAAGCAAATGACACTTTTGGTTATTACATGAATATTGCAGGGAAAACATATCTTTGGTAAGGATAGGTCTACAGGGATATTCACGTGAATATGCAGAAAATGCAGCCACTATTAGGTTTTTGTGCTTGGAAGGTAAATTGGTAGCTGCCCTGTGGCTTCGGAGAAGACTGGTGCAAAAATGTATCATCCCTGACCTGCATACTCACAACCATATTGTAAGTGGGCTATGCAAAGTCGGTCTTATGGAGAATGCAGATCGTCTCGTTAGAGAGATGTTAGAATCTGGTCCTCGTCCGAGCTGTGCCACTTACAACACTTTAATTAAGGGCTATTGTGCTGTTAATGGTATAAAAGAAGCTTTGGATCTGCTTACAACCATGTCCAATACCGGTATTCTTCCAAACAGGTTTACTTATAGCATACTTTTACATGCATTGTGTGAGAAAGGCCTTTTGAAGATAGCTGAAAAGATGCTTGAAGAAATACTAAATCACGGTAATGACAAAAATATACCCGATTTATGTATCTCAACTATATTCATGGACAATTACTTTAAAAGCGGGGAAATTATTCGAGCTATCGGTCTTTGGAATGAGATGATTCAAAAGTGTACAAGAGTAGATGTTGTTTCATATAATGTTCTTATCAATGGACTTTGCCAGAATCAATAGATGCATCTTGCAAATGGATATGCATGTGAAATGCTTAAGAAAGGTTTACTTCCTAATGTTGTTACCTACAATATTCTTATTGGTGCACTTTGCAAAGAGGGAAAAATTAGTGAAGCTGATTATATTCTTGGAGTTATGTCTAAAATGGGAATTATGCCTGATCAAATTTCATACAAAATTATGATTCAAGGCCAATGTTTGAATGGAAATGTTGTGAGAGCAAAAGACTTGCTTTTCTCGATGTTGAATAATTTAATGGTTCCCAAGCCTATAGTATGGAACCTAATAATTGACTTTTATGGAAGAAGTAAAGATCTTAGAAATGCTTTTCGTACAAGAGATCTGATGTTGGCTTATGGTGTTCTCCCCGATGTATGTACTTATAATGCTTTAATTCTTGCACGATTGAAGTGTGGACATATCAAGGATGCTTTCTCTTTGAAGGAAGAGATGCGTGCAAAAGGTCTTTGTCCCAATGTGGTTACTTATAATTTGTTGATAAATGGTGCTTGTAATTTAGGAGATCTCTATTTAGCTTGCTCTTTGAAGGAAGAGATGGGTGCAAAAGGTCTTTGTCCCAATGTGGTTACTTATAATTCGTTGATAAGTGGTGCTTGTAATTTAGGGGATCTCAATTTAGCGCATCAACTACACAATGAGATGGTGCAAAGGGGGTGTGTACCAGATTTAATAACTTATACTTCATTTATTAAGGGGTTGTGTATTAGAGGCAACGTTAAAGATGCAACAGAGCTTTATGCTAGAATACGGAAATCTGGATTAGTGAATAATAATGTTCCAGTTAAGATTCTTGTTAAAATGTACTGCAAATTGCGGGAACCAATTAGGGCGTTTAACATTTACCAAGACTGGCTGGCAAGTAAACAGGATAGTAATTGTGCCTGAAGCCCTTATTATGCTCACGACTTTAGATATCATTAGAGTTTCATCTTCTGGGAAAGAAAGTCATGTTTCCCTAAAGTCAATATAGTTCTAAAATTCAGACTTTTCATTCAAATGCTGGTCGTTCGCAGGCTGCAGCACATATGACTGGTGAACTCTCCAGGTTTGTGTTTACAATTATCTACATGTGTGTATTATACTTTGTACTTCTGAATTTATTAGTGGTTTGATTCTTGATAAATTTCATTTGGAAGGGGGAATAACTTTTTAATTGATTTTATAGAAGGATTCATCTTTTCTGATCTTCCTTCCTCTGTCAATGTGTCTTTTATGGCTTTCAAATTTCTTTATGCCAAGTATGTAATTTGTACTTCTGTTACTTGATATATATATTTCTGGTTTATGTTAATGAACCAAGTTGTTTCCAGAGCTTTTTTGAATTCAGGACAATTATGTTTTAATTATTTGGCCACTTTGGCATGAGAAGTAAATAACTTGGGATCGTATGTACAATTTGAGCAATCCATTCTCATAGTATTTTGTAACGCCTCAAATTTTGATCCAAGACATTACTAAAAAATATTTATTTTCTTTCAAAACAATTTTTTTTTAATTCATCATATAATAAAATTTCACTAGGAGATAGTTTGATTTCACTTTAAGAAATAAAGTAACGCAATTTACTTGATATTATTATTATTATTATTTTTGCAAAGACAATTTACCAATTGTAGAAAATGTCCACTTACGTATTAAAATAGAATAATTCAGGTTTTTTCTAGCAGAAAGTCCTTGTCTCCGCATTTCTATTTAAAATCGGCCATAAAAGTAAATAACTTCAAAAAAAAAAAAAAAAATGTACCACATTAATCTTATCACTACAAACATTATTTTTATTTATTTATTTATTAAAATACCCATTTTTTCCACGTGCGGGCGCCAAGCAAACGTCATTAATGCAATTTTTCAAAATCCTTAGTACCTAAATGGGGTCAGTTCATCCCACAGCAAAATCAAACCAAACAATAAGTTAACAACCATAAAATAAAAATATGAAATCTTCTGTTACTTGATATATATATATATATATATATATTTCTGGTTTATGTTAATGAACCAAGTTGTTTTCAGAGCTTTTCTGAATTTAGGACAATTATGTTTTAATTATTTGGCCGCTTTGGCATGAGAAGTAAATAACTTGGGATCGTATGTACAATTTGAGCAATCCATTCTCATAGTATTTTGTAACGCCCCAGATTTTGATCCAAAACATTACTCAAAAATATTTATTTTCTTTCAAAACAATTTTTTTTAATTCATCATATAATAAAATTTCACTAGGAGATAGTTTGATTTTACTTTAAGAAATAAAGTAACGCAATTTACTTGATATTATTATTATTATTATTATTATTATTATTATTATTATTTTTGCAAAGATAATTTACCACTTACGTATTAAAATAGAATAATTCAGGTTTTTCCTAGCGGAAGGATCCTGCCTCCGCATTTCTATTTAAAATCGGCCATAAAAGTAAATAACTTCAATAAATAAAATAAAAATGTACCACATCAATCTTATCACTACAAACATTATTTTTTATTTATTTATTTATTAAAATACCCATTTTTTCCACGTGCGGGCGCCAAGCAAACGTCATTAATGCAATTCTTCAAAATCCTTAGTACCTAAATGTTGGTGTAAGGGGTCAGTTCATCCCACAGCAAAATCAAACCAAACAATAAGTTAACAGCCATAAAATAAAAATATAAAATCTTTTTGTAATAAAAGATTTTGAGAGATAATATTATTTTTTTTTGATTCGCAAGAGTGTATGAAAAGTTATAAAATATATATAAATAACTCCAATAATAACTCACTTTAGAATGAAAATAACAATGATAATAAAATGTATCCAAATTACGCATGCTCCTAAACATATATGATCCGGATATAGCCAACAACTAAGGCGTCCACACAGAAGTCACCCGTACCAATGAGAAAAATTAAACTAGTCACTAAGACGTCCACAAAGATGTATATGATATGTCATGACAATGATAATGATGTTCAAAATGTACAAATCACTAGCCACTTAGGCAACCACAAAGAAAGAAAATCATAACACAAATAATCAGCCACTTAGGCACCACAAAGAAAAACTATTCAAACCCAGATCACAAGCCACTAAGGCAATCACAAGAACGAATCATTCCGCATCAAATTTTTGTAAATCACACAAACATCAAATTTACACTTTAGAAGAAGTGTAGAGACCAAGGATGAAGGTAAAGAAAAAGAAATTGAGACTATGCAACTTGAATTGAGAGAGAAAAGGGATTTGTTAGAGAGACTTGTGAAAATTGCTGAAGAAGATAATGAAAAGTTCTTGTTGAAAATTAGAGAAAGAATGGACAGGTATATACTTTCATATATAGATTCCATTTTGATTAGCTTTTAACTTATGGAATTTATTTGGGAAAATAGAATTATTTATGATTAGTACTTAAGTGAAAATAAATTATTTTAAGCTCATAGATCTTTTTGAAGAAATTTTATTGAAAGAGATTTTGAAATCCCTTGTTTATGTAAAGATCTTGTTGTCTGAGTAATCTGTAAGTAACTCTGAAAACGCTCTTTCAGCGGTGAAGCATAAAGTATCGTTGACTTGGGACTAACTCACCTAAACTTTTTGATTATTACAAGATTCTTTTTCATAGTAGTTTTTTGAGTAAGTTTAATCAAAAACTACTCTCGTCAGTTCTAAATATAAAAAAAAAGTTGAGTCGATAAAAATTGATGTATTTAGTCCGAAATTTCAGATAGATCAACTTTTGTTAATTCAACTTTATCTTATGTAAACAACCAGAGATAGTTATGTTCTTTTTGACGAGAAATTTGTCTAATCAAACTCTTGATATAACTCATGAATAACACCACCAATTTGAAATAGAAGTTTTTGTGTATTGAGCTTGGTATGCAACAATCTTGAGAACCACATCAAAATAATTGAAATGTTTAGTCTTTTGAAAACATCCTTTTTCTGAAGCACTGACTTTGAAGATTTGATTGAAATATCTTGTTCTTATACTTCTGAATCAAAGTAATCTTGCACAGAGTTGGACTGGAACTTCCAACAATAGAAGTTCGATTTGAGGACATAAATGTGGACGCACAAGTTTAGGTTGGAAGTAGAGCATTGCCTACATTACTTAACTTCTTTGTAAATGTGATAGAGGTAGTTAATTCAATACTGCGCATAATGTTTCTCCTTTATTCATTGGATTGTATCTGATTGATTATTCATTCTATGCTGCTTTTTTTGTTTGTTTAGGGGTTTTTGAATTATGTTCAAATAATTCCAAGTCCAAAGAAACAGTTATGTATCCTTCAGAATGTTAGTGGAATCATAAAGCCTAGAAGGTGAATTAAAGAAATTTTCTTTGTTTTTCATTTTGTGTTTTACTTAAATTCTAAAACACAGATACAGACACCAGACATGACACTGACAAGTTGACACCGATAATAACTTTAGAAAATACAATTAATTGTATGTAACCACATGTATCAGTGTCGAATACTGGACACACTTCATCGGAAGTGTTGAAGACCTAGATCTTTTCTTGTTCTGATGATCGACTTTTTGCAGAATGACATTGCTTTTAGGGACACCAGGCTCTGGTAAGACAACTTTGCTTTTGGCCTTGGCTGGAAAACTTGGTAAAGATTTATAAGTAAGAAAACCAAATTTGTAAGTAGTTGAGTAATATTTGAATTACAACAACAAATTTTGATTGGTGATGAAACTTAAGCATTTTGGGAGAGTAACATATAATGGAGAAGGACTAGAAGAGTTTGTTCCACAAAGGATATCAGCTTATATAAGTCAATATGATAATCACATTGGTAAAATGACTGTCAGAGAAACACTAGCTTTCTCAGCAAGATGTCAAGGAGTTGGACATAATTACGGTAATGAAATGTGAATGCATGGGTGTCTTACTAGTTCCAAATAAATCCAAATCTTCTAAGCGGATCTTAATCATAGTTGAATTTCACAACTATACAGAAATGTTGACTGAACTACTGAGAAGAGAGAAGGAAGCAATGATTGAACCAGATTCTGATATTAATGCTTATATGAAGGTAATAATTAAAGTTTAAAACTAGGTTTTAAATCCTTATGTTTGAAAAATGGTGAACATGTTGCACTATGAAGAAGTTGCATTATTTATTAACTAGTAATCAAATTATGTCTAAAATATGTAGGAAGCAGCAATAGAAGGACAACAAACCAGTTAGGTCATTGACTACATTCTCAAGGTAATGGTCAACGTTCATGAGATATAGCTAGAAGACACGTATTTTTTCAAAAAAATTAGGGAAGATGAATATTATTATAAATTAAACCGACATTAATGACCATTTAACAACAATTTTTAAGGAGATTTGATTTTCATTCATTGAAGTTACAAGATCATACTGATTCACCAAATATAGTTGACTTGTGAAACAAGAAAAGGTTTTAATTTCCTCCTTGGTGAAATGTGGCAGATTTTAGGACTTGAAGTTTGCGCTGACATAATGGTAGGAGATCAAATAATAAGAGGTATATTGGGAGGGGAGAAAAAGCGACTCACTACAGGTAAATTCTACTCCCTCTAGAACGAAATATAAGCAAAAAGGATATCTAAAAAAATTAATGTATATGATTTTAAATAATGTATCTAGTCTTAATTTAATATTAGATACATCAGCTTTTCAGTTATTCTTTTTGCTTATATTTGACAAGAAAAACACGACAAAGAAACTTAAAACCTTAATTTGAAACTTATAATAAGGCTTATTGATTAATAATTTTTTGTGAAGGTGAGATGTTGGTTGGACCTATAAAGGTATTATTCATGTTAAACTCAAAATTTCTAATTTGTAAACTGTGTCATTTCCCATTGGAGAATTCTTTTTAAATAATGTTGTTACATAATGATTTGGGTCTTACTATAACGGTTAACTAATTAATTGGAATAATAATTACATAATTACAAATAGAATCAAATCTATACAATTAATGATTACGAAATTGTCAATTCTATTGACATCCCCTCTCAAATTGATGCTGGTGAATCTATAAGCATCAGTTTGTTGATTAGAAAATTATGGCGCTGACGTGTCAATGATTTGGTGAAGACATCAGCCAACTGAATTGATGTTGAGACATGAGGAAGAGTAATAATTTTGCTGACATAGGCTTCCCTAATTGAATGGCAATTGATGTTTCACAGGTCACCAACTTAGAGAAGATCTTGCTGATCTGTTCAACAAGACTAAATTTCATTCAAATGTCTTGATCACAAAGAAATATGGTATTAACAAGAAGGAGCTGCTTCGAGCTTGTGCTAGCAGAGAATTATTGCTTATGAGGCGAAATTCGTTTGTCTACATATTCAAAGCCACCCAAGTGAGTAACATCAAGCACTGATACATTTTATATTGTGTGTTTTTTATTTGCGTTTTTTCATATCTATTTTCTTTTGAACTTGGGTTGCTGCTCGAACAGTTTCATGTGTCATTAAGCAAGTGTTGTTCATCTTTCTCAGCTTACTTATTTAGCTACGTTGACGATGACATTATTTCTACGAAAGAAGATGTACCACTCTACTATTGAAGATGTAGAAACTTACATGGGAGCACTATTCTTCACAGTCACAGTAGCAATGTTCAATGGAATATCAGAGCTAAATACGACAATCATGAAACTTCCTGTGTTTTACAAACAAAGAGACCTTCTTTTCTATCCTTCATGGGCTTATTCACTTCCGCCATGGATCCTCAAAATACCAATAACACTCGTAGGTAGCTAAATATTTCGGTTTATGGCAGCATTAGGAAGGGATATTGTAGTAGTAAACACATTTGGAACATTTTCACTACTTGCAGTTACAGTTTTGGGAGGATTTGTTATTTCAAGAGGTAAGAAAATTGCAGTTTAACTATGAACTTGGCTAATGTAATGAATTTTTCTTATGATATAGCTGTTCTTTTGCATTTAAGAATGTGTACAAGATAGGAAAATGGTAATGTAACTTTAAAATTTGCTGATGAATTCAATTTTTCTCATGATAACATTGTATGTGTGCATTAGAGGATGTGAACAAATGGTTTTTGTGGGGTTATTGGTTGTCGCCGTTGATGTATGGACAAAATGCTATTGCTGTGAATGAATTTCTTGGCCATAGTTGGAGAAAGGTAACCAAAACTTGTTTTTAATGTTTAAGAAATTCATGAGCTTTTGAATGATATTTTTATGTAAGATAAATTTCCTTGAATTTTGCAGGTTAAGCCTGATTCAAGTGAAACCTTGGGAGTATTGATGCTAAAATCTCGCGGATTTTTTCCAGAAGCTTATTGGTATTGGATTGGAATTGGAGCTTTGATTGGTTATGTTTTTCTATTTAATTTTCTCTTCGCATTGGCTTTGCATTGTCTCAGTCGTAAGTACAATAAATCTTTATTTCTCATTTTATCATGTGATCTTTACTTGAACTTTTTTTTCCTGATCACATAAATTTTTATCGTTGGATATGGTATTGTTGTCTTTGCAGCATTCAGAAAGGATCAATCAGGCTTATCCCAAGAGAAATTGTAAGAGAGAAATGCTTCAACAGCTGAAGAGTTCATTCAATCACAAACACAAAAGAGCTCTTCTGGCATAAGATATAGTTAATTTATTTGTAGCTAAAAAAATTGTATTCAAACCATAACATAATTATTTTGATGAAAAATCAGATACAAAGATGGATGAAGTTGATCTATCATCCAACTCATATACCGAAAGAGTTGGTGAAAACAAAGCTAACAGTAGTGGAAGAAGAGGCATGGTTCTTCCTTTTGAACCTTTATCCCTCACTTTTGTTGATATCAGATATTCTGTTGACATGCCACAGGTACATTACTTATTTTTAAGATATACTTATGATGTGAATTAATTATTCTAATTACAAGGTCATAGGGAGAAGCTCTTTTTATCAACAATATTTCCATGATTTTGCGTGTCTAAGCATTTCTCATCAATCTTCTATCCCAACTTCCTTAAAGGGAAAAAAGGAATGGAGAATCAAACTTAAAATTGTCATAACATTTTGAGTATTATTTTTTTGTATGACTCATAAAATTGTGCAGTTCACTGTAAACTGAAATGTAGTATTTAAAAACAAGTTGTAATTTGTAACCCTAAGCTTGAATTATAGAAAGGAACTACAGTCATTCTGCAGTCAAAGATGTAGGCACAAATAGAGAACTCCGTGATCAGACCTTGTTTGTTTCTTGTTTACGTTTTTCGTATCTGCTTCTTTTGATCCGGGGTCGTTGTTTTATTCTAACACATCTTAATTGTAGGAACTGAAAAATCAAGGAGTTTGTGAGGATCGTCTTGAACTTTTGAAGGGTGTTAGTGATGCTTTTAGACCAGGAGTCCTAACAGCTCTAATGGGTGTAAGTGGTGCTGGAAAGACTACTCTACTTGATGTTTTAGCTGGAAGAAAAACTAGTGGATATATTGAAGGAAGCATCACAGTATCTGGCTATCCAAAGAGTCAAAAAACATTTGCTCGCATATCAGGATATTGCGAACAATTCGATATCCACTCGCCCAATGTTACAGTCTATGAATCTTTGGTATATTCTGCATGGCTTCGTTTATCCCCTGAAGTCGACCATGCAACTAGAAGGGTACAATTATCTTATTTCCAACTTAGAGGCACCAACATCGTGTTTTAAATCTAGATTTTGTCTTTTGTTATTGAAATTGTTTAATAATAAACACTTATGCTAAACCATTAAAGTTGCTTATTCAAACAAGACTTTAAACTAAGATTTAAACACTATAAGATTGCTCAGAGCATTGAACTAAATCGGTTGCAGACTGTTAGTAATCTTTTAGAATTCTTTAAGTCTAGAGACGTGATAGCTCATTAAATTTAACTAGATTTTATGTGATGCAGATGTTCATTGAGGAAGTTATGGAGCTTGTAGAGCTTAACTCATTAAGACAAGCACTTGTTGGATTGCCAGGTGAGAATTGACTTTCAACTGAGCAATGCAAGAGGCTTACAATTGCAGTTGAACTAGTTGCCAATCCGTCGATAATATTCGTGGACGAACCAACCTCCGGCCTTGATGCTAGAGCAGCTGCAATTGTAATGAGAACAGTAAGGAACACCGTGGACACTGGACGTACCATGGTGTGCACAATCCATCAGCCAAGTATTGACCTATTTGATGCCTTTGATGAGGTAAGAACTCTCGGTATCACCATTTTGTTTTAAGTACTACATATTGAAGAATTAAGTGCTTCGATATCAACTTTTTCAGATGCTACTTCTGAAGTTAGGAGGGGAGCAGATATACGCCAGTCAAATAGGCGACCATTGTTCCAATCTGATCCAGTACTTTGAGGTGAGTCAATTGTATATGAGATTGAGCATATTAGTATAGCTTCTGTAGTATTGGCATATTCACTTAGTGCATAAATACTATAGGCTATTGAAGGAGTTCCTAAGATCAAAGATGGTTATAATCCTGCAACTTGGATGTTGGAAGTTACATCAGCTGGAAAAGAGGCAAATCTTAAGGTCAATTTCACTGATGTGTACAAAAACTCAGAACTGCATCGGTTAGTTTCCGAGCTTACACTTCATTGTGCTTGATTAACATAATAAACAACAAATATTGGAGACAACCAGTTATTTATTTCACCTTATCTAACCTAATATGCATATATTTCTCACTGAAATTTATGATTTTGTTTTTAGGAGAAATAAACATTTAATCCAGGAGCTTAGTTTTCCTTGTCAAGGTTCAAAAGATCCACACTTTGATGCTCAATATTCACAGACATTTGTAGCACAATGTATAGCTTGTCTATGGAAACAACATTTGTCATATTGGAGGAATACATCGTATACAGCAGTTAGACTCCTATTTACTATAATGACAGATTTATTGTTTGGCCTGATTTTTTGGGATGTTGGCTTGAAAAGGTATATGAAAATTGATGCATTACATTGACACAATATATAGCTAAAGCATGAAAAATGAAATTCAAAACAAAATCCTTACCATGTTAAATGATTGATAGTCACAGGAGAAAGGAGCAAGATCTATTCAATGCAATGGGATCAATGTATGCTGATGTTACCTTCATAGGGGTTGTAAATGGTGCCTCAGTGCAACCAATAGTAGCAATTGAGAGAACAGTCTTCTATAGAGAAAGAGCTGCAGGGATGTATTCAGCTTTGCCATATGCTCTTGCACAGGTATTACTCCATTGTTAATTTTCATGCTTATCACTACTCTAGATGAATTGGCAAATAGTTATTGGGCTATTAACACAATTAATGGAGTAATGGAATGTTAGAACAAATCCAACTCTTACGAAAACATATAAATAAACCTATAAAAAAAACACAATAATTGATAACAGAGTTTGGTTATACACACAAGAATACAATGATTGATCACAAAATTTGGTCAATTGTGCCTATATCTCTGACATCAGAGTGGTTGTTGTAGTTTTCCTATTGTGCAATACTTAGAGTTAAATAGTACAAGTTGTGTTTAAATAGTCCACTATGCTATACTCGAGCGTCTATTCACTTATCAGTAAATAATTTTTTGACTCAACCTTATTTGTAAATATGAGTCATACGCAACATGGACGATCAATAAATAATAGACAAAAATAAGAGATATGGGTCTAGTTCACTAAACCAATCATTCAATGGAAGAGTTGTCAAGGACTAATGAAATTGAGTTGTGGAACTCAATAATTTTTTATTATGTATTGCAGGTTATTATAGAGCTTCCCCACATCTTGGTTCAGGCTCTTGTATATGGGATCATAGTATATGCCATGATGGGATTTGAGTGGACAACATCAAAAGTTTTGTGGAATCTCTTCTTCACCTACTTTAGTTTCTTATATTATACCTACTATGGTATGATGACAATGGCCATAACTCCAAATCCACATGTTGCTGGCATATTATCCACCTCATTCTATGCAATATGGTGCCTTTTCTCAGGCTTCATCATTCCCTTATCTGTAAGTTACAACTAACAACCTTTCTTACCATCTATTTTCACAAATGACATCAACTATCAAGTGTCATTTTAATGCTAATTATTTGAAGTGTCATTTTAATGCTAATTATTTGACTTCGTAACTAAAATCGTAAAAAATACTGAACCGCTAAACCAAACTACGTCGGAAAAAAAAAAAAAAAAACGAATTGTGATGTGCAGTTCACAAACCGAACTGAACCAGTTCATCTAGTTTAGGTTCGTGAACGATCTGTCACTGTTCGGTTATTTTCAGTATAGTTCGGTTTAGCAGTTTTTAAGTATTTTTAAATAGTCATAATAACTAGTACAGTTCGATTTTTGGTTTTTTTAAGAGTCCTGCTATTAGTTAATAATTGCAATTCAATATAGATCAGTTCAAAAGAATCAGTTTGGTTCTTCGAAAAGGTATATAGTTCATTTTTTGTATATGTAATTTTGGTTCAGTTCGGAAATACATAGTTGGTGTACCGAACCTTTATACCAGTTCAGTTTGGAACAGACTATTAATAGTTCGATTCTGTTTATGGAACTGTTACTGTTCAATTTGGTTCTTTTACTTCCTGGACAGAGTTCAAATCCTTTTGGAGACAATAACAAAATGGCAATTAGTACCACTTTAATAAATAATAAAATAAAATGAACTAACTTTGAAAATTGATTTATAACAATGACAGAGAATACCAATATGGTGGAAGTGATACTATTGGGTTTGTCCTGTTGCATGTACATTGTATGGATTGGTGGCTTCACAATATGGTGACAACAGGGACACACTTGAGAATGGTCAAAGGGTTGAAGAATTTGTGAGGAGTTACTTTGGTTTTGAACATGACTTCCTAGGAGTGGTTGCAATTGTTGTGGCTAGTTTCTCACTGTTGTTTGCACTCATCTTCACCTTTGGTATCAAAGCATTCAACTTCAAAAAAGATGAAATCAATGCAATGCTTATCTTCTAAAACTTTAATCCAACCATAGGAAACATGGTTCTCATATACTCAATGTAAGGATTAATCTAAAGCCGTACATGAATGAAGAACCCCATGTAACTATATTAGGAATAATTCTATTCATGAATCTTCTTAGTCCCTGTATAAATACATACCTAATGTTACAAATAAGATTAAGAGACAAATACTAATGAGAAATTAATAGTCCAAATCTATTTTTTCTTTTTTACTACATTATTATTCCAAATCTATTTTTTCTTTTTTACTACATTATTATTTCGTTTGTGCATGACCAATGGCGGGGCTTAAATAATCTAAAATTGGAGGCGTGGTGTATGGGAGACAAATTATTTTTTACCGTCCAAGTTTGGCTACAGACCCAAAAATCCTTATAATTCTATTGGTTTCAAGGATTCCTATATATATATATATATAAAGTAGTCGGTATTGATAATAATTTGATTAAAATAAATTAATTAAATGTAATTAAAATGTCGGTGTTGACATATGTCATATCAGAGGGAGTTAATAAATTATTGCCTTTTGAATTTGTCATGAACATGCACAAGTGGAGTATGGTTGCAAATATTGATGACCAAAGCACAAGTGGAGTATGAAAAGGGAGCAATATCAATGATTGATAGAAAGGAACACATGCATAATGATATATATGATGATACTAGAGAATGATGACATTACACATTAAGACAAGCATAAAAGAAACAAGAATCTTAGTGAAATATTGCTAGGGCCTAGTTAAAATCTCCTAAGTGGGGGAAATTTAACATTATACTAATTATGTCCTCCCAAAATGAAAGCTGCAATGCCTCAAATAACACGTACAAGGAAAAGTAAGATAAGTCAATTATGGATATGAAGAAGAGAAATCGATTAGGCAATGATGACCAACGTGGAGAACCTTTGAAACTTGATCAAGATTCTAAGTATATTCTCTTTTCTATTTATCAAAGTTCTTATGACGACTCAACAACACCACGGTTTGAGTAACAATGGTACAACCGCCTTCATGGTTACCCTTTTTATGAAATTCTACTATGAAAGTGTGGCTTTCACCAAAGAAAATAATATAAACATTCATTTTTATCTATCAAGTTTCAAAAGGAAGTTGCTCGGTGGTACTTCAACGTTAATAGTCAACACTAACCAACTCCAACCACCTTCGAAGTTTTACACATGATCGATACTATTACAATAACATCGTGTAATGATTTGTGGGTCATTATTCATTATAATGCATAAAAAATTATCTATAATCAATTTTTAGCTTTAATTTTACTCGATTTAAAAAGAGATTTTTTTGTTCATTACTAATTTTTGTCACCTTGTGTTAGAAGACTACACGGACAACAACTTAGTCTCAAAGAATAGAAAACGAAAAACTCAAAGCAAAGAACACAAAATGTTAATGAATTTCGGCCAAACTCAAAGACAGGAGTCTCACTATCTTCACCAGTTCGATCTATGAGTCATACTCAACACTATCAATAATTAATTATGCAATAATCTTTGTATCAAGGGAAGCCTATTTGTGCCATCAACCTTTGTATAAAAGGAAGCATAGACATGCACTGTATAAACTAAATCAAGAGGCAAGCGATGTTAGGAATCTTCAAAAAATCTAGAGAGAGTACTTCAAGTTGGTCTGAAGAGAGCTTGATTAATATTTAGCCAAGAGAGCCAGAGAAAAGAACACTCAACTTAAGAAGCGATGAAATCGGTATTCTTCAAGAATCTAGAGGTTTCATTTATAGTAAACTTGGAGAAGCTTCAAACAATAATCTACTCATAATAACTTTAAAAATACTCAAAGTCTTGAAAAGATGGAGTTAAAATTATTTTAGTGTATTAAGTCTCTGACTCTTCAAGGATAAAATTTTTTTCGAGGATAAGTAGATGTAGAAACAATTGCTGTAAATTATTATAAAATATTTTTGTGTTTTTCTTCTTCCTTACGTTATTGTGTGTCTATAATCTTTATTTGTTGTTTTACTTAGTTATTTATTTGTTGTTTTACTTAGTTATTTTAAGGGTTAAATAAGATTTAAGTCCCCATAAAAATTTACTATTTTATTTTTAATATTTATAAAAATTTAATCAACTTTTAGTTCTATAAATAATTTTCTTTTCATTTTATGTCCCAGATTTTAAACCAACTATTATGTATCTCTCAAATTTTTTAACAATTTTTTACAATAATATTTATGACATATTTAACAACTTTCATACAAAAATTTAATGTTTTTTAATAAATGATAAATTAAATATTATCTTCTAAGTGTTTAATATTTAAAAATTCATATTTAATTTATCATTTATTAAAAAATTCTAAATTATTTAAAAATTCAAAAAATATACAGTATTTGATGTAAAATCAGGTACTAAAAATAAAAATAAATTTTTTTAATAGATTAAAAGTTAATGAAATTTTTTATAAGAACTAAAAACAAAATAATAAAATTTAATAGGAACTAAAAATTTATAAAACATTTATTTATAAAACAAAGATAAATATTTTATAAATAACTAATTAAAAATTAAAAAATTTGAAATAATCAACACAATTCAACCTCTTCATGTATTTTTCAAGTACCTTTATCGAAGTCCTAAACATGTTTAGAGTATATCATCATACATGATCTCGTACATTGGGAGCGCCAAAACAAAAAAATTGTAGTTAAAAAATCTATATAGTTAAAAAAATTATATCAAAGTTTAAGTAATCAACTTTTGTCCTACTATATTATAGGCTGGAGATTTAAAGTTCACAAATTGTTGGACTCTTTTTGTTCTTTTTTAATGCTGAGCCCTTTTATATAAAAATAATAATAAATGTTTATTTTTAGAATATATAAATTGTTGGACTCTTGAGTTTAAATATATAAAAAGATATTTAGCTAATAGGCATTACACAATTTAAATTTGCATAGAACACTAAAAAATTTAGTAATGACCATACTTAGATGCATCAATATGATTATATATCTATTTATAATATTAAAATAAATTTTCAATTTTATTAAATAACACGTCACAAATTTACATATCACATTATTTATGTTTTTATACGTCACATTTCATATGTTTTTGCAATTTATGTCAAATTTCAATTAAATTTTTGCATCTCCCATATCATAAACATATATATTGAAAATCCACATACATAAGTTCCTCGTGACAATAATTAATTGGAAATAAAAAATATTATATTTAATATTATCTCTTTATTCTTGCAATTATTTCTTTAAGTTTTGATGGACAACACACTTTAGATACAAAGTTTCATCGCTTACACAACATTAAATCCTTCATGATTTCTCAATTCTCACTTAAATATTAATGAGAAATGTAAAATTGTGTAACATATTTGTTGACTTCCTCATCTGAGTCAAAGCTTATGTTCATGTCATTTTATTTATCCAAATAATATTATCTATCTTCTATTCTTCCTCTTTTTTTTATCTATGTATCAATAGAAAATACGAGATTATGTAACCTATTCGATGACTTCCTTAGCGGGTCAAAGCATAAGTTCAAGAAATTTTCTTTCTTCACTTAATTTTATATATCTTATCCAATATGATTTTATATGTCTTTTAGTTCTAATTTAATATGATTTCTCAATTCTCACTCGAAAATAACAATAGAAAATGCGAAATTAAGTAACATATTTGAAGACTTCATCAATTAGGTCAAAGTTTATGTTTAGGTCATTTTTTTTTTCCATTTAATTTTACATGTCTTCTATTTTTCCTCTTTTTTTTATCTATGTCTCTCAATTCCAATCTAATATGGGCAACCTCATTTATTTTGATTGCGAATCATTTGTTTTTCTTTAACTAATATTTATTTGGGTCCATGGAACCTTTTGAATTCTTAAACCACAAATTAATTTTTTGTTAACTAGATTTTATCATTTTTCATTCCTTTATTCTTTTAAAATTTTAGTTCAACTATATATAATAGATAATTGGATATAGACAAGTACTACAATTCACTTTCGGTAGGCAAGAGATTACACGGTAAAATAGCATAAAAAATTTGTTTTGCTAGAAGTTCAACAATAAACACTAACTCAATGACATATGAGAATATGGTTTAACACAATTTTATTTACAGTTCACACCAATAGCTCGTTCAAACAATTATTTTTTTGATTGAATGCTTGTATAAAAAATAAAAAAGAAATTTTAAAAGTAGTGAGAACAAGATAACTCATCAACAAAACCGAGAAGAAAAAATAACAAATAACTAAAAAAAATAAAATTAATTCCTAAAAAAACTAACATTATCTCTAAAGAATAATTAGTATCTATTTTTTACTATACTATAACTTTACATATATCTATAATTAAAAAACTAACAATAAAAAACATAACTATTAGTAAACTTAATTTCATATTAAATTAATATTGATAATTTATTACATATAAATACATGAAAGTATTTTAATTACATTTTAATAATTAAAATATAACAATTATCTGGAATGACTACA